>BTPG01000003.1:55902851-55977851 GCA_036245525.1 Semisulcospira habei
CTTTTATGACTGAAATGAAAAATCAGACCCTGGAAAAAAAAAGTTCTTTGTAATAAGGGTGGGCTGGGGAGGGGGGGGGGCAGAACCCGTAGGACCACCCCCACCCTGGATGCACCACCGCATTGATGATTAAAAGGCAATGTGCTTTTGGGTCAAGAACTATTGGCTAAATCAGTAAATGAAGCTCCAGCCATCCAGTTACATTGTTTAATGCAGTATGTGACCTCTGCGTTATAACCAGTTGCACTGTCAGTCCTGAGTTTCAGTACAAATGTAGTAACATTGTCACACTTGTGTACTAAAACATACTGTAGTGCTCCCACCTCCTGCATAATAACCACAGGCACTCCCTCTACGCATACTTTAACACTTAAAGAAGATTGAAAATTACATATTAAATTTTAACTGAATGACCATGAATTGTTAAACAAGTTTGCAATAAGCAAGTAATACAGAACAACAACTAAGCAACAACAGCAAACATCAGAAATGATGGGCAACTATTAGTAGGTTCAGATTTTCTAAACTTTAACACTAACCGAGTGCATTGCGGTGTGGTGGGATATCCAATGGATACCCAAATCGCAGTATTTATGATCATTGTGATCCCTGGAGGGCACGTGAACTTGGTTCTGAAATTAAACAGATTCATCGTACTGCATGTTCATGGTGATGACTTTACCTGTAATGCAGTCAGTTTCAAATTATTATACACAGGAATAAACCTGGTAGCTGGCAAATAATATGCTGTACTCCTCATACTTTTATCACTGAAATGAAAAATTGAAAGTATTCTTCAAACTACAACTATTGAAACCTACCAAACTGGTTATGACTAGATAATGTATTTAGAATACGTATACATCAAAGCACATAACATACACTACAAATACCCAAAAATAACGAATCACAAAAAAGGATGAACAACTGTCTGTAGGCTCAACACTGTTGTAACAGTGTAAATAATTATAACACAGGCTGCATGCATACCCTACAAGAGTGTCTAAGAACACACTAATAGACCGCGTTGTGTAGGTATCCACATGGATTTGCATTACAAGTGTAGCATGCATATATATATATGCATTGTGATGATCTGACAAGCAATGCAGTCATATTATCACATGAAAACACATCTGGTGTAGCTGGCATAGAAAACTGGTATGCTGCAATGATCATACAAGTTACCACTGAAATTAAAATTGCATACTTCTTGAAACTAATACTATCAAACCTTACCATATCTACATGCAGTTGGATTATTTGATTGTTTTGTTTTTGAAACTAAACTATCAAAACTTACAACATTGACGTAACATGATCATGTATTTAGATCAGATTTGTAACAAGCATATCACACGAACACAATAATACCCAAAAACATCAAACACAAAACACAAAGGGGGGTGGGGTTGGTAGTTAAAAGCAGGACAGATAGGCGAGTTTTGATACTTGACATGATTCGTTATTTAGTCGGTACGTGCTAAAATTATCATCATACGGACAGGGGATGCATTTCAGATACTTGGCAAACAGTTGCTGTGGTGAATGTACTACATCAATCTGAAGCGTGCTTATCGTAGAGATATACACATAAAAGGAGTACATACTGAGCACATTCTTCGATATCGTTTCGTCTATCGTCCTCTGATTTGAAGTATCCCAAGAACTATGTGATTTAACTGTGCTCCTGATCAGTTCCGGATGTTTACGTACGGAAACAGCGGACTTTTCTTAGTCATGTGCAGAGATCTGTAACCGTAAGTATCGTCTGCTACTGTTCCCAGTGTAAACATTCACTTTTACTCAGTTACTTTTAACTGTTTAGCGAAATTTAAAAAATATATATATATGTATCACATACCTTCACCTACTCGATCTCGTCTGTCTGTGCGGCGGTTCATTTTTCAGTTGAATACTTCTTGTTCCTCAGCCTCTGTCTCAGGTTATCGCATCGCATTCAACCGATTATCACATGTATGCGGATGATACACAACTTCGGAAATCTGCACCTCCAAACAGCTCCAGTCAGGCTATTTCACATGTTCAGAACTGTATCTCAGATGTTAAGTCCTGGATGTGTGAAAATAAACTTCAGTTAAACGAGGGCAAGACGGAAGCTCTTCTTGTCGGTGCCTCTCGACTGCTGCCCAATTCTCCTGACTCTATGCGCATTTGTGACGCACCTATTCCATTTTCTGATTCAGTTTGCAATCTTGGCGTTTTTCTTGATAAAGATCTTCAAATGAAAGAGCATGTAAATCATGTCTGCAAACTTGCTTTTCTGGAATTAAGACGCATCAGTTCTATCCGTCATTACCTCACTACTGAATCTACCACCAAACTGGTCGTCTCCTTAGTCTTGTCCCGATTTAATTACTGCAACGCCCTCTTAGCTGGCCTCCTTCAGTTTCTCATTCAGAAACTGCAGCGAGTTCAGAATTGTGCTGCACGTCTCATCGTCCGCGCCTCACAGCATCAGCCCATCACTCCTATTCTGAGACAACTTCATTGGCTGCCAGTCAAACAACGAGTCTCGTACAAAATCGCCTGTCTGTGCTACAAAGCTATTAACTACTCTACCCCCGCCTATCTCGCTGATCTTCTTCAACTATACACTCCCTCCCGCTCCCTCCGTTCAAGTAGTGACACGCGCCTTCTCAGAGTCCCGCTCTTCAAATACAAAACCAGAGGTGACCGTTGTTTTGCGCACGTTGGACCTGTTGTCTGAAACTCCCTACCTATAGACATCAGACATTCTTCCTCATTCACTGCCTTTAAATCTGCCCTTAAGACCCACCTGTTCGATACCCCAATGTAGCTCAGTTCTTTGTCATTATGCACCTCTGTGTGTGTGTGTGTGTGTGTGTGTGTGTGTGTGTGTGTGTGTGTGTGTGTGCGCGTGCGCGAGTGTGTATTGTAGAATCCGTTGTTTCTTTGAATAAATCCAGACCAAAAAGGTGACTGCCAAGCGTGTAATATGCAAAGAAGTACCCAACGGAGAAAGAAACACGCTTAGAAAAGACGGGTACAACACAATTTATTAATATTTCGGGTAAATACCCTTTGTCAAAATAGACAAACAAACAAACAGAGAGATTAGCCGCTACTTATCTTCATTGGCAAGGAATGTGGCAACTGAAGGAGGTGACGTAAAATAAAAGAAAAGGAAGAACAAAAGTGCGGAAAAAGTAAAAATAACGTCAACGAAAAATCGCAAGAGAGAGACTCGGAAAGAACCTAAACACGAGAGACAAGAGTGTGTGCAAGCACGTGCAGGAGCGAGCGAAAGAAAAGGCGTGTAGATGAGGCCAGAGAAAGAGAAAGAAAGAGAGAGAGAGAGAGAGAGACGGAGAGAGAGAACGAACGGGGAGTACCCTTGGGCACGAAGTAGGCTGAGTGTCTAATACACAAAGCCTGCTAAACACCAACCCGAAGGCAAACTTTATATCACCTTTAAGTTGAGGACTACCTCGGGGAAAAACGGGAGGACCCCGGGAAAAAAAAACCCAGCGTTTAGCACGGTACACACCAAGTAATAAGTCATGAAAACAAAGCAAATAATCAAATTCAGTAAGAGAATATTGGTATAAGTGGAGAGTAGGTAGTTGTGAAGCCGTCTTCAAGGGTAACTCAAAAAATAAGGGGGGGGGGGGGGGGGAGAGAGAGAGAGAGAGACGGAGGGGGGGGGGGAAGAGGGGGAGGGTGGAAAAAGGAGGAAGGGGAAGAAGGGAAAAAGAAAAAGCGTAAAGAGAGAAAGAGGGCTAAAGAGAGTGGTAAAGGGGGTGGGGGGGGGGGGAGAAAGAGGGAGAGAGGTAAAAAAAAAAAAAAAAAAAAAAAAAGGTGGGGTGGGGTGGGGTGGGGGCGGAAGACAACCAGCCAGAGCCACCAGCCCCACCCAACAGGCACCCACCAGCCCACAGAAAAACACACAGGCACGCAACAAGACGACCACATACATCCCAAGGGGATGCACACGATCGCCTCGCCACAAAACCGCGTATCAAACCGTGAGCCGGAGACCCGGCGCCCGACAGGGAAGGGCAAGGGATCCAACTAAACGTACGGCCAGCGCTGAGAAAGTCCCCAAGGGAAATGTACATATCAACCAGCGCCAACCTCACCTAACTGGTTAGGGAGTAGTCAAACAGTGAAGTAAAGAAGCAGACACAAGCAAGGTAAAAATGGTTAATCTTTCATATTCATCCCGAGTGGCGCGACTACTCCCTAACCAGTTAGGTGAGGTTGGCGCTGGTTGATATGTACATTTCCCTTGGGGACTTTCTCAGCGCTGGCCGTACGTTTAGTTGGATCCCTTGCCCTTCCCTGTCGGGCGCCGGGTCTCCGGCTCACGGTTTGATACACGGTTTTGTGGCGAGGCGATCGTGTGCATCCCCTTGGGGATGTATGTGGTCGTCTTGTTGCGTGCCTGTGTGTTTTTCTGTGGGCTGGTGGGTGCCTGTTGGGTGGGGCTGGTGGCTCTGGCTGGTTGTCTTCCGCCCCCACCCCACCCCACCTTTTTTTTTTTTTTTTTTTTTTTTTTTTTTTTTTTTTTTTTTTTACCTTTCTCCCTCTTTCTCTCCCCCCCCCCCCCCACCCCCTTTACCACTCTCTCTAGCCCTCTTTCTCTCTTTACGCTTTATCTTTTTCCCTTCTTCCCCTTCCTCCTTTTTCCACCCTCCCCCTCTTCCCCCCCCCCCCCCCCCCCACCCCCCCCTCCCCCCCCCCCCCCCTCCCCCCCCCCACCCCCCCCCCCCCCCCGTCTCTCTCTCTCTCTCTCCTCCCCCCCCCCCCCTTATTTTTTGAGTTACCCTTGAAGACGGCTTCACAACTACCTACTCTCCACTTATACCAATATTCTCTTACTGAATTTGATTATTTGCTTTGTTTTCATGACTTATTACTTGTTGTGTACCGTGCTAAACGCTGGGTTTTTTTTCCCGGGGTCCTCCCGTTTTTCCCCGAGGTAGTCCTCAACTTAAAGGTGATATAAAGTTTGCCTTCGGGTTGGTGTTTAGCAGGCTTTGTGTATTAGACACTCAGCCTACTTCGTGCCCAAGGGTACTCCCCGTTCGTTCTCTCTCTCCATCTCTCTCTCTCTCTCTCTCTCTCTCTCTCTCTCTCTCTCTCTCTCTCTCTCTCTCTCTCTCTCTCTCTCTCTCTCTCTTTCTTTCTCTTTCTCTGGCCTCATCTACACGCCTTTTCTTTCGCTCGCTCCTGCACGTGCTTGCACACACTCTTGTCTCTCGTGTTTAGGTTCTTTCCGAGTCTCTCTCTTGCGATTTTTCGTTGACGTCATTTTTACTTTTTCCGCACTTTTGTTCTTCCTTTTCTTTTATTTTACGTCACCTCCTTCAGTTGCCACATTCCTTGCCAATGAAGATAAGTAGCGGCTAATCTCTCTGTTTGTTTGTTTGTCTATTTTGACAAAGAGTATTTACCCGAAATATTAATAAATTGTGTTGTACCCGTCTTTTCTAAGCGTGTTTCTTTCTCCGTTGGGTACTTCGTTGTTTCTTTGGTTTTATGACCCCCTCCACTCCCACTCTTTATTTGTAAAGCGCTTAGAGCTTATGTAAGGATAAGCGCTATATAAGTTGCCATTATTATTATTGTTATTATTCCCGTCGAGTAGAACACCATACGGCAACGGACAACTGAGAAGCACGTTTACAACACAATTCATTAGTTTTTTGTTGTTTTTTTTCTAACGCAGACAAGCAAACAAGTTCTATACAATTTGCAACTTATCTTGTCAGTGTAGACTAGGACGGAGTCCGGTTTATATGCTGTGGAACTAAAAATAACCGCAATGGCGTATCGGTGAGGTGCCGCATAAAAGATATGCAGGAAAAAATTACATCGTTAGCAAGCACCCTGAGGACTGAGATAGTGGCGGCTGAATGCACTGGATGGCTTCGTGAATAAAAGCACGAACAGGCAAACATCGGTCAGCCATCTTGGAGGCCAGTCACTGTGAAACTACCCGCTGAAGCATCTGGGATAGAATTTGTCACTTCCCGTTCCTAAAATGGTTGCACCTATGTAAGGGGCGTCTGTGTAGGGAATTGAGTCTCTTCAAAAAGACCTCACTACATCCATCCCATAGCTTTGACGTGTAAACGACGTGAGAACGTATGTGAGCGTTATAAAATAGTTTACGGGTATCTGAATCAGTATATTTCAGTTTTGATAAGATAAAGACATTTTTTGCTACTATTTTGCATAAGGCGTCTGTATGAGCGTACCATTTTAGCTGACTGTCGATTGTAATCCCTAGTACGCGATGCTCGTTTACATGTTCTACCTGACTACCTTTAAGTGAAAGGTTAAGTAATAGAGGCGTTGTCTGCCTTTTTTTGGCGCGTGGCGAATACCATCGATTTCGTTTTGACTGGATGAATAACCATAGAATTAAGAAAAATAAAAGTACTTTATTATCTCGAAAAGAGAAATTCGGTTGTGGTACATTTATAACAAATAGTACAAACAAGACATGAAAACATTATAACATAATTATCAACGTTATGAGAGACAGCGAGAGAGAGAGAGAGAGAGAGAGAGAGAGAGAGAGAGAGAGAGAGAGAGAGAGAGAGAGAGAGAGACACACACACACAGACAGACAGACAGACAGTCAGACAGACAGAAAGACACACACACAGTATGTGTGTGAATTGTTTATATACCGAGCTGATACGTCATAAAGACTTTGTTGTAAGTTGTCGGAAATTACCTGTATAACTGAGGTATCGTCAGCAAAAAGGTCGCATTGGGGGGAGGGGGGGGGGGGTAGGGGGGGAGGCAGTACAGACCCTTGGGGCACACCAAATTTTACATCTTTGAGAGAGGAGTATGTGCCATAAACAAGAACCTTTTTTTTTATTTTAGTAAGGTAATATGTGAAGAAAAAAAAAACCTGCGTCTCTGTTATTAAGGCATCTCTGAAGCTTAGCAGTCAGAATAGTGAGGTCAATCAGATCACAACAAAGAGAGAGAGAGAGAGAGAGAGAGAGAGAGAGAGAGAGAGAGAGAGAGAGAGAGAGAGAGAGAGAGAGAGAGAGAGAGAGAGAGAGAGAGAAGAGAGAGGATGATGAAACTTTATTACATAACGGTAGAAGTTTTGACAGATACAAATACGTCATTTTTCAAACTTGCCGTTTCTAAAGTACTACAACATGAAATATAATGAAGACAAACAACAACAACAACAAAATTTTACGCAAACAAAAATCATAACTAAATAAGTACAGACACACGCAGTACAGAAAATGATACTACTAAGGTAGCAATAAACAAATACAAAAAAAGAAAGTAACACTCCTCAGCAAAAATTACAAAGGAAAAAAAATCATAGTACAGCAAAAACAAGCACAAAGTACCAAGAAACAAACATACATACACACACCTTTACAGCCGTATTAATGAACGCACTAACATAATATACATTTACATACATTTAGAGAGAGAGAGAGAGAGAGAGAGAGAGAGAGAGAGAGAGAGAGAGAGAGAGAGAGAGACAGAGAGACAGAGAGAGACAGAGAGAGATGATGATGATGATGATGATGAATCTTTATTTATTCAGGATAAAGCTATTAGGCAACCCAATGCCTGTCTTACAAGCTGTGCTGTAAACAAACAACATAACAGGAAAATAAACAGAGCAAGCAAATAATAACAAGAAGAAGAAGAAGAAGAGGAAAAAAACTACGGGAAAAAAAAACACAATAGGTGAATTAATGAAAGGAAAAAAAATGGTATTGGAGAATTAGTAACTGCCACCAACACAAAAAGCAAGGGAAATAAATGAGTGCATAGCATTAATATTATACTCAGCTAAGACAGTGTCAAAGAATCAGCTTCATCAAGAGCATATAGCGACACCGACAAGACAAAAGATTATCAGTTTTCAAATGTAAGGAGAAAGAGTAAATATTTGACGTTCACGTGTAATCAGCAGTAATACTCTGATATGGCAAACTGTGAAGTCAGGCTGAATGGACGTGCGTGTGCATAGCACGTTAAAAATGGGTTTTACCGGAACATGATTTAATGTTTTAAGGCAATGAGTTCCAGACAAAACTACCCGAAAATAGAATGCTTTACTTGTAGAGATCTATCCTGGGTAGGGGTAAATGAAGCAAGCCGTGTCTCGTGTGTAGCTGTTGCCTAAGGCTGAAGTTAAAAAGCGTGCACAGATATTCGGAGAATTGATAATGAAATATTTTGTGCATGAGGACGTATTTGTGAAATTTGAGTTGATCCGTCAGTGGAAGCAGCCAAGAGCTTTTATTTTTTCGTCTGTGGAAGTAGGGTTTGGAATAATTATTTTAACTGAACGACGATATAGCGAGTTGATTTTTTTAATATGACGTTCGCTGCATTCGTCCCACAAAGAGGACGCATAGTCACAGTGGCTCTTAATGTGTGCGTGAAAGAACAATGCACAGCACTTTGTACTAAGAATATGTCTAAGTTTAGAGAGCAGAAATACATTCCTGAACAAGGTTTTGCACAAACTATCGATATGCGAAGACCAATTGAGCTCGTCGTCAATTACAACTCCCAGTAGGCGGTGCTTGGATACCTGTTGGATAGGTTTATCGCCAAGTGAAAGTATCAAAGGAGCAGGATGTAGCTGATGCTTTTGGAGGGTTATTATCAACATGATTTTGGTTTTAAAAGTACTGAGTAGCATGCGATTATGCGTACACCAATCTGACACTTCATCAAGACTTTGCTGGAGGATACAATTTAGCGTCGTGACACGATTGTTTGATGTTTGCAACGTTGAATCGTCAGCAAAGAGTTCGCATTTTACCTTAGGATTTGAGATGGAAAGAGGCATGTCATTGATGAATAAAGAAAATAATAGAGGCCCTAGGATAGATCCTTGGGGAACTCCGTGCCTCACTGTACCTTCTTTCGAATACCTTCCGTTCGAGTACACCTTTTGTCGGCGGCGACTTAGGTGGGAGGAGAAAAACGCTATTTCGAATCAAACTTATAATTATACTTAAAGTTTCTTTAAAAAAATGGTGTGATCGACTAAATCAAATGCTTTGGTTAGGTCTAGAAAAACTGCACCATTTAATTTGGAATTGTTGATTGATGAGAGCAAAGAGTTCAACGATGTGAGCGAGTGAAGGATAACGTGAGTGTTTAGGTCGAAAACCAGACTGAAGTGATATGAGTAGGCGTTGATTCTCCAAGAATTGTAGAAGGTGCTTGTGAACGTGTCTTTCTATTGGCTTCGACAATATTGATAACACTGAAATAGGAAATCGTTTGGACTTTTGGGATCTTTACATTTGGGAATGGGGACAACTTTAACATCCTTCATGGCATCTGGAAAAATACCTTGCGTGATAGAAAGGTTGAAGATAAATGTCAAGGATTCAGCTGTGTATGGAAGTGACAATTTCAGTACTATGTTATTTATTCCACCCAGGGGCCACACGATTTACTGGTTAGAGTAGAAATATATTTACCAACTTCAAACACTGACATAAGAGGTATGGAGAAGGACGCACCTGCTGCAGACTCACAGTGTGTGCGCCATTTAGCAGAACAACTGTAACTATCACTCCTAGCGGAAAATGACTGTACAAGGGACTCAGCGATATTTAAAAAATGGGAATTGAAATCGTCTGGATCCATGCCTGGAGAGGTAGCAGCGGGGATGTAACTTTTCCGCTTTGTAAACAAATTGATTGCATTCCAGACACTTCGCGTATCTTTACCCTTTGCGATAACTTTTTCCGCAAGCGTTTTCTGGGCTTTTCTAACTAAGGATTTTATAACATTAGTTTGTTTTCTAAAATCTGCAAGTTTTTCTGCCGTTTTAAGTCATCTCTTATTTTCATCGTGTGAATAATGTCCTTTGACAACCAAGGCGGAAGGGTAGGGTGTTTAATTCGTTTAGTCCTGAGTGGGGCATGTTTATCTAGGACCCAAAGAAACAGCTTGTACCAAAGCTCTAGGGCTTCATTGGAATTATTAGTGTTATAAATAAGGGCGTGTTTGATAGGTCACGAAGAAAGTCATCAGTGTTGAACTTTTTGTAAGACCTGTAGGTGATAGTAGTGTGTTGTTTGTGCTGGGGTTTATCACGTTTAACTAAAAGAGTAAAACAAGTAGAAAAGTGATCACTAATAGCTACATTCGGCACATGGACGTTCTTGACAGCAGATATATTTGTAGCGTAGATGTGGTCAATCAATGTGGCGGATGACAAAGAAACTCTTGTGGGCCAAATAATGAGGTGATGTAATTCCACGCAGCATCACCAGTCTTTAGAAGGTCAATATTAAAATCGCCTAGAAGGTGTATGTCTTTGTTGTTACGTAGTTGCACCTTATCCATCATGGTGACAAAATCATCATACCATGAGAATGTGGCCGAAGGGGTGCGATAAATAAATCCGATAAGTGTGGGGGAAGATTTATCACATTTCAATTCAAGGAATAAACTTTCCACGTGACTAGACTCTAAATCCATGCGGCGGGTAACGTATTGGCGGATAGAGTTATGAAGGTACACAGCTATACCAGTATGACCAGCAGATGATGCATCTCTACAGAATATAGTATAATTATGAATGGAGATCGATTCGTCACTAATTATTATGTTCTCTGAGTCTAGACTCCGTAAATCCAAATACATGAAAGGGCTGGGGTTGTGAAAGTTAAACAGTGGTGTCGAGCACTTTGTTGTATAAATGATAAATATTAAGATGCCCTATCCGTAAATCTTGCTTTTGCAGCGAACACTGGAGTACAGTTGGGCTACAGGAGGAATGAACACGTGGGGGGAAAAATGTGTACGAAATTCAAATAAGAACAAATGAATACGTATGAACGCTAACAAAGATAAACAAAATACAGGAGAAACTACAGAACTGAAATTACAGCTCTGTCGCTGTCTCTGCAGGCAACGTCACGCCTCACGTCGGGGAAATAAAGTCGCGTTATGTTCCGTAGGCAAATGAGTCACTGATAATATACCGTATCTGCGATATAAATGCCGGCTCATTAGCGTCAAGTCCCACGTAGGAGAAAATATGATTGCGACGTTCTGAAAAGCGAATGAAATGAGTCACTGATCGTAGAACGTATAATATACGATAAAGACATAGGCTCCTTCGCTATAACAAGAAGAGTCTATTACCTCAGTTTAGATAGAAAAGAAAAATGCAGGAAGATAATGATCGTCACGCACTATTCACAGAAGCAAATTCGTTGCACGAAATAAATCCAAAAGGCTAATCGATTAATACGCTATAGATTAAATGTCGGACACTAAACAGTTAGCCAGATTGTCAGATTCAGACGTTATAAAATGATCACGGTGTGTTGCTCCATCTAATGAGTGTTGGCAATATATGAGAGTGAAGATGGGTGCCACACTGGGTGGCTCCGTCGACTCACAGCAGAGAAGCGAGGAAGACAACACATGGACTGATAAATACGACAATTACACATCATGGTACGCCGCGCAGGTTGTCACAGTCTGTTACGTGAGGGAGTGAAGTCGTAGTATGATAAACACACCAGATGCACTCACGTAAGGTTATTTTAAATAAACTTCATTCAGCTGCAACCCGTCACACGTGGCTTAAGGATGTAGACAATACTGGAGTAACAGTTCCAACAATAATTTAATTCAGCGATGCGATCTCCACACATTGCATTTCCAAATGCACCGACACTGATACAAAGTCTCTTCTGAAATGTCCACACTGGCGACACAAAGTTCCTCACACGACGTACACCACTGTTACGCTGTGTATCTCACAATGTACACCCTATACGGGCCACGTACCTACGATAAACTGTGTGTCTCTACAAATGACAATGCAAGACAATGTATATCCGCGCTTTCCTAGCACCAACGTTATATAGTAAGACAACCTTCTAGAATAATCAAAAAAAAATCATTCAACGCAGCCAATCAGAATGGAACCCGTGACTGAAACTCATAATTAATTAAGAAAGAATTTTCTGGAATAACTACAATAAGCTACAAAAACTCGGCTGCTCAATTCAGCTCCAAATCCTAATGTAACATGCTAACAAACTAGATAGGTGAGGCTAATGTAACATGACATCTCACAAAAGTATGGCAGGTAGTTCACGACCTAGTCGGAATCTTCCAGAAATTACACTATCTTTCAAAAACCGTACTGACTGGCTGCCAACTTCACGCGAACAGTAAACAACTATGACTCGTCTATAAAACAAAGAAGCGAAATGTTTCTTACTCTTCTGACGTCACATGTACGATGTCACTAGACAATGCGACCCTGATTCGAACGTTCTGGTTCATTCTCAACTAATCGACGCAAAACAAAAATCGACCGCTCTTCTCCCTACGACTTTTCTAGAAGCTTCCTAACATATCATAACAAAGCCAACACCGCTATCATGGACGAAAAATAAAGAATCTCATTGAAAAGTTACGTGATACGTAGCCATTACAGCTCAAATAAACATCGGATCGTTTCCTACGATTCACATGCATGCTCTCACAGGACAACACAACCACAATCGTAACATTACCCCCCTCTTTAGAATGAAATTTCACAAAAATTTCTTCTCAAATCTAAACAAAAACGGTTGTGGCTGTGTTAACCTACACAAAACCCTAAACAAATACAATTTCACATAAAAATCAAAATAAAATAAACGTCTCACAGTTCCTTTAAACTGTCCTGAGCGAATACGTGACATGTCCCTTTAAACCTAAATGTCATTAAACTGTTCTGGACACAGAAATGTACTACTAAACTGCTCTGCTCAGGTGATCCGCTCCAAAGTTCTACGAACCCTTAGATCTCTCTTGGCTTGACTTCGCGAACGAAGATTCTATAAGGGTTGTCCACGACGTCTGCAGGCATGCTTGTGACTGCGGAGGCCAATCCGGGACAGGCAGGTTCGACCGCAGTGGTTGCAGAGGGAGGTCTGGCCAGGGTTCTGAGTTGCGGCATCTCTGTTTTTTCTCCTGAGCCGCTTGTCTTTAAGGTTGTAGGACACACCTCTTTCGCGCATCTTTTCTGCGCATTTAGATACCGCTATTTTTGCGTCTGCCGTGACCTGAGACTGGAGTTCACCGAAAACAAACGCCGTACGGCAGGTCGTATTGCAAACAAGCTCAATTTATCGATAATTGTCAAAAGATATATACTGTCTGAAATAGGTGTGTAAGCTGACTGTTTCTATGCATAAAATGTTTTGTTTCCTCAGAAATAAGATACTTTTGCATAAGTTGCGACAAGTCATCGAGCGTAACGCATAACTTGCGTAGGTGGCGCGAAACAACACCTAACCATTTCTCAGAAGAAAAAAAAAAATGAACGGGCCAACCAAACGGGAAGCAGTCTAAGTGGCAGCCAGAAAAACAACAAAATCTCTTCAGACATCAACAACGAAAAGGTAAACTAAATTAGAAAAAAAAGATAGGTGGTGTTTGCTAAGTGACTAGAACACGAGTTACTAGTGGAAGCAAAATGTCGTACGTAAGTGGCATTTATATCTGACTGGTTTTATGCACCGCCGTGAGATGTCACCTGCACGGCCTAAAACCCCAATAGCTAACTGTCCTTTTATGCATGGAAATTTAGGTCCCCACAGTAGTATTGCCGTCGCTACTGCCTATCTACATTTTATCATTTTTTGTGGGTTGACAGGGGCATGCATTCCATGTCAGTCACTACCTAGGACTGAATAGAACATTTCCATGCATTCTCAGAGGGCTTTTACTAATACGGTGGAGGGTATGTAGTCGACATTGTAGTTATATTAAACCAGTGCCAGTGCTTATTATCTAGGAAAACGTACTGTGTGTAAGAAAAAGTCCTGCTAAGGGAGAATTTGGCATTATGGACCACTAACTGAGTAACTGCTTCCAGTACTTAGTAACTTAGGTTGCTTATCCATTCTCTGCCTTATGAAGGCTATATTACAGATTAGGAGATAGGTCCATCATTTTTTGTAGTTCAAGGATGGTGCCAGAATAGCTTGGCGGATGAGATGCCAATATATTCTGGCACCACCCTTGAACTATCATTGTCATATTTATTTCAAGCAGTGGGTGTATCAGGATTAAAAGGGTTACCTAGTAAAACGCTACTTTGACTGAAACCCTAATATTTGTTGACAACCATTTTGGATGATGTAAAAAATACAAATTTCACTAGTACAAAAGCAAGCCTTTATGTTGAGACTCTTGACACTTATTTCAGCTATCGTTTGGAAAAGGTCACACAGGTTATATGTGAATCAGTTATGCGCATGAGGCATACAGACTTTGCCATTGTTGTTTGTTCTTTGCGGTTTACACAGTTTTTGTCGCATTTATTTTGAAAGTAATAATCTGCCCCTGCATTTAGTTCATGCAAAGTGAAATTGTCATGCTGCTGAACAACACAGTAATAATCATGTATTTCATTTCAGGCTAATACTGCTGTTGACCTCTCGCTGTGGAGTCTCAGTACTTTCACCCAGAGTACATACTTGCAAACAAGCGCAGAAGTATGACCCCTACACCAAGGTCACACGCACAGCTCTCTTGAAGTGAGGGAAGGCGACACTTATTCTCCTGGACTCAAGGTAAATCATACCAGTAGATCTGTGACAAGAATCAGGTGCAGAACACAACACAACTATGGTGTGAATGAACACATCATACTGTAATGCTTTCTTTCATTGGCTCATGTGCGAAGCACGTGTGAGGCTATGTTTTGGGCCATTGGTCGTCCATGGTAAACTTTAATGTTGGCATTTTCTCGGAGACTATTCAAACCACAGTCTTCAAACGTGGCCGAAGGATACTTTGTGGCAAGACCTTTCTTACTCTTAGCATACCAGTTTGAGTTCAGGCCAAGGGTAATGAGAAATCAGGAAATAGTTTTTTAAAAATAGCCATATTTAATCAAAAGATGCTTTTTCTCAAATACTATTCACAACTAAGCCAGCCCTTTACTTATCCTGAGACTCATGGCACTTAAATTTCAGTCACCTTTTGGAAAGGTCACACAGTTTAGATTATGAAAATGATCAGTTTTACATGCACACGAGTGATCCAGGCTTCACCAGTGTTGTTTGTGGTGTTCACAGTTTATTTCACATTAGTTTGAAGGAAGTAATGCGTAAACTAAGTGTAGGGGCAAATTGGGTGGGTGGGGGGTGGGACCTCCCCCCCCCCTCCTTCCCCCCACCCACCCCCCTCCCAGCCCCGAATTGTTTATAATGCTATAAGTTACAAAGTCCCTTTTTGTGGAGTTTGGAACCGACCCACCCTAAAATAAGATCAGAAGTTAAATTGTCATGCTGCCGAATAACACGGTAATAAACATGTATTTCATTTCAGGTCAGTGCTGCTGTTGACGTCTCACTGCAGAATCACGCCCAGAGGGTATACTTGCAAACAAGCAGAGAAGTATGACGCCTACACCAAGAAGAGGCAAGAGCTAGTCAGGTCATGTTTGCTCAAAGGAGAATGCCACAGCTAAAAGCAGGCAATGCCAGTTCCAGTGGATCAACTAAAGTGAGAGAAGGCGACACTTATTCTCCTGGACTCGAGGTAAATCATACCGATTGATTTGTGAATAGAATCAGGTTCATAACAAAACACAACTGGTGTGAATAAACACATCACACTGTCATGCTTTCTTTCATTTTGAAGATGGTGTATACCTGTACCAGCATTCTCAACAACACCGAATGCTAAAATCTTTTGCTGTCAACAAGTGGCACTATATTGCATTTGATTTGGAAACTAGAGGGTTGGGCAAGTCTGCAAATACTGTCGTTTTCTTTAATAAGCACTAAGTGCACACAAAAGGACTAGAAAACACTGAATACTACCCATTGGGTCCGGTGTGTGCTGTTGCTAGACAGCAATGTGTTGTGTCTTGTTTGAAACAATTTCTGCAATTTACACTTTGAATATTGATGCTGATTCTAGATATGTATACACCCTTTGTAGTCATTTCAAGCTCAATGGCGTCTAATTTTTGGCTCATGTGTGATAGCAAAAGTGTTTGTAATGGGTCGTCCATCGACTGTCTGTTATCTGTGGGCAACTTTAACATTGGCATTTCCTCGGAGACTATTCAAGCCTCAGAGTTTAAACTTGGCTCAAGGGTACTGTGTGGTAAAATCATTCTAAACATACCAATTTCTGTGACCTTTCAAAGGTCATCTCAAGTATTATTTGCAACTTCAAACTCAAACTTGCTATGGAGATACCACATGATAAGGCCTTAATTTGGATGACCCCTCAGAAAGCTCAAGGTTATCAAGAGGTGACAACAGTTAGTTTTGGGTAGAGTTGTAGTTTTACTACTGTTTTTGCAAACTTTTCAATACAATTTTGCATGATGATAACACTTGTCTGTGATACTAATTTAATCAGCCCCTCACAGAGGTCAAGGGTCACAGAGGGTTGACAAATTTGTGAAAAATGTAGCCATTTGGAAAAAAAACTCTGGTTTCGCTGGTACAAAATCCAGCCCTATTCTTATGTTTAGACATTTTCAGAGACCTGTTGGAGAAGGTCACAAAGGTCAGACGTATTATGTGGATTGGTCATACACGTGAACCATACAGACATTGCCTTTCTTGTTCTTGTTCTGAGTACTGTCATATTATGCATGTATGTACTTTGTATAAATACTTGCAAACACATTTATGCACGCAATATGTGCATGTCAAAACTTTTTTTGATTCAAAATTATCTTTTGCAGGTTGCGAAAGATGAGGGAAGAAGAGTTCAGCGGGTACATTTCTTCGGGATGGCCAACCAACGAGAAGGCAAAGGAAGTGAACTGATTTTACTGTGTAGGAGGGCAGACGTCCTGTTATTTTGATGTCCATCCACCAGGCTGGCCACAATGTCAACGTTTTGGACAGTCACATCATTCGCAATGCAGCAAAAGCCTGTGCCTACTGCCTGAGCTGATGCATAGCCATATATTAGAAGATTAGGAAAAGGGCAAGCAGCCTTTAGGCCTGGCTATTCAACTGCAGACATAACAGCAGTGGGGCAGTGACAACAAAGTGACAGCGACAAAAGTCAAGAACAATGAAATAAAGAGGGAGTGTTTCCATAAGCCTGACACAGGGCAACAAAATTGTAACGTGCAGTCGAGCAGTTCAGGGGCTATTGTACAGTGATGGGTGTGTGCTTTGTGTGTTTTCATATAACAACATGACAAAGCGATTTGACACCCATGTTTTAATTTGTAGTTCAATAAAAAGGTGAAAAATAGCTGTATTTTGACCTAAAAGATGTTTTCTCAAGTATACACAACTTCAAACCCATACTTGGTACAAGGTGGTAAGAACTTTTCATGCATACTAATTTCGTATGCACGAAAGGTCAGAAAGGTCAAGGGTCACAAGAAATCGGAAAATAGGTACAACATAGCCATATATTGCCCAAACATGTTTTTGTCTGAAGTATTCCTCACAACTGTAACCCTAAACTTGGTAAAGAGATACCTGATGGTAAGACCTTCCTATGCATATTTATTTGGATGACCCCCTCAGAAAGGTTACTTTTTGTCACTCTCCTGTCATGTCGCGATTTGGAAACGCAGCTTAATATGTATTAGTTTTTGATTATCCAAGGAAACCCCCTTTACTGACAATGTGTTCATTTTTCGAAGACATTTCATCATATGAACAGGTCCTTTTTGTGACAAGTTCCTAAATACTGGCATACATCAGTCATTCAAAATATGTACTCTACAGCTGACTCTAGGGTAGGGAACAATGGTACAGATTTTGTGCAGCATCGGTGTGAGACAAGGAGAAAACTTATCACTGCTACTCTTTGCACGATTCAAAATGATATACAAAATGATATATTCTGAAAATGGTCATTGGCCTCAGAGTATAACACCCATGGGTCCTTTCTGAAGAGGGGATGTGCCGAAATATAGAAATGTGGGGGTGTATATGTATGTCATTAAACCCTCAGCTTAAAATGTTGTGCCAAATGTGGACTTGCCAAATGAAAAACGTAATACTTCTCAAGAGTGAGTTGACTATGCAGTTCTTGCATTACCCTCTAGCTGTCACAGCAGATTTAAGTGGTTGGGTGATAACTGATCATAGGCATATGATATGTACTGTACTTTGTGGGTTTTTTTTTCTTCCACTGTCAATCTTTGACTTTCAGCTGTGTGGCTTTACTTATCGTATCAGAATTGCTAACCACATGGTTCATTTCACAAGTTTTCCAGATGTACTGTACATGACACACACCAATAAACAGAATGACCTGACTATGATCTGTGTCCATACAAGTCATTCGTGCTGTCTAAGGAACATGCGTACAGTGTAGTAATAACGATAATATTTCATTTTTGAGAACATTCATTTAAGTTCTTTTGTGATTTTTCTCTTGCCCCCAGCAGTGTTATATGGTCGACTTCACAGACTTTGTATCAAGAGCAGTACAAGTATTGTTTGGTGTGCATGCCTATATTATGCAGACTAGATGACACAGTGCATTGTACCCTTGTTATGCAGTTTTTATGGTATTTTGTGTTGACATCAGCATTGTGCAGTTTAAGTTATGGGGCTTGAGACTGCATTCACTTTGTTGTGCTGCAATTGGACACAGTGTGGTTCTGGTAACAGTATTGTTTGATTTTCATGCCAACATTGTGCACAGTATCTGTGTAGTGCAGTTTGGTGGCCGTATACTGCATTTGACTGTTATAATGTTGTGGGATGTGCAATGTTGAGTTATATCAGGACTACAGTGATGGTCTCTCTCTCTCTCTCTCTCTCTCTCTCTCTCTCTCTCTATATATATATATATATATATATATATATATATATATATATATATATATATATATATATATATATATATATATATATATATATATGAGCAAAATAATATATGTAGTGGAAGGCTCTAAATAATAAGTCTGTCATTCCTTCTCTCCTATCCCCCTTCTTTTATATACTGTGCAGTTGGCTCCCAAATAAATACCTCATGAGCAAGTGGTTGCCAGTGTCAGTCTACGTTGGCAGGCACACAACTAAAAATGACATCAGCTTCACTTTTCTCCCAAATAGCTTGTATAAAGTCAGCACTTTGTCAATGTAAATGTGAATAATGTTACAAGTAGTTGAAATATGTTCTGCAGTAAAGCTGTATTTTGAGGGCGAGCTGGGTGGCTCAGTGGTAGTGTGTTTGACTCTCATCCCGAAGGTCCTGGGTTTCGCATTCAGCTGGGGTCAAAATTTGTTCAGACCCTAGTTCTGTGACCCATCTTTGAAATCACCTTTTATGGACAAAAGATGTTAAGCCCTAAATGTTTAACGTTTTGTATTTGAGGTTGTTACTTTTGTACATGTGCCTACTTGCATTGTAGCCTAATATGCTTTCAACAGACTTGACTGTATACTTTAAATGAATGTCTGCAAATACAGCATTTGTTTTGAAAATAAAGAGAAATATTATTCTTTACTCACATTCACAATGATCATGTGTAAACATAACAGGGCATATTGAAACATGTGACATTTGTTTTCTTTCCTTATAATTTGTAACCAAAAACTGCTGGGAAACTGAGATTCAGCTAGAAAGATAGGTACATCCACTACCAATCTGTTCACAAACATCTTTCAACCAGAGATGTTCATCCACCTGCTTTCACGGAGACACCACAGGAGTATGTAGCATTTCTTGCAGCAGGTATATTAAAACAAATTAACATCACTTAATGTTTGTAGATGATGCCAGTAACCGATGGACTCTGGCAAGTCATGAGATCGTTCAACATAGAGGAGGGACTGATCCAAATGATAGAAGCGCTTTACAAGAACGCCTGCAGCGCGGTTCTACTTAACAATCAGTCAGGCGAGTTCTTCAGGACGACGATCGGTGTCCGTCAAGGATGCCTGCTCTCTCCTGTCCTTTTCAACATATTCCTGGAGAAGATCATGCAGGAAACCCTCCACGACCACCATACTTCAATCTCTATTGGTGGCAGATCCCTGTGCAATCTTCGATTCGCAGACGATATTGACCTCATGGCAGGCAGCAATAGTGAGCTCCAAAACTTGACAGACAAACTTTCAAGTAGCGCAGGGTCTTATGGCATGGAGATCAGTACGGATAAAAGCAAAGTGATGATCAACACCACAAGCGACAGCAGCAGCAACATTCACATGAACGGCCAGAAGCTAGAAGAGGTCAATAGCTTCAAGTACTTGGGAGCCACCCTGTCCAAAGACGGTAGTTGCGTAGCAGAGATCCGTATCAGGATAGGTACAGCAACATCCGCAATGGCCAGGCTGGACAGGATATGGCGAAGTAACTCCATCAGCTTCACCATCAAGTACAGGCTTTACAAGTCCCTCGTAGTGTCTATTCTACTCTATGGCTGTGAGACTTGGACACTGCTTGCAGACTCAGAAAAGAAAATCCAGGCCTTTGAGAACAAGTGCCTGAGGAAGTTGCTCCGCATCTCGTACCGCGAGCACAAGACCAACGAATATGTACGGAGCATCGTCACTTCCCTGGTGGGCCCACATGAACCCCTTCTGGCAACCGTGAAACGGCGCAAGCTTGCTTGGTTTGGCCACGTGACCCGACACAACACCTTGTCCAAGACTATCCTCCAGGGCACTCTCGAAGGAAGTCGTCGGCGAGGTCGTCAGAGAAAGAGTTGGGTCGCAAACATAAAAGAATGGACCGAACTCGAGATGCCAGACTTGCTTGCCACCGCCCAAAATAGAACTCAGTGGAGAGCACTGTCTGTTGCTGCTGCCTTTCAGTCCCCCCAACGCCCAGTTCGGGCAAGGGACTGATGATGATGATGATGATGATGAATGTTTGTAGATGATGCCAGTAAAAGTTTAAAAAAAACTGTGACAACTCTTTGGTGTGCTTTTTTTTTTTATCAGTGAAGCTGTTAATGATTGAATGAATGTAAACATGAAAGCAAACTTACTCACACAATGCCGGGCTGAACAAAATGAATGAACAAATGTACCGAGGTAACCAGTGTGCATTTTTATCCAAGACTGAATCCGGTTGGTTGGTTGGTTCATGGTTTAACATTCACATTACCACAGTGATGATAATCGCATATTTTAAAAAAAATCACCACGCATTTATTTTTTTACTTTGGTTTGGTTTTATTGTGTGTGTTCGTTTCATTTAGCGAAATAGAAACTGGGTTTCAAATGTGAGCAGGAAAAAATATCACCATCCACGGGGCTCCAACCCTCGTTACCTGCGTGGCGAAAGAGTATCTTACCACTTCACTAACTAAATTACTAAGAACCAGTTGGTGCATTTTAATTACTTATAGATAAACGTTCTCATCCCGTATCTGCCGTCGTTGTTTGTTTCAGTTTATTGTCACATATAGTGATCGAGGACTAGCATTTTGGGCGTAGTTTGCAACAGTTTGGGCGTATGTTTTCCTTGTAGGTTTGACATAGTTGTTTTCCCTTCGTTCTCATGCCGGCTTGGGACTAGCTACGGCGGGGATATGATCTGCCGGAAGTCAGACATCGCTTGTATCCCTTATTGAATACGCACTCGCAAACGACGCAAAGTGCCAAATTTCGTGCGGGACCGCATATTTTCTTCAAAACTAATGTGATAGTTATGACATAAAGTATGACTTTATCGAATAAAAAGGGTCTGAGCAATTGCCCAACAATGCAAACACTTGTAATGTTATTGATAACATCCGGGCAATTTGCAAGTTTACAACATACACTATTGTAAATTTCGCTTAGAATTCCATTTCTCTGAACAAACCTTTTTTACGAGAAAATAACAACATACTATATGAAGTGACCTACATGTTTCTTTATCATTTTAACACACTATTCGATAAATTTTTATGGTGTTCTGAAATCAGCTATTTTGCGTGCTTTCGCTCATGGGGTAGGTCACGCAAACGGCTCTAACTTACAAATATGTCTTTCAGGGTGGCAATAGCCTCCAGACTCAACAAGGCTCTCAAAAAAACCCTATAAGCGGCAGTTTACAATTAAAAATATAGGTATAGTATACAACCTTAAAGCCAGCTCTGCGAGAGTCCTCAAAGGAGACAGCTGTCTTGTAAATGGTGGAGCGCCAGGTGTCACGGTCCATAGCAAGTGAAGACCACTGGCGGTGGTCGATTTGGCAGGCACTAAGTGACTTCTTGAGACAGTCTTTGTATCTCTTCTTTGGTGCCCCTCTGTCTCTGTGTCCAGTGGCGAGCTCGCCGAACAGGGTGATCTTGGGTAGGCGATGATCCTCCATCCTGGAGACGTGCCCAGCCCAGCGGAGCTGTGTCCGCAGCAGCAAAGCCTCGATGCTCACAGTTTCTGTCTGTTCAAGGACCTCGACGTTTGTGACATAGTCACTCCAGTGAATGCCAAGGATTGTACGCAGGCAGCGCTGGTGGAAGCGTTCGAGGAGTCGTAGTTGGCTGCGGTAGAGGGCCCAGGACTCGGAACCGTACAACAGGGTGGTGAGGACGACAGCTATGTACACGCTGATCTTGGTGCCTGTTTTCAGCTGTTGATTATGCCACACCCGCTTGTATAGACGCCCGAAAGCGCTGTTTGCTTTAGCCAGTCTGTTGTCCAGCTCCTTGTCCAGCCTGGCGTCTGACGTGATGATGCAGCCAAGGTAAGTAAACTGGTGCACTGACTTCAGTTCAGACTCGCCGATGGTGATGTGGGGAGGGCTATGCTCTACCTTGGGTGTCGGCTGATGGAGAACCTCTGTCTTTTTCAGACTGACCTCGAGTCCAAAGAGCTGGGCAGCGTCTGCGAAGCAGGATATGATGCGCTGCAGGGCTCTCTCTGTGTGTGCAACGAGGGCAGCGTCGTCAGCAAAGAGCAGCTCACGAATCAGTTGGTCTAGGGTTTTGGTGTGGGCCTGCAGTCGTCTGAGGTTGAACAGGCTGCCATCGAGACGATACCTGATGTACACTGCATCGTCATCGTCGAGGACCACTGTGGCCCGTCTTCAACATCATGCTAAAAAAGATGGTGAAGAGGGTCGGTGCCAGCACCCTTGATAAACTAAAAAATAATGTCAAAGTTCACTTCTGGAACATCTCCAAATCATCGGGTACAGTTCGCAGTTCACACTGTTCAAAAGTTACTGGTCCTGGGTCGAACACTGTCGGCTTACGGAAAGTATAAAAGTCCATACACCAAATTGGATATCTCTGGTTTCTTAACGATGACCACTGGCGATCTGGAATCTCTGACGACTCCCACGTCCGGCGTCTCCCCAACATTTTCCCTCAGTCCTTCTCTCGTGTTGTGAAGCAGACGATATGACTCGTCGCGATCCGGCTCGCTCGATGTCAGACCAACCTCGTGCTGGACGGTGTCTGTTGTCCCTGGGTCAGGTGTAAACCGATGCTTGAACTCTTGAGTCAGGACGCACAATTCTTCTCGTTGAGTCCGGGTCAGATTCTGACCGAACTGGATGTCTTCTACATCCTCCTTGTGTCGGAGTTCATTAAAGGTCAAACAGGTTCTCGTCGTCTAGTCTTTTGTCATCAGCAAGACGCACTGATGCGGCCAGTTGTGTTTTGTCTTGACGACCTCTCTCAATATACTTCTTCAGCAGATTAGCATGGTAAGTCTTCACCTTGTTGTTGACCTTGAATCTGTAGTCGTTGATGCCAACCACCGTGTCGACAACGTAGGGTCCCTTCCACTGCATCAGGAGATTGTTGTTGTCGGTAGGAAGAAGAACCAGCACCTGGTCACCTGGCTGGAATCGTCGAGGTTTCGCCTTACGATCATAGTAATGCTTCTCCTTCTTTTTGCGCCTTCGCTAATTCTTCTCGAGCCATCCTGAGAGTATCTTCCAGCTTCTCTCTCAGGTCGAAGACGTACTGGTAGCTGATCTTCACCTCAGGTGCATCGATATCTTTGGTTCACAGCTCCTTCATGATGTGCATGGGCCCCCTTACAGTCCTTCCATACAGTAATTCAAAAGGGGAAAACCCTGTCGAATCCTGAGGATCTTCACGGTATGCAAAGAGCAAAGCATTGAAATATCTATGCCACAACCTTGGCTGCTCAGCACACAGTTTCTTCTGCATAGCCTTCAATGTTGCATTAAACTTTTTAACCAACCCGTTACACATGGAGTGATAAGGGGTGGTAGTAAGGTGTCGGATGCTCAGTAGCCGGTTGACTTCCTCCATGCAGTCGGAGACGAACTGGGTTCCCGGGTCACTCAGGATCTCCTCAGGAATCCCCAAACGGCTGAACATGTCGACGAGCGCCTCTGCCACAGTTGGAGTGTCGAACTTCTTCAAGGGTATGGCCTTAGGATAACGTGTAGCGTAGTCCACCAGGGTCAAAATGTAACGATGATCATCTTCACTTGGAGGGGATATTGGCCCCACCAGGTCCACATCTACGCGTTTGAAAGGCATATCGATCAGTGGCATTTTCTCTAGGGGAACCTTGGGCACCTTTCCCTTGGAGATTGTCTTCTGGCATTTGTCGCACGACCTGCAGAATCGTGTGACGTCGCCTCCCATATCAGGCCAGTAGAAGACGGCTCGGATCCTATCGAGGGTCTTGTTGATTCCCAAGTGTCCTGCCAATATGGAATCATGGGCCAATTTCAGCACCTGCATTCTCAAAGGTTAAGGAACTACTACTTGACGCACAGGTTTATCTCCAATGCTGTCGAATATCCGGTACAGGATATCTCTTCTGGTTTCGAAGGTTACCTCCTTTCCCTTTCGCGTTATAGGATCGGTCTGACCTCGGAACTTGTCAAGCGTGGGGTCGGATCTCTGTAGCTCCACCAGCCTTTTCCTTATTCACCACAGCTGCTTCCGTGTTGTCCGCCACTTTTAGAGGGATGGTCTGGTGACTCTTCTTTGCTTGACTTCTCGTGGTAACAGCACATGTTTCAGGTCTCCACTCTGGATCTGGATCGTCTGCATTTCTGGCACCAACAATGTTTCCGATGATAAGATCGTAGACAGGGGTCTTTACGCACAACGCCTTCACCTCTCCTCTCAGGTACGGGGTATCGACACTGACATTGGCAAGGGGGATAATCCTCACAGTTCCATCGGCCAAAATGAGGGTGGTCCACTCCTGTAGCTTCTAGTCTTCAGTTACTAGGTCCTCTCTAACGATGATGCTGCGACAACCAGTATCTCTCAACACTCTCACTGATACTTTGCCAACGAATCCTGACACCACCGGCATATTCGGCACTTAATTCTCAGGTAGCGCGATGTTTGACACTGGTAAAAATGTAGCCCCATCTCCTACTGGGATGCGTCCATTTTTTTCTGAAAGATTCAATCAGCTCTGGTGTCACTCGCGTTTCTCTAGACTCAAAGTCACTGGATGACGTCACATCATTGGCTAGTACAGCGGCGGCTCTGTGTTGAGACGTGGTGCTGCTTCTGCCTGCTATCCCAAGATCTTGGTTGGATCTTCTGATGTCGCTTCGGGGAAAAATATTTACAAGGACACCGTATCGCCTTGTGACCTTTCTTTCCACAGAGAAAACATGTCAGGTTCTCCATCGGCTTGTATTTCGGGGTGTCTCTGACATTGTGGATTTCCTCTGATGATGCAGACACACGCTGATGCTTACTGGACCCGAACTTCACGTTGTGGGCGTCAAGGTATCTTTGATCGAAATCGGCCAGGGCCTTTAGGGACTGGTCTTTTTGCTCCCTGAGGTGGGCGGCCAGGTACTTAGAACATGCGTTGAAGACTTGTTCTTTGATGATGAGGTCACACAGGTCCTGGTACTCTTTGTTTAAACCAGCCAGCTCTATCCATTTCTCCAGGTAGCTCCTGATTTTTTCAATGAATAGGCCGGGTGATTCTCCTTCTTCAGGCTTGCAGTTCCGAAATCGTCGCCTGTAACCCTTTTCAGAGAAGTCGTACTGTCTCAGCTGGGCGGCTTTCAAATGCGTATAATCTTCGGCTTCTTCTCTTGGCAAGCGGGTGTAAAATTCAAGTGCCTTGCCAGTTAGACGTGCGCTCAGTTTGATAGCCCAAGTCTCTTGTCTCCAGTTGTTACTGCCTGCGAAGCGCTAGAATCGCTCCAGATAAGCGTCCATCTTATCTGAATTTTAAACGAAAGGTGGTAACTTTGGCGCACGGGCTGTTTGCTGTCTGCTGGCTAATGCTGTTGCTTCAGAAGCCCTCTGGGTCTGTGCCTCTATTTGCATCTGCTTTAGATGAATGTCGTGTTGACGCTGCCTCTCCGCCTCTTCTCGCTGTTTCTCTGCCTCTTCCCGCTCCTCTTCTCGTTGTTTTTCTGCCTCTCTTCGCTGTTTCTCTGCTTCTTCTCGTTGAATTTCGAGTTTCCTGATTTTATGCTCGTTAGCTCTTTCTTCTCTCTACAGTCTCTCCTTTTCTTCTCTCTCTCGTTTCTTTTCTTCTCTCTCCAATCTCTCCTTCTATCTCTCCTTTACGAACTCGAGGAGTTTAGCTCCTTTGAGTCCACATTCCTTTCCAATTTTCAGGAATGTCTCCATTTCCGATGTCGCCATCTCTGCATTTCACTGCTGGCTGTTTTCTCCCGCTACCCTATCCACTGAGCCAACTGAAGAAGTCCCGTCGGAGGTGCCAATATGTTACGTGGTGGAGTGAAGTCGTAGTATGATAAACACACCAGACGCACGCACGTAAGGTTCTTTTAAATAAACTTCATTCAGCTGCAACCAGCCACACGTGGCTTAAGGATGTAGACAATACTGGAGTAACAGTTCCAACAATAATTTAATTCAGCGATGCGATCTCCACACAATGCATTTCCTAATGCACCAACACTGATACAAAGTCTCTTCTGAAATGTCCACACTGGCGGCACAAAGTTCCTCACACGACGTAAGGTTAAGCTGTTAAGCTGTGTCTCTCACAATGTACACCCTATACGGGCCACGTACCTACGATAAACTGTGTGTCTCTACAACTGACAATGCAAGACAATGTATATCCGCGCTTTCCTAGCACCAACGTTATATAGTAAGACAACTTTCTAGAATAATCCAAACAAATCATTCAACGCAACCAATCAGAATGGAACCCGTAACTGAAACTCATAAATATTAATAAAGAAAGAATTTTTTGGAATAACTACAATAAGCTACAAAAATTCGGCTGCTCAATTCAGCTCCAACTCCTAGTGTAAAATGACATCTCACAAAAGTATGGCAGGCACTTCACGACCTAGTCGGAATCTTCCAGAACTTACACGATCTTTGAAAAACCGTACTGACTGGCTGCCAACTTCACGCGAACAGTAAACAACTATGACTCGTCTATAAAACAAAGTAGCGAAATGTTTCTTACTCTTCTGACGTCACATGTACGATGTCACTATACAGCGCGACCCTGATTCGAACGTTCTGGTTCATTCTCAACAAATCGACGCAAACAAAATCGACCGCTCTTCTCCGTACGTATTTTCTAGAAGCTTCCGGACTAAAATTAACATATCATAACAAAGCCAACACCGCTATCAAGGACGAACAATAAAGAATCTCACTGAAAAGGTACGTGATACCTAACCATGACAGCTCAAATAAACATCGGATCGTTTCCTACGATTCACATAACATGCTCTCACAGGACAACACAACCACAATCGCAACACCGTCGATCTGCCAGAACGAATCGAGGGAGACAGTGAGCGTGGGTTTAGAATGTCACTTCACTCAGGCAAGGGTCGATGAGTAGACCACACTGTTTGTCCCCATCGATCCACCGATGAGAATCGATGAAGGCAACCAAGGTGGGTTGACACTGGAATTTATTCAGACGAGGGTCTCATAGTGCCGACCCTGATAGTCTGGACAGGTGATGTAGCCGGACCGACTATGGCTAAGGGCAACAGATGGCTCAGGGAAAGCAACACTCCAAGTGGCAGGATCACAGGAAAATTTGGGGGAAGGGGCCACGAGGTAGGAAACACGCTGCGAGGTCATTGACTGGGGAGGATAATGTGGGGTGGGGAGGAGGGGTACTTTACAGCTGAGTCCAATGGGCAGGTGACCGTTATGGTGCAAGCCTCCTAGAGACGCCATGGGGGGTCCGTATTGCAGGTGGTCGTCACACAGAGTTGGCCGCAGCCCAGGCTGGTGGGCAAAGCTAGACCGCACAGACGGCAGGGTTGAGCAAGCAGTCTACATAAGGTTGAAGGCAAGTCGCAAGGGCCCCTCAGTGCTTGGATGAAAAATATCATTCTGTCTGTAGAGCAGTTTACGTGGGGCCCCACCACGAGACAGAAACACTGGCACGCTGTCAATGTACAGAGCCCTCGCCTGATCGCATGCCGCCATCAGGTTCCTGTTGGAAGGTATGATGGCACTGTTGGCGGGGTGTCGACCAAAAGCAGGCAGGACAGACGACATTCTGACGGCGGCGAATGGAAACTTAATTTTTACCAGTGTGAGGTGTTTGGCCCAGGTGTCCACACTGATCACTTGTCGGCGTTTGCATTTGTTGATGCCAACATGCAGCACGGCTAAGACAATGTGCAGTGCAGGAGGCTGTGTGTCGAGCCACGCCATCAAGTCAGCAATGGACATGCCCAACACGCAGATCAGTCTTCTGCAGAGGTACAGTCGGTGATACAATCTTGCTACCCACTTCTCGCAAGATTGAATCACCTATTAGCACAGCAGGGACCCCAGGCCAAATCCTCTCTTTGGTCAAGACGTCGGCAGGGAAGGGGTGATCCTGATGTTGATTTTGATTGGGACGGCACGTGTTGCGTAGCGACCCTGTGCCTGTGTCTTCGGCCTGGTCGTTCGTGCTGCGTCAACAGAGAGGGCAAAGCGATTGGACACATGCACGGCGGCGACTACAACGTCACGGTATGAGGCTCGGCCAGTGTTGTGTGCGGGCTGGCTCGGCGAGGGAGTGGAAGGGGTGAGGCCGGAGTGTTCAATGGATAAGGGGGAAGCCATACCAACTGAGCGAATCTTGGCGAGGTTGTTGGCAGGCGGGGAATGGTCCGTGGGAACGACCTTTGGGGCTGAGAGGAGGTCAGGGATGGGGCAGGCTTGGTTGACAACAGAGTGCCGTCCATCTGTGTATCTGTCGTCTGCTTCGTGGTGGGCGGGGAAGTGATACGCAGGGAAGTGAAGATTTTGTTGTGGTCACCAAGCTGACACCTGAGTTTTTTTGTTTTCGGTCTCCAGTAACTTGACGCGGCAAAAAAGCTGTTCAAGCTGCTGGTGGAAATCGGCCTTGATGTCTCGAATCTCATTCCGGACCAGCTCTCTCACCTTCTTCTGTAAATCATACACTGCACACATGGCCGTGTCGTGCTGAGAGCTGATCGCAGCACCGAGACTATCAACAACACGGCCGAGTTTCGTCAGCTTCTTGGCCGTGTCAGCTTGGAGCCTGGAAGTAGACGGTTGCAAGGCAGAACCGGCATCGGGGAGAGGGGGGCCAACCGCCCGGGGTGTCACAGTGGTAACTGGCCGCAGATGGGGTGGTGTCACAGGAACAGCCACTGCGGTCCATGCTGGCTGACGCATCATCGGCACTGCCAGTCACACTGATTGAGTCTGCACTGTCAGCCATATCAGTGGCGCTGTCTTGGTCGTGGTCGTTATTGACACTTCCTTCTACCTGCTCAAGACCTACACCGAACGTGTCTGTTGCGCCAGTGTTGGTGAGCTGTGAGCACATAGTGGCGCATGGTGGCAGGGCTCGTAGATCAGGCGGCACACCAGACATGCGATAGCTGGGGAGGAGGAGGTTCGCGACTGACCTCAGTTTGCTGAATTCCTCTTGCACCCAGTCCACACACGTCTTCCCCTGGACTAGAATAATGTGCCCGTGGTGTAGTATATGGAGATCTTCAATAGCTTATTTCCATCTAGCAAGAGATCAAGCACAGATTTAAAAAGCTCAGGAGGAAGGTCAATGGCCAGGGGGTGGTTGAGGGAGAGCGTCTTAGTGTTGTCTTTTTGGAAATCAGCCCATGTAGAGGGAAGCTCAGGGGGTTTGTATGCAAACTAGTATCGTTCTCTTAAAGCATACCCCCACACCGGCAAGTTAAGACCATTTGTTTCAAAAGTGATCTGATGCCAGTCTTTTGATTTCTTAACTTTTTCCAAATCAATGGAGCATTTGGCTTTGATAGATCTCGTGTTAGAGGGCATGGCTATAGTTTAGTGTCCTTCAAAGGAGTTAACTAGTCCGCCAGCTTGCTAACACGAACACACTGGACAGTTACACATGGATGTATTGGCAGGGAGCTGTTAGTGCACTGCAAAAATGGTACCACAGTGCAAGGAATTAGTTACATGCCAGTATGATACCAGTGCGATATAGGGATAGAGTTTTTCTTGCGAGCGGGAGGTAAGTGATCGAGGTCAGCGCTCATGTTCCAAGTGACGCACTGGGTACTCAAGTTCCATATGAAGCGTCAGCCGCACTAGTTCCAAATAACGCGTGACGCAAATGTACACAATCATTAATCAATGTTATCAATGCCAAAAGTAAATTTTCATTTTGTTGACAAAATGTTTTTGAAATAATGATTACACGCTCACAACAATTATTCCAGGAATTCGAAAACACACTTGGTGCAGTGATGTATTCAAGGTGAGGGTAAGTTAACGAACGTTCTGGAACAAAATAACTTTTCAAGTGCTCACAACGATCGATCAGGATTATTTAACACAAAAATAGAAATCCATGACTATTGCACATCTGCACACAGTGCACTTCAAGAATTTAGATCCATATGCATATAATAAAGACACATTCCCAGTGGAGGTTTGAAAGAAGTATCCTGGACAGTGTGTCCTCGGTGGCGTAGAGAGAGAGAGAGAGAGAGAGAGAGAGAGAGAGAGAGAGAGAGAGAGAGAGAGAGAGAGAGAGAGAGAGAGAGAGAGAGAGAGAGAGAGAGAGAGATTTTTGTCCATGTCTGCGTGGTGACGAAATTTCTGCTTTTACGTCACCGTCACTGTCTGGTTTTCTCCAGATGTGGAGTTTTTTTTTTTACTCTTTGAGTTGTTTTTCTGCATATAATTAATTTTTACTGTTAAAGTTCAAAAGATACAAAGAAGGCTATCAAACTCATCCAATGTCTTTGTGAAGTCTACCTACATGCAAATTTTCAAGTGAATATGAAAGAAAATTACGGACTCTAATATGGTACAACCAACTTTATATAAACGATTTTTTAACCCTTCAATGAGGCACCCAATTTTAATATGCATAAAGACACTCTATGCACAACTTGAACAAAGCACTTACCCATGTTTCAAGCTTGTACGTACAGAAACATCGCCGATTCTCGTGTTTACATAAAAACGCAAAAAGGCACACACACACACACACACACACACACACACACACGCACACACACACACACACACACACACACACACACACACACAGCGTTTCCCGCCAAAAGTGCTTTATGGAGCGAATTAACATATCTAGACTTGACTTAATTTTTAAGTCCCTTTTATTTATAGAAGGTACCTTTTTAGGACGGGTCGCGGTGCACCGAATTTAATAGCATGTCCATGATGTCAAAGGCGGGCAGGCCTAAACCTCTCACAATTGAAGTAACAGGATAAAAATTACGTCATGTCTAGTTACGATAACCTCGCTGCTGAACGTACTTTTGGAGCGAAGCGCCGTATGTGCGTACGTATGTATGAATGTATGTATGTATGTATGTATGTATGTATGTATGTATGTATGTACGTATGTATGTATGTACGTATCTATGTAAACAAGAGAATCTCCTTTATTTCTTTACACAAAAGCTTGAAAACTTGGCGAAATACTTTCTTTTGAAGGGTGGCTAAGGGAGCCTCCGAGCACATTGTAATTGAATGTCTCATTTAAGACATAAAAAACCGTTTATAGGAAGTCGTTTGACCCAGATTAGAGTCCGTAATTGTTTTATATATTTACTCGAAATTTTGGATATAGCTAGTTTAGATAAAGACATTAGATGCGTTCGTTTGCCAGGTTTGTATCTTTTCAATTTCTTTAGTAAAAATTAATTCTTTTCAGAAAAGAATTAAAACTATAAAAAAAAAAACTTGACTTCTAGAGAACGTGAGACAGTGGCGGTGACGTAAAACAGGCAACTCCGTCACAACGCATACATTGACCTAATGCTCTAAACATGATTAATTCTCCCTAGCGCGCACCGAAGTCTTTCTCTCTCTCTCTCTCTCTCTCTCTCTCTCTCTCTCTCTCTCTCTCTCTCTCTCTCTCTCTCTCTCTCTCTCTCTCTCTCTCTCTCTCTCTCTCTCTCTCTCTCTCTCTCTCTCTCTCTCTCTCTCTCTCAACAGTAACCCGTTTTGTCGAGCTCACAAAGGAGAAGTAGCCTCCGTCAACCAGCCTGTCCAGTTAGCATGAGAGATACATTATCATGAGTCCCTGCGGATGAAGGAGCTCGTGACAATGTATGTCTCTTGTTGGAAATGGATTATGGGACATAATTAGTTCGCGGACCGTTTTCAATCATTTCAACTTTTGTCACCGTCATTATGTGATCTTTTATCGCATTTTCGTTCAGCTTTATTTTACCTATTTTTAACGGACCCATTGACTCCTGATAGTGCGAGGGCGGCGCCCAATAGCGTGGTGCCTAAAGTGCCAGTCTATTCTTAAGCTGTCACGGTTTATATGTTTCCTTTAATGTGATATGGTCCGTAGATCATAACTACTGTTCTTGGGTGTCTTAGCAATGAGTCAATTAACGTGGTGAAATACTATTCCTGATTTTGTGATGAGATAATATTCTTGATGTGGTAGTTGCTACACATGTAGCCAGTTTAAGCTTGTGCATTACGTTATTTTGTTTGCAGACAACGGACTGTACTCTTTTTTATTATGAAGTTTGTGTCTTATTATTATAGTTCTGTGGATTTCTACATCATCTCAGTGACAATCTAACGCCGGATAGCGGCTGTGCCTGAGTGTGTTGCGCAATGTTTTCTCTGACCAGCACTTTAGTGAAACCTGGACAGTTGTACTGTCACATTGATGCTTCATAATTAAGCCGCACGCTGTGTGGACCGCGATCGTGTGGACTGTGGGAGGGACTTGTACAGACTAATCTATAAAAGTACTATACGAATAGCCTCAGCAACCACACGCAATATTCTCTTTCTGCGCATAAAAGGTGTTTACTCTCATTTTGAAAACGTTTTCGCCGACTGAATACTGGTTCTACTTCTTCTGCTACTGCAACATCATAATTTTTGTTCTTCCTAAAATTATAGTTCTTCTTCAGTACTTCTAAGCCTAATCCTTGCTTGCTTTGATTCAATATTATTGTTGCTTTCATTGTTTTTTTTATTATTATTTGTGTTTGTGTACTGATTACTATATTATCAATAGCTGTATTACGTTAAGTGTACTTATTGTTACCCTCATTTTCGCCACCTTCGTTTCTTTCTCGTCTGTCAGGATGAATCAAGCAGACGTGAAAGTAAGAAATCTCCGCATTGGGCATTTAAATGTATACCATCTATATGCAAAACTTGCTGATATTTCCGTTTACCTGAATGACTCAAACCCATTTCATATTTTTGGATTTTCTGAGACACGTCTTGGTTCTAATGTATCTGATGAATCAATACAGGTTCCTGGCTTTTCTGTCCTGAGACGTGATCCAACGGCCCATGGAGAAACAGGATTAGCTGTTTATATTCACACGTCTGTTCAAGCTCTTACACGTAGACGACATGACTTAGAAACTGAGCAAGTTGAGTGTATGTGGCTGAGCTGAAAGCCCCCCAATCACCATCATTTCTTATCGGTTTTCTGTACCGCAACCCTGCTGCAAACTTTGAGTGGTACGATAATTTTCTTAGTATGTTTGATAAAGCCTGTAAACCTAATTCTAATGTCATACTTATGGGAGATTTTAATATAGACATGTTAAGGTCTCATCATGCATGGGACTCTACGATGACGTTGCTGGGTCTTAAACAGTTAGTCACTTCGCCGACACGAATAACACCAACAACATCTACACTCATAGACCATATCTATGCCACAAAGCCCGAGTCTGTTCATAATGTGTCTGTCGGTAACCTTGGCATCAGTGATCACTTTCCCATCAGCTGTACGTGGTCCACTAAGTTCACGAAAGCAAAGATAGGATGTCATACGTATATCACCTATCGTTCTATTAAAAGATTTAGTGAGAGGGACTTTTTAACTGACCTTAATAACGCACCTTTTGAGGAAGTGATTAGTGAAACTGACCCTGACAGCGCTCTGTCTGTCTGGTATAGCATTTTTCTTACTATTTAAAATAAACACGCGCCTGTGCGGCGGAGGCGAGTCAAACACGCTTCACTCCCACCGTGGCTGACTCAAGACATCATTCAGGCCATGAGGGTGAGAGATAAACTGAGAAAACAGAAGTGTTTTGCTGAATTTAAACGTGAGCGCAATCGTGTCAAATGTTTAGTGCGGCAGGCTAAAAAATCTTTTATTGATCGTTTGATTAAACAAGACAAAGATATGTCCATGCTCTGGCGCGCTATGGCAGTAGTGACTGGAGTCAAGAGTAGGAAATCCACTGTAATCCCGACTACTCTGACTGCCGATAATTTTAACGATCATTTCCTTTCAATTGCCGAGTCCCTGGTCCCCTCTAAAACAAATTCTCAGCCTTATACCTGTCTTGACACCCTGATTGATTTCTGTAGAACACGAACTGCGAGATTTCATCCTTTTGCTATTCCACCCCTGGCAGTTCACGAGGTTGGTAAGACAATAAGTTCCATGAAGAATAAAAAATCTTCCGGGCCAGATGAAATAAGCCCCAAAATACTGAAACTATCACTTCCCTATGTTGTAGAAACACTAACTTATGTCTACAATCTTTGCATACAGAAAAATGTTTTCCCAACAGAACTAAAAAAAGCTAAAGTTATTCCCCTACCTAAAACAAAAGATCTGTCCGATGTTAACAATTATCGCCCCATTTCACTTTTGTCTGTCTTAAGTAAACCCCTTGAACGACACATTCATAAGCATCTGTTAGAATACCTGGGAAAACACAAATTAATCCACCCCCTCCAGTCAGGTTTTCGCCCGAAGCATAGTTGTCATACAGCCTTATCGCGACTTACTGACACGTGGCTAAGTTCAATGAACAAAGGCGAATTCACAGGTGCTGTTTTCATAGACCTTCGGAAAGCTTTCAACATGGTAGATCATGAAATTCTCCTTTCCAAGCTCAGCACATATCTGGATGGATCATTTTCAAGTAACTGTTTTCATACATCAGACGGCAGTTCTCAGGCATCTATTCATTCCTTTAAAACAACCTCGTTTTTCGCTTCCTATCTTACAGACAGACAGCAGCGCGTGATAGCCAATGGATCTTACACTTCAAGTGGTTTAGTAACAAGAGGAGTGCCCCAGGGCTCTGTCCTGGGACCTCTTCTCTTTTGCATATTTATCAATGACCTGCCACTACATTTTACGAATGACAGAATTGAATGTGACCTGTTTGCCGATGACGCAACAATCCACACCCCCGATAAGTGTCTCGAGTCTTTAAATGATCGTTTGCAACAGGGACTGAGTGAAATTTCCAAATGGTGTGAAAATAATGCAATGATCCTTAATCCCACCAAAACCGAATGTATGACGATAGCAACCCGTCAGAAGCATCAGCTCAAGCCACTTTCGCTTAGCCTGGAGATCCAAGACCACACCATTACACAAGTAACTGAACATCGCCTACTTGGAGTTATTGTTGATAAACAGATGAAATGGCAATCTCACATCAATGGTGTCTGTAAAACTGTGTCTAGAAATGTGTTTATGCTGTCTAAGCTAAAATATCTTATTGATGTCGACACTCGCAAACTATTTTACAATGCCCATGTCAAATCCCACATCGATTATGCCTCCACGACATGGGACGGCAGTGGTGACATACACATGAAGAGGCTTAACTCCTTGCATCGCAGGGCAGTGAAGCAGATCCTGCCTGATCCAGCTCTTTCTACTGACCAAATATTTGAAAAACTAAAAATCCTTCCTCTTGACAAGCACCATCTCTTTAACAAAGGGGTAGTCATTTATAAAATCTGGAATGAAATCCACCCAGAATACTTATGTAATCTCTTCACCAAGGTAGCTTCAGGCTATTCAACATCAAGGCGAAACTTCGTCACACCACGCCCGAGGATAGATTTATTTAAAACTACCCTTGCTTTCTCGGGCGCCTCGTTTTGGAATAAACTGCCAGTGCACATAACAAACACTGGTTCACTCCCCTCTTTCAAGGAAAGCCTCTTCAAGTACCTGCTATCTAACAGCTCATTCACTGGTTCGGGTATCTCCATCGCCTAAAGCCTTGATATTACCCTCCGCGCGCACGTGCGTGTATATGGGTGTGTGTGCGCGCGTGCGTACGTGCGTGCGTGCGTGTGTGTGTGTGTGTGTGTGTGTGTGTGTGTGTGTGTGTGTGTGTGTGTGTGTGTGAGCATGCGGCGCGAGCGTGCGCGCGTGTTTGATTTCAGTGAAAAAAGGAATTTTAAAGACTATCTTCTTTTTTTTTTTTTTTTTTTTTTCGTTCACATTGTTAGTAATCATAATTGGTGCCCTCCATTTTGCCTTATCCATCTCTTTTTGAACGACTTGTTATATTATGTGCACTTTCATGTTAGTAGCTTTGTACTTTTGTATGTTAGTAGCTTTGTACCTTTAGCAGATTTGTACCTTTGTAGTTTAGCAACGGCAAGCGTGAAAAATGGCACATGTGCTAACTGCTTCTTCCGTTCAGAAATAAAGTTTCATTTCATTTCATTTTCATTTCTCTCTCTGTATTTAACAGGAAGTTAATAGACTGATAATCAACACTTTTGACTTAATTTTGATAATTTGTAGTTTATGTTCAGTTTATTCGATGTTGGCGATGTTTATATAAGTTGACATGATAATGTAGCTGCTGTGCATAAAATGAATGTCAGTAATGCCTAATCGAGGTTGTTGGGGAATCAGGCGGGTCAGGTTTAGGTGTGTTTTGGCAAAAGCGGTGGGTGGGAGGCCCGGACAGGTATCGTGATAGCACATGTTTGTCTGGGCGTTTTATCTGTTGTTTTTGTCACGCATGCACCGCTTACCTTAGTGCCCTGCTTTTGATTTACGGAGATCCTCTATTGATGGTATGAGAGCGTATAATGGGTAAGTGTGTGTGTGTGTGTGTGTGTGTGTGTGTGTGTGTGTGTGTGTGTGTGTGTGTGTGTGTGTGTGTGTGTGTGTGTGTGTATGTGTGTGTGTGTGTGTGTGTGTGTGTGTGTGTGTGTGTGTGTGTGTGTGTGTGTGTGTGTGTGTGTGTGTGTGTGTGTATGCGAGCGTGTGTGTGTTCGTGGAGTGTGCATGTGTGGCTTCATTTCATTTCATTTCATTTCATCTCTCTCTCTCTCTCGCTCTCTCTCTCTCTCTTTCTCTCTCTCTCTCTCTCCCTCCCTCTCTCTCTCTCTCTCTCTCTCTCTCTCTCTCTCTCTCTCTCTCTCTCTCTCTCTCTCTCTCTCTCTCTCTCTCTCTCTCTCACAGACATGCGTGCATCTCCAAGAGGCATAGATCCCCATGCGCCCGGAGAGCGCATGAGGATCTATGTCTCTTGGAGATGTTTGGAGAGTGCGCGCATGCACGCACTAACACGCACGCATACGCACACGCACACATACGCACACACATACACACACACACACACGCACATACATCGTCGCGCTTTCAGAAGAGCATGCATGTGACCCAATATAGCTAGTTTTGAGAAAGGCATTAGATGAGTTTTAAGAATAAGAATAAGAATAAGAGTACTTTATTATCTCGAAAAGAGAAATTCGGTATGGTACATTTGTAACAAATAGTACAAACACGACATAAAAACATTATAGCATAATTATGAACATTTTCTCCCTGCACTTGCACAGCTACAAATTCCAAATGGATATAAAGTAAACACTACAAAATCTTTACACATAACTCTTACACATTTCACACAAACATCTTTTATGGACTGAACTGAGCGGCACTTATGCATTCACACCCACCTCTACATATGCATACATAATACGCGTGTTTCAACCTAGTCCTAACCCTCACTACTTATTATACAAATGTCTCAGTACATTATTACACATTATTACACAAGCTGCATAATTAAAGTCTACCGTAGTAAAATAATTAGTGGGTAAACACTCAGTAACAGCAATCCCAGTATGTCCATGTTCACCAGCTTTAGCTATTCGTTAGCCAGCTTTGTACCCTTTCAACTTCTTCAGCAATTTATTTTCAGAAAAAAACAAGATGGGATGACCCATAACCCGCAAAGTCTCTTCTATATGACAGCTGTCTTTGCAGTCAAGGGTCTCTACCTTTTGTCTTTGACTTGATTCTGATGTTGAACTATCTCCTCCTGAAAAAGCCTCGAAGATGTTCCAATGCGTCATTGTGAACTCTAGAAGGAGCGCGCGCAGTGCACACGCGTCATTGGTTTGCCAAACGTCATTTGTCGTGACGTATCTTTTTGTGTTTACGTAATTTTTATACTCAACGTGATATGAGATTCGCTTTCGCTTCAAGACTTGGGAAAATGGTAACAAACTAGAATTTCACAGAACAATTTTTTGTTTGTTTGTTGTTGTTTGTTTTGGGTTTTTATTTGTTTTTATGTAATTTTATATTTAAAGTGATACGAGTTTTGATTTCGCTTTAAGGTTGTTCACTATACCTACATTTTTAAATTAAAAACTGCCCTTTATAGGTTTTTTTGAGAGCCTTGTTGAGTCTGGAGGCTATTGCCACCCTGACAATGGTCCCGGCATATTTGTAAGATACAGCCGTTTGCGTGAGGTACCCCATCAGCAAAAACACGCAAAATAGCTGATTTCAGAACACAATAAAAATTTATCGAATAGTGTGTTAAAATGATAAAGAAACATTTAGGTCACTTCATGTAGTATGTTATTATTTTCTCGTAAAAAAGGTTTGTTCTGATAATTGGAATTCTAAGTGAAATCGACAATAGTGTATTTTGTAAACTCGCAAATTGTCCGGATGTTATCAATAACATTACAGGTGTTTGCATTGTTGGGCAATTGCTCAAGCCCTTTTTATTCGATAAAGTCGTACTTTATGTTATAACTATCACATTGATTATGAAGAAAATATGGGGTCCCGCACAAAATTTGGCACTTTGGGTCGTTTGCGAGTGCGTATTCAATAAGGGATACAAGCGTAGTCTGACTTCCGGCAGATCATAATATCTCCGCTGTAGCCGGTCCCAAGCCCGCATGAGAAAGGAGGGAAAACAACTATGCCAAACCTACAAGGAAAACCTAGGCCCAAACTGTTGCAAACTACCCCCAAACTGCTAGTCCTCGATCACTATTTGTGACAGTAAACTGAAACAAACAACAACGGCAGATACGGGAAGAGAACGTTTATCTATAAGTAATTAAATGCACGTGCCGTTTCTTAGTAATTTAGTTAGTGCAGTGGTAAGATACTTTCTTGCCACGCAGGTAACCAGGGTTTGAGCCCCGTAGATGGCGATATTTTTTTCCTGCTCACATTTGACACCCATACAGTTTCTACTTCGCTTATTGAAACAAACACACTTTAAACCCAAACCAAAGCAAACAAAATAAACGCGTGGTATTTTTTTTTTAAATATGCGATTATCATCACTGTGGTAATGTGAATGTTAAACCATAAACCAACCAACCAACCGGATTCAGTCTTGGATACAAATGCACACTGGTTACCTCGGTACATTTGTTCATTCATTTTTTCAGCCAGGCATTGTGTGAGCATGTTTACATTACATGTTTACATTCATTCAATTATTCACAGCTTCACTGATGAAAAAGCACACCAAAGAGTGTTGTCACAGACAGTTGTTTTTTTTTAATTTTTACTGGCATCATCTACAAACATTAATTGATGTGAATTTGTTTTAATATACCTGCTGCAAGAAATGCTAAATGCCCCTTTGGTGTCTCCGTGAAAGCAGGTCAATGAACATCTCTGGTTGAAAGATGTTTGTGAACAGATTGGTAGTGGATGTACCTATCTCTCTTGCTGAATCTCAGTTTCCCAGCAGTTTTTGGTTACAAATTATAAGGAAACAAAACAAATGTCACATGTTTCAATATGCCATGTTATGTTTACAATGATCATTGTGAATGTGAGTAAAGAATAATATCTCTGTTTATTTTCAAAACAAATGCTGTATTTGCAGACATTCATTTAAAGTATACAGTCAAGTCTGTTGAAAGCATATTAGGCTACAGTGCAAGTAGGCACCTATACAAAAATAACGACCTCAAATACAAAACGTTAAACATTTAGGGCTTAACATCTTTTGTCCATAAAAGGTGATTTCAAAGATCGGTCACAGAAATAGGGTCTGAACAAATTTTGACCCCAGCTGGATGCGAACCCAGGACCTTCGGGATGAGAGTCAAACACACTACCACCGAGCCACCCAGCTCCCCCTCAAAATACAGCTTTACTGAGGAACATATTTTAACTACATGTAACATTATTCACATTTACATTGACAAAGTGCTGACTTTATACAAGCTTTTTGGGTGAAAAGTGGAACTGATGTCATTTTTAGTTGTGTGCATGCCAACGGAGACCGACACCGGCAACCACTTGCTCATGAGGTATTTATTTGGGAGCCAACTGCACAGTATATAAAAGAAGGGGATAGGAGAGAAGGAATGACAGACTTAAGTGAGTGAGAGAGACCATCACTGTAGTCCTGACATAATTCAACATTGCACATCCCACAACATAATAACAGTGAAATGCAGTGTCCAGCCACCAAACTACACTACACAGATACTGTGCACAATGTTGGCATGAAAATCAAACAATACTGTTAGCAGTACCTCACTGTGTCCAATTGCAGCACAACAAAGTGAAATGCAGTCTCAAGACCCATAACTTGCACTTCACAATGCTGATGTCAACACAAAATACCATAACAACTGAATAACAAGGGTACAATGCACTGTGTCACCTAGTCTGCATAATATAGGCATGCACACCAAACAATACTTGTACTGCTCTTGATACAAAGTCTGTGCAGTCGACCATATAACACTGCAAAATACATCAGTGCTACGCTGGCAAAGTGCCTACAACAGAGTCTGCACCATGCAGGCCCGTAATCCAAGCAATACCATTGCTGCTCTCCAAAAACTCAACATGGTGCAGGCTATCATGTCACAACTGATTGCTGCATAGCACCCACCACGTACCCACTGGTACTGTGCACAATGTTGGCGTCAGTTTACTTTGTTTATTTAATTTTGGACCACCTGGGGGCATGAGAAAAATCACAAAAGAACTTACATGAATGTGCTCAAAAATGAAATATTATCCTTATTACTACACTGTACGTATGTTCCTTAGACAGCACAAATGACTTGTATGGACACGGATCATAGTCAGGTCATTCTGTTTGCTGGCGTGTGTCATGTACAGTACATCTGGAAAACTTGTGAAATGAACCATGTGGTTAGCAATTCTGATATGATAAGTAAAGCCACACAGCTGAAAGTCAAAGATTAACAGTGGAAGAAAAAGACAAAACAAACACACAGTACAGTACATATCATATGCCTATGTTCAGTTATCACCCAACCACTTAAATCTGCTGTGACAGCTGGAGGGTAATGCAAGAACTGCATGGTCAACTCACTCTTGAGAAGTATTGCGTTTTTCATTGAGCAAGTCCACATTTGGCACAACATTTTAAGCTGAGGGTTTAATGACATACATATACATCCCCACGTTTCTATATTTCTGCACATCCCCTCTTCATAAAGGACCCATGGGTCCTGAGGCCAAAGACCATTTTCAGAATGAACCCTGTACATCATTTTGAATCATGCAAAGCGGAACAGTGATAAGTTTTCTCCTTGTACCACACCGATGCTGCACAAAATCTATCTGTACCACTGTTTCCTACCCCAAGGCATAAGAGTCAGCTGTGGAGTACATATTTTGAATGACTGATGTATGCCAGTATTTAGGAACTTGTCACAAAAAAAGACCTGTTCATATGATGAAATGTCTTCGAAAAATGAACACATTGTCAGTAAAGGGGTTTTCCTTGGATAATCAAAAACTAATACATATTAAGCTGCGTTTCCAAATCGCGACATGACAGGAGAGTGACAAAAAGTAACCTTTCTGTGGGGATCATCCAAATAAATATGCATAGGAAGGTCTTACCATCAGGTATCTCTTTACCAAGTTTAGGGTTACAGTTGTGAGGAATACTTGAGAAAAAACATCTTTGGGCAATATATGGCTATCTTGTACCTATTTCCCGATTTCTTGTGACCCTTGACCTTTCTGACCTTTCATGCATACGAAATTAGTATGCATGAAAAGTTCTTACCACCGTGTACTAAGTATGGGTTTGAAGTTGTGTATACTAAAGAAAACATCTTTTTGGTCAAAATACAGCTATTTTTCACCTTTTTACTGCACTACAAATTACAACATGGGTGTCAAATCGCTTTGTCACGTTGTTATATGAAAACACACCATCACTGTACAATAGCCCCTGAACTGCTCGACTGCACGTTATAATTTTTTCGCCCCACTGCTTCTATGTCAGGCTTATGGAAACACTCCCTCTTTATTTCTATGTTCTCGAGTTTTGTCATTGTCACTTTGTTGTCACTGCCCCACTGCTGTTGTGTCTGCAGTTGAATAGCCTGCTTGCCCTTCTCCTAATATATGGCTATGCATCAGCTCAGGCAGTAAGGCACAAGCTTTTGCTGCATTGCGAATGATGTGACTGTCCAAACAAAACCTTGACATCGAGGCCAGCCTGGTGGATGGACATCAAAATAACAGGACGTCTGCCAACCTACACAGGACAATCAGTTTTGCCTTCTCGTCGGTTGGCCATCACGGAGAGATGTACCCGCTGAACTCTTCTTCCCTCATCTTGTTCAACCTGCAAAAGATAATTTTGTATCAAAAAAAGTTTTGACATGCACATATTGCGTGCATATATGTTTGCAAGTATTTATACAAAGTACATACATGCATGGGGGGAGGGTGATGCCCTCCCCACATCACCATCGGCGAGTCCGAACTGAAGTCTGTACACCAGTTTACCTACCTCGGCTGCATCATCACGTCAGACGCCAAGCTGGACAAGGAGCTGGACAACAGGCTGGCAAAAGTGAACAGTGCTTTCGGGCGACTATTCAAGCGGGTGTGGCACAATCAACAGCTGAAAAAAGGCACCAAGATCAGCGTGTACAGAGCTGTCGTCCTCACCACCCTGCTGTACGGTTCCGAGTCCTGGGCCCTCTACCGCAGCCAACTACGACTCCTCGAACGCTTTCACCAGCGCTGCCTGCGTACCATCCTCAGCATTCACTGGAGTGACTATGTCACCAACGTCGAGGTCCTTGAACAGGCGGAAACTTTGAGCATCGAGGCTTTGCTGCTGCGGACACAGCTTTGCTGGGCGGGGCACGTCTCCAGGATGGAGGATCATCGCCTACCCAAGATCACTCTGTTCGGCGAGCTCGCCACTGGACACCGAGACAGAGGGGCACCAAAGAAGAGATACAAAGACGGTCTCAAGAAGTCACTTAGTGCCTGCCAAATCGACCACCGCCAGTGGTCTTCGCTTGCTGCGGACCGTGACACCTGGCGCTCCACCATTCACAAGGCAGCCGTCTCCTTTGAGGACTCTCACAGAGCTAACCTCAAGGACAAGCGGCTCAGGAGAAAAAACAGAGTTGTTGTAACTCAGAACCCTGACCAGACCTTCCCCTGCAGCCACTGCGGTCGAACCTGCCTGTCGCGGATTGGCCTCCGCAGTCACAAAAATGCCTGCAGACGACGTGGGCAAGCCCTATAGAATCTTCGTTCGCGAAGCCAAGCCATGACATACATGCATAATATGACAGTAGTCAGAACATGAACAAGAAAGGCAATGTCCTTATGGTTCACGTGTATGACCAATCCACATAATACGTCTGACCTTTTTGACCTTGACTTCTCCAAAAGGTCTCTGAAAATGTCTAAACATAAGTATAAGGGCTGGATTTTGTACCAGCGAAACCTCAGTTTTTTTTTTTCCAAATGCCTTCATTTTTCACAAATTTGTCAACCCTCTGTGACCCTTGACCTCTGTGAGGGGCTGATTAAATTAGTATGCACAGAAAAGTGTTATCGTCATGCCAAATTTTATTGAAAAGTTTGCAAAAACATTTATAAAAACTACAACTCTACCCGAAACTAACTTTTGTCACCCATTGCCAACCTTGAGCTTTCCGAGGGGTCATCCAAATTAAGGCCTTATCATGTGGTATCTCCATAGCAAGTTTGAGTTTGAAGTTGAAAATACTACTTGAGATGACCTTAGAAAGGTAAAAAAAATTGGTATGTTTAGAATGATTTTACCACAAAGTACTCTTGTGCCCAGTTTTGAAGTCTGAGGCTTGAATAGTCTTCGAGGAAATGCCAATGTTAAAGTTGCCCACAGATAACAGACAGTCGACAGACAACCCATTACAAACACTTACTTTTGCTATCACACGTGCGCCAAAAATTAGACGCCATTGAGCTTGAAATGACCACAAAGGGTGTATTCATATATCTAGAATCAGCATCAATATTCAAAGTGTAACTTGCAGAAATTGTTTCAAACAGGACACAACGCATTGCTGTTTAGCAACAGCACACACTGGACCAAATGGGTAGTATTCAGAGTTTTCTAGTCCTTTTGTGTGCACTAAGTGCTTATTAAAGAAAACGACAGTATTTGCAGACTTGCCCAACCCTCTAGTTTCCAAATCAAATGCAATATGGTGCCACTTGTTGACAGCAAGTGATTTTAGCATTTGGTGTTGTTGAAAATGCTGGTACTGGTCTACACCATCTTCAAAATGAAAGAAAGCATTACAGTGTGATGTGTTTATTCCAACCACTTGTGTTTTGTTATGAACCTGATTCTATTCACAAATCAATTGGTATGCTTTACCTCGAATCCATGACAATAAGTGTCGCCTTCTCTCACTTTAGTTGATCCGCTGGAACTGGCATTGCCTGCTTTTAGCTGTGGCCTTCTCCTTTGAGCAAACATGACCTGAATAGCTCTCGCCTCTTCTTCGTGTAGGCGTCATACTTCTGTGCTTGTTTGCAAGTATGCCCTCTGGGCGTGACTCTGCAGTGAGATGTCAACAGCAGCACTGACCTGAAATGAAATACTTTTTTATTATCGTGTTATTCTGCAGCATGGCAATTTCACTTCTGATCTTATTTCAGGGTGGGTCAGTTCCAAACTCCACAAACAGGGACTTTGTTATAGCATTATAAACAATTCGAGGCCGGTGGGGGGAGTCCCCCCCCCCCCCCCCCCACCCACCCACCCAATTTGCCCCTACATTTAGTTTACGCATTACTACCTTCAAACTAATGTGAAATAAACTGTGAACACCACAAACAAGAATGGTGAAGCCTGGATCGCTCGTGTGCATTTAAAACTGATCATTTTCTTAATCTGAACTGTGTGACCTTTCCAAAAGGTGACTGAAATTTAAGTGCCATGAGTCTAAGCATAATTAAAGGGCTGGCTTATGTACGAGTTGTGAATAGTATTTGACAAAAAACATATTTGTCAAAATATGGCTATTTTTTTCCTATTTCTTGATTTCTCATGACTCTTGGCCTGAACTCAAACTGATAGGCTAAGAGTAAGAAAGGTCTTGCCACAAAGTATCCTTCGGCTACGTTTGAAGACTGTGGTTCGAATAGTCTCCGAGAAAATGCCAACATTAAAGTTTACCATGGACGACCAATGGCCCAGAACATAGCCTCAAACTTGCTTCGCACATGAGCCAATGAAAGAAAGCATTACAGTATGATGTGTTCATTCACACCATAGTTGTGTTCTGCACCTGATTCTCATCACAGATCTACTGGTATGATTTACCTTGAGTCCAGGAGAATAAGTGTCACCTTCCCTCACTTCACTTGAGCTGTGAGTGTGACCTTGGTCAGTTGGTGTAGGCGTCATACTTCTGCGCTTGTTTGCAAGTATGTACTCTGGGTGAAAGTACTGAGACTCCACAGCGAGAGGTCAACAGCAGTATTAGCCTGAAATGAAATACATGCTTTTTACTGTGTTGTTCGGCAGCATGACAATTTCACTTTGCGTGAACTAAATGCAGGGGCAGATTATTACTTTCAAAATAAATGCGACAAATACTGTGTAAACCGCAAAGAACACACAACAATGGCAAAGTCTGTACGCCTCATGCGCATAACTGATTCACATATAACCTGTGTGACCTTTCCAAAAGGTAGCTGAAATAAGTGTCACGAGTCTCAACATAAAGGCTTGCTTTTGTACTAGTGAAATTTGTATTTTTCACACATTCCACGGTCATCCAAAATGGTAGTCAACAAATATTAGGGTTTCAGTCAAAGTAGCGTTTTACTAGGTAACCCTTTTAATCCTGATACACCCACTGCTTGAAATAAATGTGACTATGATAGTTCAAGGGTGGTGCCAGAATAGATTGGCGTCTCATCCGCCAAGCTATTCTGGCACCATCCTTGAACTAAAAAAATGCTGGACCTATCTCCTAATCTGTAATATAGCCTTCATAAGACAGAGAATAGATGAGAAAACTAAGTTACTAAGTACTGGAAGCTGTTACTGAGTTAGTAATGCCAAATGCTCCCTTAGCAGGACTTTTTCCTACACTCAGTACGTTTTCCTAGATAATAAGCACTGGTACTGGTTTAATGTCACTACAATGTCGACTACATACCCTCCACCGTATTAGTAAAGGCTCTCTGAGAATGTATGGAAATGTTCTACTTCTAGATGGTGACTGACATGGAATGCATGCCCCTGTCAACCCACAATAAAATGTAGTCTTCTTCATTGCAGGTAGGCAGTGGCGACGGCAATACTACTGTGGGGACCTAAATTTCCATGCATAAAAGGACATTTAGCTTTTGGGGTTTTACGCCGTGCAGGTGACATCTCACGGCGGTGCATAAAACTTTTTTTTTTAAAGGGTTGGAAAACCAGTCAGATATGCCACTTACGTACGATATTTTGCTTCCACTAGTAACTCGTGTTCTAGTCACTTAGCAAACACCACCAACCTTTTTTTCTACTTTAGTTTACCTTTTCCTTGCTGATGTCTGAAGAGATTTTGTTGTTTTCTTGGCTGCCAATGTATACTGCTTCCCGTTTGGTTGGCCCGTTCATCTGAGAAATGGTTACGTGTTGTTTCGCGCCACCTTACGCAGGTTATGCGTTACGCTCGATGACTTGTCGCAACTTATGCAAAAGTATCTTATTCTGAGGAAACAAAACATTTTATGCATAGAAACAGTCACTCACAAACCAGATAGGTGAGGCTAGCGCTGGCAGAATTAGGAATGGAAATGATTGTCTTATTCTATACCTGCGTATTTCTCTGTGGGCTGGCGATTGGGTGCCTGATAGGCGGGGGCAAGGGATCTAACTGTTGTCTGTCCAGCGCTGTGATTCCCCTTGGTTTGAGTATAGAAACAGTCAGCTTACACACCTATTTCAGACAGTATATATCTTTTGTCAATTATCGATAAATTGAGCTTGTTTGCAATACGACCTGCGGTACGGCGTTTTTTTTCCCGGTGAACTCCAGTCTCAGGTCACGGCAGACGCAAAAATAGCGGTATCTAAATGCGCAGAAAAGATGCGCTAAAGAGGTGTGTCCTACAACCTTAAGACTTGCAAAAATGTGACAAAACTAGAATTTCACTGTAAGGGAGGAGCCCCTATTATGAAGCAGTGCTTATTACGAAACACTATGCTCCCGGCGAAACGGAATAACTTTTCTAAAGTCCGCCTGTGCAGTAATATAGAGCTACTTCAGTGAGCCTTATTTCCGGTACATGAATGTCAGGCGTGATGAAAACGAAAACACGCCTAGAAAATGTGATTTTTTACCCTTCTGCATCTAAGTTTTCGCCATTTTGAAACACCTACATCAGCATTCAGTTTTGTTATTTAAAAAAAAATAGCTACTCTTGACATGAAGTGCAATCTTCGGACATCAGATAACCAGCATCAGTCGTTTTGGTTCTCTTTTTGTTGTTTTGGAGGCACGCATTTTCCTGGAGAGGTATCTTGTTCCTATTATGAAACACAAAGAGCTCCTAATATGAAACGTGTTTCATAATTAGAACAGTGTTTCATATAAGGAGCAGTGATTGTCTAGCGTATATATCAGAAACCATCCAGCCAGTTTGATCCAAATTTCAGATGTTGATACTTTTTCTCAGTACAGAGTATCCCACACCATGATAATGTCACTTTGCGAAGAGGGTGAGGACCTACAAATGCGCCAATTGTTGACTATCAAAACGAGGGGCAGGTGGTGCTGGTGTTAGTGCAGGTGGGGGGTCGCGGGAAGGGAGTGAGTGCTCTGGAGACCTTTTCACCAATGGGCGAAAAATCACACGACGGACCGTTTACAATTTCCAAAAAGAGGTGCTGGAGTGTGCGTGCGTGTGTGTGTGTGTGGGGGGGGGGGGGGGGGGGGGGGTTTCCAAACTCCCCAAAATGGAAAATTACACATTAAAAAATATCCTGGGAGCCGTGCACCTTGGAACACCCCTCTCCCCCCCCCCCCCCCCCACCCCCCCCCTGAATTTGCTTTTTAAATATGTACATGAACCTGTGTGGATAATTTTAGGAAGTTAAAAAAGTAAAATAGTTAAAAGAACTGTCATGGGAGAGAAGTGTGCTGTATCGACCAATAATCATAGATCTAGTTTGATCGAAGCACCAAACAAACAAAAAAAGGAAAGAGGAGGTGCGCTAAGTAAGTGACTGGAAGCAATGCATATGGAAACATTTTACTGTGGTGTCTGCAGGGGCATACATTCCATGCCTCCACCTAGAGCTAAATTTCCACGCACCCTAAGAGAAAAGCTACTAAAAGGGGGGAAGGGGTTGCAGTCGATATTGTCGTAATAAATTTATTTTAAAAAAGGGAGACTGCCAGTGCTAATATTTTATGAAGTTTACAAAGTAAAGTAGGTAAAAGCACTGTCAGGGAAGAGAATTGTGCTGTATCGACCAATAATCATAGATGTAGTATTATTATTGTGAGAACAAAATGGGCCGTGAGCCCTCTGCAAATGTCCTTACTTTTTAAAATTACTTTATGGGTCTGCTATGCATGCACATTTTCCTATAAATCATTCATCATAGGAATAGAAAATCTCTTTAAATTTTGGTAATTCGTCCAGCTGGTTTTTAAAAGAATTTATGTTAAGTGCTTTTTAATGAAACTGGTAACTTATTCCAAACAATGGCAACTCTGTTAGAAAAACAAAACTTCCGCATATTAGTGTAGCAGTGCTGTACAAAGATTTTCCCTTCAGAGTTTCGGGTTGCTAAGTAAGTGACTGGAAGCAATGCATATGAAATCCAAAACGAAGGGGGGTGTATCGCATATCCCACTGTTCCAGCCCACCCACCCCCCCTCCTTGGGGGACCTATATTTCAATTTCCATGCACCAAGGGGAACAGTGGGATGTGTTATACGCCCCTCTTCAGGGGAGGGGGGGGGAGGGGGGGCTTACACATATGCATTGCTTCCAGTCACTTACTTTGCACACCCCCTCTTTCCTATCTTTTTTTTTTTTTTTTTTTTTTTTTTTTTTTTGGGGGGGGGATGAGGGGGGGTGCTTCGATCAAACTAGATCTACGATCATTGGTCGATACAGCACAATTCTCTCCCCTGACATGCTTTTACCTACGTTACTTTGTAAACTTCCTAAAATATTAGCACTGGCAGTCTCACCTTTTCTTTTCTGAGTCGATAATGCTAGCTTGTATCAAGTTTTACTTCTGAGGTGGAAAAACTAAATGCTTTTATTCCCCCATACATAGAACATTTTCTACACACTTGCTGACATGCCTGCCCTTTGACCTTCGGAAGGTGCCAATAAACTTAATATGCATAGACAGTTTAACCCCTAGCAAAACATTTCTACATTCTTCTTATTGCAAAGTTCACATACAAACTACCTGTAATAACAACAACCTAAAATAAAAGCCTTCTTACTTCTCGTGACCTTTGACCTTAATGAGAGGTTAACTTAGTAGAGCTGCAGACAAAAGTTGTATCATCAGTTTTCTCTTTGGCAAGTTTTAAAATAAGATTACCACTATTTTCTTTTAAAAAAATCGCCCGTTATTGACCTTGTAACCTTGACCTTTCATGAGGTCAGCGCAAGTGACAATCAAAGCTATTGTCAAATATGATCACTGTGCCAAATTAGAAGTCTGTGGCTCTGATGGTCTCTCAGAAATTCAAAATGATAACATCTGTCACAAATGGATAAACACAGGATAATGGATGGATGGACCAATAGTGGACCAGTGGCGGATAACTCATTATATTTAACTCACTTTTAATATTAGATGAACCTATACTGGCTGGTAACCGTCTCTCATGCCTTAATTTTCCAACAAAATGCAAGTGAAACTTGTAAAAAGGACATAATCACACTGTTTCATAATAGGAGACCTAGTGTTTCATATTAGGCAAATGGTGCCTAATATGAAACAATGTGTAACTTTTTTCAAACTGGAACTGCTTCTGCATCGATTCGAGTTTTGAAATTTTACTTTGTCCTAAGATGCATCAATATAATCTCTGTCAAACCCTGGTTTCGGATTGATTCTATCTTTCTTTCGACGGTCACGCGAGATGTTTTTGCTTAAGTGTCTCATACATAGGTCTCCTCCCCTACAATTTCAGTCTTGCTATAATTTGTGTAAAGTCAGGTTGACTTTACCTAGCTACATACTATACTAAGTACACCTGCATGCTCTTCTGAAAGCGCATCGATGTGTGTGTGTGTGTGTGTGTGTGTGTGTGTGTGTGTGTGTGTGTGTGTGTGTGTGTGTGTGTGCGCGTGAGTGAATGCGCGCGCTCAAACATGCTCAAGAGGCATAGATGTTCATGTGCCCTCGGGGCACACGAGGATCTACGCCTCTTGGAGATGCGCGCATATGTATGAGAAAGAGCGAGCGAGAGAGAGAGAATTACGTCATATTTAGAGTATCAGTGTCTGCATGGTGACGAAGTTGCTCTTTTACGTCAACGGCACTGTCTGACTTTCTCTATAAGTGAAGTCTTTTTTTTACTGTTTAAACTCCAGTCACTCTCATGCCTCCCCCCTCCCTCCCCTTTCCCCGATCTCAATCTCTCCTTCCCTTCAGTGCGCCCCTGTTCTGACATCATCGCCCCTCTCGGCCAATAAATGGCTGGCCAGAGTTCCGGACCAGAACTTGGGCGAGGTTTTGTCAGAACAGCGCACACGACCACACGCTCTATCACACCTCAGTCTCACGCTCAACTCCACACTACTTCCTCACGCACACTGAACACGCGGCGGCAACACTTTTCTGTCAGTTGGGCAAAAATAACGGAGGCGTTTTATTCCCGTGACTCTCACTTGTCAAACATGTAAGACAACATCTAACCCAACCAGTAGGTTTACTGGTTGTTTCCTGAACCCCCCCCCCCCCCCCCCCCCCACCCTTCCCTGCAACAATACACACAAACTAAAAAAAAAAAAAAAAAAAAAAATCCGAACACAAAAAGGACCTCCATAAAAAAACACCCTGCGTACAACTGAGCCGAGGCAATTCAGTTCAATATAGTACTATCTCATAATAAAAACAACAACAAACAAAGAAAATGTAAGGTAGTTGCCAGACTTATCATGTGCTACATAGAACATGCTTATCAAAAACAAAGGGAAAATAATTATGGACACTTTATATGCAGCAGATTACAAAGGTGGTTGCTTGGGGTTGGATGGTGGGTTTTCAATTTCTAGCTGTCGCCTGACTGCTGCTGCTGACTGGCGTATTCGGTCGGTACCATCCCTTATCACTCCTGTAACCGCCCACGCATTCACCTCCCACACACCGCTTTCACGCCTCTCATACTCGCCTACGCACTCACCCCCTAAGGCTTTCCCACCCTCCCTCTCTCTCTCAATCTCCATCTCTCATCATAGCATTCCACATTCGGGAAATTCCCCCACCTACTCAGTACTTCCGCTACCGGACACCGCCCCCCACCCACGCATTCAGTCCTCTTTCACTCCGTTTAAAATATGTTTATCACTCCTCCCTCGTCTAAACACCACTTAAACTCCAGTCACTCTCATGCCTCCCCCCTCCCTCCCCTTTCCCCGATCTCAATCTCTCCTTCCCTTCAGTGCGCTCCTGTTCTGACATCATCGCCCCTCTCGGCCAATAAATGGCTGGCCAGAGTTCCGGACCAGAACTTGGGCGAGGTTTTGTCAGAACAGCGCACACGACCACACGCTCTATCACACCTCAGTCTCACGCTCAACTCCACACTACTTCCTCACGCACACTGAACACGCGGCGGCAACACTTTTCTGTCAGTTGGGCAAAAATAACGGAGGCGTTTTATTCCCGTGACTCTCACTTGTCAAACACGTAAGACAACATCTAACCCAACCAGTAGGTTTACTGGTTGTTTCCTGCCCAAACCTAACGGGAAAAACGCCAGTTTTTTCACCCAATTCAGAGAAAAGTCGAGTGTTCAAGGTGTCGGTATTTTCTGAATAAGTACACTTCTGTAGAAATCTTGAATATTTTGAGGTATTTGGTCCAAGTATGATAGGTATGCAGTGCTTTTCCAGTCCCCCAAACACTTCACCATTTCGCCGGGCACCCCACAAGCCAGGGCCCAGGTAGCCCCACCACGCCGCAAGCTGTGGCTTGTATAAACCCCTTCAGCAGCAGAGGTCAGTTCTCGCAACCGTTTGTTGAACTCTGATCCCCGAATGGGGAAGGCCGGTGCCTTAGGAGGCGCTGGGCCTAGCGCTCTAAACATACTGATCACTGCCGTCACGGGGCACAGAGGGTGACGCAACATGACCGGTAACGCGATCACTAGAGTTTTTTTCGCGTTTCTGAATTGTCTTACTCCACCTAACCAGTATCTTGACACTACTGTTGTCATTCACAACAAAGCAGTCTCTAGTGAGTTGTTTCCCAGGATCGAATCCTGCACCATCTTGAAAAGATTGGATCGCCGAAGCAGTCCGAAGAACATAACCACAATCGCTGCCCAGAAGACACAGTCCTTAGAGCTGCACAAATCAAGTTTTTGTTTAATCTGAAGAAGAAGTTGCGAGCTCATCGGCGTCTTGCGGTTAGGAGGGCAGCCTTTTGTTCGCTCAATTCCCCGCAATGTGCTTTTCACCATCCACGAATCCTGGTATGGGTGCGGTTCCCCGCATTCTAAATGCAATAGGCGAACAATGTTGAGGTATTGTGCCACGGAACTGGGCTGAAGTGTCCTGGCCAAAAAGGCTGCGTACTGTGCCACTGTTCTCTCACACACCGGTACCGGCTGGATGTTCATTTGGTCACAAAATCTGAGATAAGAGCGCAAGTGAGTCTGATAAGTTTTCTTGGTGTTGTCGGCAAAAAACACTGGCACGATATCCCGCCACCTCCTGCAGTAGCTGATGTCTGAGCCTAGACCCGGCACCTAGACAGCACAAAAGCAAGAGCTGACTGACATGTGATTCAGAAGGTAGGTGTCAGGCGGTCGGCCCCGGTGCCAATTCGTTAGCAATTGTCCTAGCATGGGCAGCCGTCCTTCGTGTAGGCGGGAAATAGTATCGGCAAACACATTCACGCTGCCAGCCACGTGCATCGCTGACACGCTGCAATTCGTTCTCACACACTCCCATGCCATCTTCCTCAACAGACTATTGACATAGCGGTCTTTTGAGCGCCCTTTGTTAATGATAGCCTTTGTCACCGTGCTGTCCGTATGAATGACCACCTGTTTCCCTCGCCATGAGGGGGCCCACCGGTTGACTGCCTGCACCACCGCGCACACCTCTTTATAATTAATATGCAAGTCATTGGCTGCCGGCATGTCTGAAGAGAACAGTGTATAATTCCAATCTCCTTTCCAGAACGCGCCTGCCGCCAGGTTGCATGCATCAACATGGACATGTTCCTTGCTTTGTGAGTCATAATACTCTTGGCTTGACTTCGCGAACGAAGATTTTATAGGAGTTGCCCACGACGTCTGCAGGCTTGTTCGTGGCTGCGGAGGCCAATCCGAGAAAGGCAGGTTCGACCGCAGTGGCTGCAGGGGAAGGTATGGCCAGGGTTCTGAGCTACGGCATCTCTGTTTTTTTCTCCTGAGCCGCTTGTCCTTAAGGCTAGCTCTGTGAGAGTCCTCAAAGGAGACAGCTGTCTTGTAAATGGTGGAGCGCCAGGTGTCACGGTCCACAGCAAGCGAAGACCACTGGTGGTGGTCGATTTGGCAGGCACTAAGTGACTTCTTGAGACAGTCTTTGTATCTCTTCTTTGGTGCCCCTCTGTCACGGTGTCCAGTAGCAAGCTCGCCGAACAGGGTGATCTTTGGTAGGCGATGACCCTCCATCCTGGAGACATGCCCCGCCCAGCGGAGCTGTGTCCGCAGCAGCAAAGCCTCGATGCTCACAGTTTCAGCCTGTTCAAGGACCTCGACGTTGGTGACATAGTCACTCCAGTAAATGCCCAGGATGGTACGCAGGCAGCGCTGGTGGAAGCGTTCGAGGAGTCGTAGTTGGCTGCGGTAGAGGGCCCAGGACTCGGAACCATACAGCAGGGTGGTGAGGACCACAGCTCTGTACACGCTGATCTTGGTGCCTGTGTTTCAGCTGTTGGTTGTGCCACACCCGCTTGAAAAGTCGCCCGAAAGCGCTGTTCGCTTTTGCCAGCCTGCTGTCAAGCTCCTTGTCCAGCTTGGCGTCCGACGTGATAATGCAGCCAAGGTAAGTAAACTGGTGCACTGACTTTAGTTCAGACTCGCCAATGGTGATGTGAGGAGGACGATACACTGTCTTGGGTGCCGGCTGATGGAGGACCTCTGTCTTTTTCAGACTGACCTCGAGTCCAAAGAGCTGGGCAGCATCTGCGAAGCTAGACGTTATGCGCTGCAGGGCTCTCTCTGTGTGTGCAACGAGGGCAGCATCATCAGCAAAAAGCAGCTCACGAATCAGTTGGTCTAGGGTTTTCGTGTGGGCCTGCAGTCGTCTGAGGTTAAACAGGCTGCCATCGACACGATACCTGATGTACACTGCATCGTCATCATCGAGGTCCACTGTGGCCTGCTTCAACATCATGCTAAAAAAGATGGTGAAAAGGGTCGGCGCCAGCACGCAGCCCTGCTTTACGCCGTTGAGAATAGGGAATGGTTCTGAGAGGTCATTGTTGAGTCTGACCTGGCCTTGCTGGTCCTCGTGTAGCTGGACAATCATGTTGAGGAACTTTGGGGGACAGCCAAGTCGCTCCAGGATCTGCCACATGCCTTGCCTGCTCACAGTGTCGAACGCTTGTGTTAGGTCGACAAATGTTACGTACAGCCCTTTGTTCTGCTCGCGGCACTTCTCCTGTAGCTGTCTCAGCACAATGACCATATCGGTTGTGCTCCTGTTTGCTCTGAAGCCACACTGGCCCTCTGGGAGTTGGTCTTCAGCGATGGCAGGTACCAGCCGATTCAGGAGCAGCCTTGCAAGGATTTTCCCAGCAATGGACAGCAGGGTAATTCCCCGATAGTTGGAACAGTCAGACTTCTCGCCTTTGTTCTTGTACAGGGTGATAACGACTGCATCACGGAGATCTTTTGGTAGTGTTCCTTCCTCCCAGCAGCAGAGAAAGAGGTCATGGAGTTTGTTGTGCAGTGCTGTGCCTCCATGTTTCCAGATCTCTGGCGGTATTCCATCAATGCCTGCTGCTTTGCCACTCTTGAGCTGGTGGATGGCTGTGAGGGTCTCTTCAGCGGTGGGCGGTTCGTCCAATTCAACCTTTACTGGGAGGTGTGGGATTTGTAGGACGACTGCTTCTTGAACAGTGCGCTCAGCGCTGAAGAGGCTCTGAAAGTATTCCGACCAGCGGTTCAAGATGGAGGTATTATCTGTGAGCAGTGCCTGGCCATTCGCGCTTCGCATGGGACTTTGTACCAGGTGCCTGGGGCCATACACTGCTTTCAGTGCTTCGTAGAAGCCCCTGTAGTCACCATTGTCAGCACAAAGCTGGGTCCTCTGTGCAAGTCTGGTCCACCACTCATTCTGGAGATCTCTGAGCTTGCGCTGGAGACTGCTGCAGACGAGGCGGAAGGCAGACTTCTTCACAGGGCAGGAAGGCTGGGCTAGGTGGGCCTGATGGGCGGCTCTTTTTTTTTTGCTAGGTGTTCCTGGATCTCTACATCGTTTTCGTCAAACCAGTCTTTGTTCTTCTTTCTGGCGAAACCCAAGACTTCTGCAGAGGATTTTGCAATAGCAGTTTTCAGTTGTTCCCAAAGTGTTTCAGGGGAGGAGTCTACTGGGTCCGCTGTGTCTTTGAGCCTGCGCTGTAAATCTGTCTGAAAGGCAGCTTTCACATCGTCACGCTGAAGGCTGGCAACATCAAGCTTTTTCTTGGGGGGCCCCCATTTCTTGGGTTTTAGCTTGAAGTGGAGCCTGAGTTTGCAGCGAACAAGGCGGTGGTCAGTGTGGCACTCTGCGCTGGGCATCACTCTGGTGAGGAGGACGTCACTGCGGTCCCTCTGACGCACTAGGACATAGTCGATAAGGTGCCAGTGTTTGGAGCGAGGATGCATCCAGGTGGTCTTTCGACTGTCCTTTTGCTGAAAAGTAGTGTTGGTGATGACCAGTTGCTGCTCCGCACAGAACTCCAACAGTAGGCGGCCATTGTCATTGCAGTTCCCCACGTCATGCTTGCCGAGGACTCCTTTCCAGGCTTCAGAGTCCTGGCCCACTCTGGCGTTGAAGTCGCCAAGGATGATGACTTTGTCGTCTGCAGGGGTACTCTGTAGGAGGCTGCGCAGGTCAGTGTAAAACTTGTCCTTTTCAGCAGGCTCTGCCAGGAGGGTTGGGGAGTACACACTGAGAAGGGTGACGTGCTGCTGGTGTCTCAGTGGGAGGCGCATGGACATGATGCGGTCTGAGTGGCCCGTTGGTAGGTTTTCCAGCTTAGTCGCAATGGATGTCTTGACCATGAAACCCACGCCTGAAAGCCGTCTTTCTGATGCAGGCCTGCCTGACCAGTAGAGGGTGTACCCAGCACCAAGTTCTTGGAGGCTGCCTTCGTCCGGAAGGCGTACTTCGCTGAGCGCGGCGATGTCGATGTTTAACCTCCGCAATTCATGGGCAATGAGGGCGGAGCGACGTTCAGGGCGTCCGCTGTCTGCTTTGTCGAGCATGGTTCGGACGTTCCAGCATGCTACGTTGAGTCCGGTCGTGGTCGTCATGAGAGTGGATCCGTTATTCTTTCTTGTTTTTTGACCGCAGGAGAAGATGCCCGTTGACCGCGGCTAGCCAACTGGGGTTGCGAGGGGACGAGCTTTGGTTAGGCCACCTTTTCTAGGCCCCTCTCCGTGTGGAGCAAGCAGTGCTGTTCCTAGAGAAGGCTGCTTGGTCGTTCAGGGTGTGCCGAGTGATGTTGTCATCCCCAGGTCAACATCAGGCGACCAGTATCCTGAACCGCCTGCATGCAGGTTTGAGACTGCGGCTTCCAGTGACATCTTTCACCTTCCGTTTCGCCCCTCGCCCGTCGCTACAGGACTTGGAATGGTCAGTGTCATGGTCCGTGGACGTTTCCTAAAGCCTGCGCGGTGGAGCTTTTTGGTGGAGTGCAGTGTGCACTGTACTGAGTCATAATACACAGTGCCATTAAAAACATGCATGTAAGATAGCCACCACTGTAAGTCTGCGTGAAACTCTCGTGCGAGTCTCGCTTTATGCCTTTGCTGCTGAAGGGGTTTAATCGTATCAAGAATCCGCCTGAGAAAAAATTTTCCTCCCTTGACGGCTTGACACGCCCAGTTAAGGGACCCTGCTAGTGACTGCAAGCTTTGCTTTGTCGCGCGTGTTTTGCCTTGAAACTGCTGCAAGCGTTTGTGAAGTTGCTGTAACTTGTCGTCGCCCAATGACAAGGTGCTTGTGCTGGTGCAGATTTGGATCCCGAGAAAAGTAATGGTTTGTGTAGGCCCCACCACCTTAGGCCAGCTAATATTGAACCCTAATCTACGTAAAAGGGCAATGAGCGTCATCATCATTTGAGTGCATTCCTCTTTGGACTTAGCTGCTATGAAGAAATCGTCAATATACGCTACTATCCCTGTCATGCCGCGCCGTAACATACATCTGCGAACTGCCTGCGAGAGTCTGTGAAAGTGCGAAGGGCCCACATTACTACCAAAAGGGAGCCTACTATCGAACAGGTATGTGGGCTTCTGCTCGCCCGTAAAAATCCATTTTAGGCCTGTGACTTGGTAATTATCTGGATGAATACACACAGATCGGTATGCCGCCTTAAGGTCAACTTTCGCGCACCAGTAGCCGGACTTGGCTATTGCACACGCGTCCGCTAGAGTCTGGAATTTTACTGTCTCAGGTACTGAGTAATCGTTCATTGCATGTCCTACAGGCTTGCTGCCGTCGTGTATCAGGCGTATACTATTGTCGTCTTTTGGGATCGCAGCCAAAGCGCTAATTACCGTTGGTTTTTGAGATGCTACGATATAATGACCTTTGTTTATCTGATCGATGAGCTCCTTTTCTACCGCTACTCTGTTTTTTAAGGCAGAGGTGTGATTTTTCTGCTCTACAGATCTAACAGTCTGATGTTTGTCAGTGATATAAAACCCATGTTCGATCCCTTCAAGGAGAAACTTTTTGTCTTTATCAGAAGCTAATTCGTCTTGCCACACTAAAAGCTTTGAACTAATGGACGCTCCAGAACCTAACAATTGACAGTTGTATGGACTTAGTGCAGGATAAGGGCTATGATAAAAAGTGCTCGAATGGGTGGGGCCTACCTCCCCCTGTGCAACCTGCTGCGCTGTGTCCTAGGCTGTCCCGTGTTTGCCCCCTGCCGCTGCTGCAGGTGTGTCACGATGTTCCCGCGCCGGATGATCTCTCCCGCAGGTGGCACACACATGTTCCAGCTGGCAGCGTGCACCGTAGGTGCAGTACCCTCTGTTGTACTGCAGGCACACTTCCCTCCCAGAGGGGCCGATGGGGCGTTGTGGGCGCGGTCCGGCCGTCCCTCCTCCTGTTCTGCGAGCAGGTGAGCCAGCGGGCATCGCAGATTGCGCAGTACGGTCGCGCAGCACCACCGTGGACAGGTGTGGGGCGTCCGTGCCCCACTGGAATGCTTCGGCCGCTTGCCGCTGACAATACTCATCGTCGAACAGCAGGACACTTTGCCAGGTGTATCTGGCCGCCAGCTCCCCCACCATCGCCGAGTACTTGAGGTAGGCGTACGGCGTGAAACCCGGTGTGGGTTTGTCCATAAGGGCCGCCATAATACGGCTATTTGCCACTATCCAGTGTGCGGGGGAAACATTGTCCAACTTCGGTTTGCTGTTCACCTTTATAGTGACACCACCCCCAAGTGCCACTTCTTCCTCTGCCACTGCTGCTGAAGACAGAAAGTCTACTATACGTAAGTGGGGCCCACCTTTTGCTGCCGCAATACCCCCGCTACTGTTGCCACTGACGCACAGGCCGTCGCGCAACAGTTCATCCAGTCCGGCCCCGCTGTGGTGTGTACTGTATAGGGCGTCCTGCAAGGTCTGGGGCGCCCTACTGCCGCTGTTGTCCGCTACTCCTCCCAGTCCGCCGCACAGTGGGCCACCGCCGTTGTCCACCTGGAATTTGGCCACCGCTGCACGGAGCACTGCTCTGTCCCCCCGTTTCAGCGCCAGAGCGTCAATGTCTTCGTCAGACATTAGCAGTAGTGCTTGCCTAGAGATGAATTTTTCCCTGATCATGGCACTCTGCACCTCTTCGTCGAGGCCCCAGTCACGGAAAATATGGTCCATCTCTATTTTCTAGTAAAGCCTTCTTCCTCGCTGATTTGGGAGCCATTTCAATTTCTAGCTGTCGCCTGACTGCTGCTGCTGACTGGCGTATTCGGTCGGTACCCTCCCTTATCACTCCTGTAACCGCCCACGCATTCACCTCCCATACACCGCTTTCACGCCTCTCATACTCGCCTACGCACTCACCCCCTAAGGCTTTCCCACCCTCCCTCTCTCTCTCTCAATCTCCATCTCTCATCATAGCATTCCACAGTCGGGAAATTCCCTCACCTACTCAGTACTTCCGCTACCGGACACCGCCCCCCACCCACGCATTCAGTCCTCTTTCCCTCCGTTTAAAATATGTTTATCACTCCTCCCTCGTCTAAACACCACTTTAATTATTTTATTAAAATAATTTTTTTTCTAAAGAAGTTGAAAGGATACAAAGCTGGCAATGAACTCATCTAATGTCTTTCACCAAACTAGCTATATACAAAAGTTCAAGTAAATATGACAAAAATTACGGACTCTAATCTAGGTCAACCGACTTCCTATAAACGGTTGTTAATGCATTCAATGAGACATTCAGTTACAATATGCTCGGAGGCTTTCTTAGCCACCCACTTTAAAACGTATTTCGCCAAGTTTCAAGCTTGTGTGTACAGAAATATCGGAGATTCTCTTGTTTACATACATACGCACACACACACATACATACGCACAGATTTTACGCACATACGGCGCTTCGCGCCAAATGCACGTTCAGCAGCGAGGTTAGTTTAACTAGACATGTGTAATTTTTATCTTGTTACTTTTTACCGCGTAATTGTTATCTTGTTACTTCAATTGTTAGAGGTTTAGCCTGCCCGCCTTTGACATCATGGACATGCTATTAAATTCGACCCGTCCTAAAAGGTCCCTTCTATAAATAGAAGGGAATTAATTAAAAACAGTAAAAAATAAATAAATTTTAAAAAAACAACAGACATCTGGTGAAAGTCAGACATTGCCGGTGACGTAAAAGAAGCAAACTCTGTCACCACGCAGACATAATCTAAACATAACGTAATTCTCTCTCTCTCTCTCTCTCTCTCTCTCTCTCTCTCTCTCTCTCTCTCTCTCTCTCTCTCTCTCTCTCTCTCTCTCTCTCTCTCTCTCTCTCTCTCTCTCTCTCTCTCTCTCTCATATGCGCGCATCTCCAAGATGCATATATCCTCATATGCGCGGAGGGAGCAATGAACGCCTATGCCTCTTGAGGATGTTTGGTGCGCACGCACGCACACGCACACGCATACACACACATCGACGCGCTTTCAGAAGAGCATGCAGGTACTTAGTATAGCGTGTAGCTTGGTAAAGTCAACCTGATTTCACACAAATTGTAGCAAGACTGAAAGTGTACAGTGAAATTCTAGTTTTGTCACCAGTTTCCCAAGTCTTGAAGCGAAAGAGAAACTCATATCACTTTAAATATAAAATTACGTAAAAACGAAAAAAATACGTCATGACAAATGACGTTTGACAAACCAATTACCTGTATGCACTGCGCTCGCCCCTTATAGTTTACTATGACGCATTGGCACATCTGCGTGGTTTTTACAAAAGGAGATATTTCAACATCAGAATCAAGTCAAAGACAAAAGGTAGAGACCCTTGACAACGAAGACAGCTGTCATATACAAGGGACTTTGTGGGTTATGGTTCATCCCATCTTGTTTTCTAGTTACATTGTTGACAGATTTTCAGACCTGCACGCCTTTGTCGTCATGGGTCTTCTTTTGAAATTGCTTCAAAGCGACCCATCCTAAAAAGTCTCTTCTATAAACAGAAGAGACTTAAAAGGACGGCTCATTTAATTTAATTTGTTAAAGTAAAGTTACCCCGAAGAAAGATGTGCAAAGGAAAATTATGACATCCTGAGTGCAAAGGCCCTGGCAGCCATATTTGTTTTTAATGCGTCCGTTTTTTGTCTGTGACCATCCGCACGTGAACCTAAAATTTAAAAGTATGAACTCGGTTATCTCTGGAACCACTCTGCCGGTTTTCGTCAAATTTTAGTATTTGGTAGCCCTTAATGTGAGAAATGTTCATAAGCAAAAAACCGAGTTGATTCTTTTATGTTTTAGGTTCACGTGCGGAACGTTGGCATTTGCTCGGAGAATATTCAATCCACGCTCTTTAAACTTCGGACAAAGATATAATTGTGTGGTAAGACCTTTCTACCAGTTTCAGTGACTTCTCTCAAATGTCAAATTCACGGAGGATTAGAAAATAGATTTTAAAAATATACAAAGGGGGAGGGAGGGGGGGTGTAGGTCGAGGAAGCGGGGTAAAGATTCTGGATTCGGGGTAGGTTTTTTTTTTCAACCGCGTAACCATATTCTCGTGTTTGCTTACTTTAGCAAAAGCAAGAAAGGGCAAACATTTTTCACCCATCGTTTCAGCTCACTGAAGGGCACACCTTCTTTACACTCTATGGATTCTAGCTTTAGTCGTACAGGCATGAATCTGCTATAACTGCAAAAAGAAGAAAAAGATGCAGTCCCTGCATGACTGAGATGAAGAGTCGACTGGAAAAGATAAGGTGGTCTGGGACGATAGCACTCATTTCTTGGTCAAGATATTCATATCTTTCTTCAAATTCATGTTTCTCATTTGACAGATACGCGTCTGAGTCTTAGAAAGTGCTGGATAGGCAGGCAAATCTCAATAAATAAAGTCTGAGTAGAAGGTTTGGTGTTGTTTGCCGTCATTGTGTCATATATTAATCTGTAAGAAAAAAATGTTGTGATTGAGATGGAGCAGATTTTGGTTGAATTTCCTCGTTTCCTCCTGAATTCTGTCTGACAGCATCCTGAAGTGTTTGTCTAAATAAAATTAAAATCAACTGAAACTATTTGTTGTTCAATGTGATTTTCTTTTGTCTATAACAAGTAACTGATAAAAAGAGTAAAATTTAAATAATAATAATAATAATAATAAATAATAATAATATGTGTTCGCATCGTTTTCTTTTTTTTTCAAGTACGTTACAACGAGTAGAAAAACATACAACACCAAAACCATTGGTTTATGCAGTCAAATCCAAACGAGTTGGCATGCTGAAAAATGAGCGACTTTTAACGCTTTGTCTCGCGTTGCCTCCCCTGGCGCTCGTTTGGTTGCGCTGTATGCGAAAGGGGCTTCCCATCTTTCTCACAGTACTAGCGGACATATGAACGAGAGCAAAGAGTAGAGCAGATTATACGTCGATAAAAATGGAACAATTCGGAGAAATGAAGCTTTCTGAACTCTGCAACGAGTGCAGGATTCGAGGGGCCAAAGTTGACGGACGCAAGCAGGATCTGGTTGAGAGGTAAGACGAAAATTCTGTCCATGTTGCATGAGCACAAAACATTGTTTTGATCGCACCGTGGAGATTCGAGCAACTTGATAACTTTTAGCGAAAACTGTGTGCATGCTATGAATTTTCCGTAAAGTATCTATTTTTTAAATTATTTTCACATTTTAGATTAGAAGGAACTAATCATAGTTTGCTAGCACTAGTAGCAGCGGCGGCGAGCATTGACAGACGATCCAATAATAATACTATTGATCACCTTTGATCAGCAGTGCCATCTCAGCTATGGCCTGTTGAGTTTCTGTGCAGTGTATGTCTGCATGGTACACTTTCTATTGCAAAACTAGCAGAAAAACTCATGATGTATTACTCTATTATTTTGCTGTTAAGCACTGTAATGACATTGACTCAATAGTTCAAAACATTTATTTGGTCTCTTTCTCTCTGTTGTTAGGCTTGAAGCATACGAACGAAACCAACACTTTGGTCAACCATCTTCCCTGGAACCAGAGTTCAACATTTCTACCCCAGAGGCTGATGTTTACCGTGACATTAACCTGGACTCTCCGCTGCCACCGGTCACGAAAGGTGCTGTCAGCATTTGCCTCGGCACAGTTGATGCCAAAGTGACCAAGAAAGCTAGGAGTCTGTACCAGGAGCGGTACCTTAGCTTCTGTCGCTGGGCACCTGGCCAAGAAGGTACTTTTTGTGAGAGCGAAGTGCCAGGCACAGATGAAGTCAAGTGTGACATACATTGTAGACATTGAACTTGATAAAAATTGCATAATTTGTGCTGCACAGTGCGAGTGTGCTGTAGGAATGGGGCCAGCTGCACACTGCAAACATGCAGTTGCGGTGATGCACGGACTAAGTGTGTGTGCAGCTGTAAGAGAACTGAAAGTGGCAGAAACTTGCACAATGAAGCTGCAGAGATTTCATGCTGTTAAGCGTCCGCATGGCGGCTCACCAGTAAAAGCAAATGACCTGAAACTCCCATTTGGTGATGCGACTGTTTTTGACCCACGGCCGCTGGAGCGGAGAAATGCGCAGAGCTACGCAAGCCACTTTTTTAATGTGTGGAAGGCTTGTCCCACTGTAGTGGAGAGGCCAGTCTCTCACCTCTTCCCTCCTGCCAATATCCGGGGAACCCTTCATGACCACAATTATTGCTTTCCCATTGGAACCGTTATTGACACATGCCTAAAGAGACTGGGTGTGACAGACCTGGACCAAGCAGAGAGAGAAAGAAGCTAGAAGTAAAGACCAGAGGGCAGTCATTCAACCAGCAGTGGGCAGTGCAGAGGACAAAAAGACTGCAGTCATCTTCCTTCGGCAGAATCTGCAAAATGACTGACAGGACTGATGCAGTCAAATTTGCAGATAGCCTGACATATGTCTTGCCCCAGGTTAAGTCAGCATCAGTGACACATGGTAGAAAGTATGAGCAGGTAGTACTGAAGAAGATTGAGGAGCAGTGTGGGAAAAAAAAAACAAGATATGTGGTGTCGTTGTCTGTGAGCATCATCCATATCTTGGTGGTTCTCCAGACGCTCTGGTGATTGAAGCGGATGGGACAGCTTCTGTGGTGGATGTAAAGTGCCCATACACTATGAGAGACCAGGTGGTGTCAAGCAAGACTGTGCCATACCTGGAAGAAGAAGATGGTATCATGAAGCTGAAGCAAAATCATGACTACCACTATCAGGTTCAAGGATAGATGCTCTGTGCAGTTGTGTACTCCTTCAGGAATGTTGTTGTCCTGAACATAGCCAGAGACAATGCCTTCATTCAGACAATGGTGACAAAACTGAAGGCTTTCTATGACAGGTATTTCATGGATGCTCTGCTTGAGATGCATTTGTTCAGAACATATACAGCTGTGGAAGACAGTGACAACGGAGATACATAGTCAGATCTGCATGTTCGTCAAGTCAGTTTGCCAGTGTTAACCTTTTGCATGACGGTAGCGGTTTTAGCGACGATTCCTGTATAAATCATCGTGACTAAAACCGCTACTAACACGCAAAAGTTATTTTTTTTAGCCTCAAGGCTGCATTTCACAACATTTGAGCTTGGAGGTGTCGCATTTTGACTGTGCACAAGCTAGTTAACGTGTAGTGCCAATTAGCTCTTTTCCAAGCTAACTATGCAGACACTCTTGAAATATCATGGCTGATGCATCTTTTGCTTTAGTCTGTTGGGGCTGCATGGGTTAACCCATTTAGCCCCAAGGCAGCTTTTCCAAATGTGTCACTTTATATCTGTGATGATCGTGTATCAGCTGCAGATAGATCAAGCATGATAGTTCAAGGGTAGCACCTGGTGCCAGCTAACCTTGAATTACAATGCATTATGATTGTTGGTGCATCTCCAGCTGTAGACTGCTGGTGCTAGGTGGGCATTTTTAATTTGAGGGTATTATAGTTTACCACCGAAGTGAAATACAGATCTATGTACTGACACCTTTTAGATGTTTTTACTCTTAGCCTCGCACAGCAGTGCTGTTGTTTATAACTTAGGCCATGAAAATGCAATGAATAACCCAACTAACAAGGAAGCACCTTAGAAAGTAAAGACAGTCACAACACAAATTATTAATTTCACCTTCGGGTAAAAAGTTTGTGGGAGAATAGAAAAACATACAGTTCACTACGTGTCATGGAGAAAGTAAATGACAGCTGTGCTTTTTTCTTTGGGTTATTCTTTGTGGTAATGTTGTTGTCGGTGCCAAATCTTAAAAGCACTGAAGGCTGCTGCAATGTCACTGTTCTAAAATACTGATCAACTAAAACGTGTACCTGAAACATAAAGGCAATGTGTACTGTGTATCTAGATCTGAATAGTAATAAAGGAAACAGTATTCAGTTTCACCTGAACTTCATGTGTTGTACATATGTGTGAGTGCATGCAAGTTACAACTGTTTGTAATGTCTAATTTTAACCCATTTAGAGTCATGGCCACATTTCCAAACTTTTGAGGTGTCAACATGTGCCAGTTATATGAGATGGATCAACCATGACAGTTCAAGGGTAGTGTTAGATAACCATGGCACCAAGCTAGTCAGGCACTACCTATGACCTGTCATGGTCAATCGACCTGTCTGGAAAAACAAATCTTGTGTCACAATATGTATGCACTGTGTCAGCGTGTGTACAGTATTATTGTCAGATTCCCTGTTGACCGCCATTATAGGTCAGACTCGTAATGTGCATCAGTTCGCTGCAAAATCAGTTCCACAGTTGTTTGGCTCTCATGAAGATGTTTTCCTTCAAAGTCCTATCCAAGTTAAAGTGTTATTGCCTTCAGATTATTTGGACTTTTGACATGCACATTAGTTTTGCTGTGCGTTTGACCTGTAGTGTCGTGTAACAAATGGAAAATGTAACAAATGGAAATCCACACACCACAGCTTCACACTCAAAATCTAACAAGTTACCTTTTAGATTGGCAGGGTGATCTTGCTAATAATCTGAAAGGTTAGCTTATTAGATTGTGAATGCGAAGCTGCACCAAAGAAAATGAAACTTCAGATTATGAAATGTAACAAGGATAAGTTTTGTAAGCAATCGTATCAATTTACTCACTTTAAGGCTTTCACTCAGCAAACAATAAATATTGTGGTCTCTTTAGTAAACACAATGCAGACATGACTAGTTTATAAGTATAACATGAGCAGTACACTGCAAGGTTCTACAACGCTTTTTCAAAAGTCACATCAGGTATAGTCACAAACATCAAGCAAACCTACTAATCACTGTCTTTCTGAAATTGCACAAAAAGTAGCACACTTATGATCTGGGTGGAGAGCTTAGTCTCTAGAATGTTCAGTCTGTGCTGGCAGATTGTGTACACTTTTGCCATACCGATGATTCTCTCCACGTGCACACGCTTGCTCGAGATTTTTCTGTCGTTCTGTAAAGTGGAGGGTGCAAGCCTGTTCTTCTTCTTAAAAAAAAGCTGGAATGTTAATGCGCGCATCTCTGGATGCAAATATGTCCTGGACGTCAACCCCATATCCGCCATGATGGAGTCACCTGGCTCACACAAATGGGTGAGGGGGCTGCGCTCAACTATTTGCTTATCACTGGCGGAGCCTCCATAAGCTTGTGAAATGTATGATGTAAGGCCACCTGGTGTGACTCCAATCAACACTTTCACTGTGTTGGAGTGTTTGTAGTGAGAGAAGCTAGCCCTCTGTGACCTTGGGTTTGATGGCTGCTTCACTCTGACTTCTGTGGCATCAACCACCACTCTTGTGCTTGGAAACTTCCTCTTGAAGTCTGCAGGGCAATAGTAGCGGACTAGACTGCGATCTGGCCACCAGTTAATGTCACTCCACTGCAGGTGACAAAAGTTAATCCATGTTACAAACACATTTTGTACAGTGAAAACTGACACACCAAACATCCGTGCCAGTTCAAAATGTGGGTAATGGCGCCTCAGTTTCACAACCATCAGTAAAAACTGGTTATCGCGTGACAGACAATCACAACGTTGGCTGTAGGCATACTGCAGGTAATTAACGTTGTCACCTAATAACCAAAATGCTGCCATGAACACGCTGAAATTCTCCAACCCTGTGTAAAAGTGTACAAGTTCATCTGAGACCCTAATGACATCAATAGACAGGTATGGCTCACGAGATAAAATGGGCGTTTGTTTCTTAGTTTCATCAGTATCAACCGGTGACAGAGAAACTGTCTGTGCATGATCTTTCACATTAGTCAGAGGGAACAAAAATCTGGCTGAACATTAGGCACTGTCTATGTGTGCAGCAGGATCAATATTCTTATTGGGGCTACTGTCCCTAACCTCATTTGCTGTTGTGACAGTTTCTTCTACAACCTGTTCCACTGCTACCCTGGTTTCTTCCTGTAAGTCCTCAGCTGTAGTGGCAATTTCTTCAACTGCAGCAACATGCAGGTCTGCATCTGAATAGAAATAGTTCTGTTCTTCCTGTATTTGTTTTTCATCATTTCCCTGGTCTTCAGCAGTCATCAGATTTCTGATAGCCCACCTTTTTGCTGTGGAGTTCACCTCTTCTTCCTGTTTTCTCTTCTGCCTTCCTGCTCTGCCAAGCTGCGCATTGGTTTTGGTCTTGGTCCATACGAAGACACTGGGCACAGCTGTCACCTTCAAGACTCTGCGCTGCCTCTTTGTACCTGTCAAACATAATTTTGTATAAATAATAATACATGGTATTCATATGGCGCATTTCTCTTATTTATAATATAACTCAATGCGCAATTCATCTGAGGCCCTAATGACATCAACAGACAGGTATGTCTCACGAGATTTCTCTGTCACCGGTTGATACTGATGATATATACCTGTAATAAATTATCACAAATTCATGTAAAATCAAGGTCACCCACACATGTCCTACACCTCTCAGTGCCACACCCACACAACTGAATCACAACACAAGCTGTGGATACCACATTAAAGATAGTGAATAAATAAGCTACAGATATTGTGGGGTGCCTTGTAACACTGTAGGATTACTGGCAATGGTACAGAGCTGTACTCTGATGGTCATGATTAAAATCATGCATGAGACAAACAGCGACTTACTATCGGTCACAAACACTTGCATAATGCATGTCTACTGCATTAACTTAGATTTTCATTACAATATACACACGTGTTTTTATATTTATTTTATTTTTTTATATTAGGAAATGCATACAGGTATTATGTTTTACTTACCCGTCTGATTGTACTCGGAGACGTGATCGTCGTCATCTACGAAGTGACTTCTGCAGACGATACTTCTGGCAGTCGGTTCGAAATTCTCTCTTCTGATAGCAATGATCCACTTTTTCCGTCGGATTATTTCCTTGGGAAACTGATGTCCCATTCGATTTGAGCAGCCATACACACAGTAACATCCTCCAGGCATTGTTTTCGCTTCTCCTATCGATGACGTACAGCCGGCATTGGTGCATACACTCTGTTTACAACTCCCGCTGAGGAAGCCCCTTGTGCATCCAGCGCCACCAAACGGCGGCAGGGGAAGATAATTTCAGCTGAATCGACCATTCGTCTGCTACCTAGCAAAGAGTTGTCGTTCTTGTTGTAGACTAAAACGGTTAGGGTCCATAAACGGTTATTTCAAAGAAACCATCGAATATATTTGTCTCAAAAAAATTCAAGTGCAACACTAAAGTATTGCAGTAACTATGGCGTGCATTTCAGTAGGACTATACTTTGTCAAAGCTGTAATTCAGGTCAAACGAAATTATACCCCACTAGAAGGGCGTCAAGTTCACAGTAAAAATTAAACGGCGCTTCCAGATAATCAATTATATCAATCGATTTTAGTTTATTATGCTGAAAACACCTTTGCCTATCATTAATCATAAACATTTGTGTAATTTTTTTGCGCAGAGTTTTCTGCAAGTCACAAGCAAAGTTTACGTTATCATTGATGAAAGAAGCTTTTAGTCGCGGGCGCCATTGTGAAGGCGTGTTTGCGCTGTTACGTGGTAGTCGTAGTCGTAGTATGATATCACATCAGACGCACGCACGTAGGATTCTTGTAAAGAAATTTCACTCAGCTGAAACCCGTCACACGTGGCTTAAGGATGTCGACCACACTTGAGTAACAGTTCCAACAATATTTTATTGCAGCGACTGATGCGACCTCCAAACAATGCATTCACAAAAGCATCCGCTATGATACAATGTCTCCTCTACAATGTATCAACACTTTTTACACACTGCGTCTCTCATACAATGTACACCAATATTACACTGCATAACTCCGTCACTGACAATGTACCTCGATACCTTGTGTATCTCTCTCAATGTCTATGTGCCTACGATACACTGCAATTCTCTACAACTGACAATGTACACACACGCTTCCTAGCATGGTCTTTTATACTATTATGCTTTCCAGAATAATCCAGTAAATTCATACAACACAACCAATCAAAAAGAATACGTAACCAAAACTCATAAATATTGATGACAAAGAAATTTCTAGAATACACTACCAGGTTCCACTGTTATTGTAAGCGTCTTTAATACTGTGTTGCAAAATGTAGCCGACACTTTGACGTCACATGTGAGGTCACTCGACAGAGCGCGACTTCGCTCGAACGTTCTGATCTATTAATGAAAAGAAAGGGGGAGACTGCCAGTGCTCATATTTTAGGAAGGTTACAAAGTAAAGTAGGTAAGAGCACTGTCAGGGGAGAGAAGTGTGCATGATCGACCAGTGATCATAGATCTACTGTGGCCAAAGCACACACACACAAAAAAGAGATAGGAAAGAGGGGGTGCGCTAAGAAAGTGACTGAAAGCAATGCATATGGAAGCCCCCCCCCCCCCCCCCCACGCCCCCGAAGGGGGGCGTATCACATATCCCACTGTTCCAGCCACTCAGTGCATGGAAATTTAAATCTAGGTCCCCCGAGGGGGGTCCAGATATTTAGCCAGTGTAGACAGCTGTTTCGGTCTTGGCGACCTCTTCAGCACACCATCGGCAATACTGGAGGAAGGTTGGTTGGTTGGTTGGTTAGTTCGGGTTTAACGTCCACAGCACCGAGGTGATCATGGACGGCCCTGACGGGCGGGTTATGGGGGACAGGGAAATCTATTGCCTATGGAGTACGACCTGAACACTGATCAACTCAGGCGCACTCCAACTGTGCCACTTTGATTTACCAGGACCTTTCAACGGACATGCTATTGAACAAATCCGTTTTTTTTTTCCCTAGATTGTGAGTCCAGCTACCGGGGCCGTGACGGGATTCGAACCCACGACCCCGCGATTCCCTTCGCTCTTCTGCTCTGACGTTTAACCGCCTGAGTCCGAAATAGCGGCTATTTCGGACTCCTACTTGTGGAAGGCAGGAATTTCTGTCTACCAGCAATGACAGCCACATTTTACTGTGGTGTTTGCAGGGGCATACATCCCATGCCACCACCTAGAGCCAAGTTTCCATGCACCCTAAAAGAAAACCTACCAAAAGGGGGGAAGGGGTTGCAGTCGATATTGTAGTAATAAATGAACAGAAAAGGGGAGACTGCTAGTGCTCATATTTTAAGAAGGTTACATTAGATTAGGGGGGCTTCCATATGCATTGCTTTCAGTCACTTTCTTAGCGCACCCACTTTTTCCTATCTCTTTTTTTTGTGTGTGCTTTGGCCACAGTAGATCTATGATCACTGGTCGATTATGCACACTTCTCTCCCCTGACAGTGCTCTTATCTACTTTACTTTGTACCGTTCTGGTCTATTCGCAGCGAAATCACGCATCACAAAAACCGACCGCTATTCTCCGTGAGGTTTTTCTAGTATCTTCCGGTCTAATCTCCGCGTACCACAACACAGTAAATTCCGCTCTCTGTACGAACGAGTTAGTTAGTTAGTTATTGGGGTTTAACGCGGAGCAGGCAATTAAGGCCATCTCACGGCGGGATGGGTAAAAATCTGGTCAGCCAGACTAAAAGCAAGGTCTTAAGACAAGATGTAAATATATCTTAAAAATATGTCAGGCTAAAATGTCGCACGAGTCTTTAAAAGAAACGTCCACAGACTCTCAAAAAGGGCAAAATAAGGAAATTCACATAGTCTATGGAAGCTCAGATCTTGTTAAAAATATTGCATTCTCTAAAGAAGAAATTGAAGATTTTGTCCGGGGGAACATCCCGGAACAAAACCTTTAAGGAGTCTGCTGTGAAGTGTTTATATCTCGTGTCAATTAGATCATCACAAGACAGCAAAAAGTGTCGAACAGAAAACTGATCGTCACAGGCAAAACAACATGGATGCTCATTCTGTTTTAGTAGGTAAGAGTGCGTAACATACATGTGCCCGATGTGGATCCGAGTAAGGACAGTCTCCTCACGGCGGCTGCCGCAGCGGTAAGCTAGGATGTCGGACACTTTGACGTCACATGTGAGGTCACTCGACAGAGCGCGACTTCGCTTGAACGTTCTGGTCTATTCGCAGCGAAACCACGCATCACAAAAACCGATCGCTATTCTCCGTGCGGTTTTTCTAGTATATTCCGGTCTAATGTACGCGTACCACAACACAGTCAATTCCGCTCTCTGTACGAACGAGGATGAATCCTACTAAAAAGGTACGTGATTCGTATCCAAAATAGCTCAAATAAATATCGGATCGTTTCCTACGACTAATGCAGGCATGCTTTCACAGAACAACACAACCACAAACGTAAAATGCGCGTTGGGGTGTCAGTTTCCTAGCCACTGCGGAAATCCAAGATTTGATAGTCCGTGTCAGATGATATAATTTATCAATCAAAAGGATTTTTTGAATGAGCTTTTCACCGGTAACTGGCGCATGTGCGCGCGCGTCATTCACATACAACATATTTTCAATAGTTACAACTTAAAAATTTCACATCAAAATCTGATGCAGTTTTCTCTTCAATTCAAACATGCGCTAGGCGCCGTTAAAAAGGGAACGATAAGATCTTTTCAACGATACCAAATATAGCGCTGTGCGTTCTGTCTTGGATTTGCGCAAGCGGTTTTTCTAACACCACTAAAGCGCGGCTTTGCGCGGGGCGCTCACGGACAGCTGACCAAGTTTGTTTTTGACGCGTACCCCTGGCGGTTCTACAAATATTTTTTCTTTCCAGAACAAAACAAAGACCACAGAACTGTAGTTCGGGTGATGCTTTATTCGCTTTTACTTTTATTTTTGTTATACGTGCTATATGTTGTGAGCGGCTCTTGATGCAAAATAGCTAAATATCGGTCTTCGGCACTGATATTGTTCACTGTTTGTAGAGAGACGGACATGTCTAATTGAACGCTATAATTCTCACACAAACTTAAAACACTTCCCACTTTCATTTACTATAATACAAATAATGACTAGGTCTTAAACCGTACATCAACACAAGTGTGAAAATTACAAAATTCAAGCACAAAAGAACGTTTTACCCACGACTTTTTACCTGCTTTGATTTTCATTCGGTAGGAGACCAATCCCCATCCCTCGTCCCCACGTTGTTTGAAGTTTCCGCCAGTGAAAGAGATTATGAAAGCTGTATCTTTTCACTGCCTCATCCTGTCCTCCCGTGCTCCCAATGTTTGATTTAGAGCTGGCGGAAAGAGACTACTGTCAAAAATAATGATTGTTATTAAACTGTTAAATCTAAATATTAGTTAGTTAGTTAGTTAGTTAGTTAGTTAGTTAGTTAGTTAGTTAGTTAGTAGGCTTTAACACCGAAAATTCGACCACTGTGGGCTTTTCCCCCTCCTCGTTATGAAAAGGTGACGTACTTTGGTCATACTATATTGCTAATAACAGTAACAGGACAGCTGACACATTAATTGATAAATCGCAGTTACTGTTAAGTGAAGTGTTGGCCACATACTTATCAGTTAATATAAAAATGACTGGCTCAGCAGAGGTGCAATCAAGGCCGGATTTTTTTTTAGCAAACGTTCATGACCGAATATCTGTACACGCTGTGAAGAAAAGCACAGCTCGTGATCACAACAGAACACAGCGACCGAGGAGGACGCAAAGTATAAGAGGCAAAATGTCTGAACACGATGCCGTCAAAACTACAGGTAATGCTCTCTCTGTCTCTCTGTATCTGTCTGCTTTTGTTTTTAGAATGACGTGGTATTTTGAATTTGTCTATCTGACTATCTGATTGTTGTTGCTGTTGTTGTTGGTGGTGTTTTTTTTTTGTTGTTGTTTTTTTTTAATTTTATGGTACACTTGTTAGTTGGTAGCGCATGTATATCTCATTATGTGTATTAAATGTGTTTATGTTTTTGTATATGATCGCCATATGTACACACTGGCTGTATCCCTGCTGTCGCCTTCAAGCGGAAGCTGATCGAGGGGGGCAGCCAGTATGACTCGCCTTGTTGGGCGCTTATGGTGTGTCAGTGCGTGCGGCCGCGTGAGTATTTGTGTAAGTAGTTTAGCAAGGACAAGATGGAAGAAAGGTCTTCAGACCTAAATTTTTTTATCCTTGGAAAATAAAGATTCATTGTCATTGTCTCTGTCTCTGTCTCTGTCTCTGTCTCTCTCTCTCCCTCTCTCTCTCTCTCTCTCTCTCTCTCTCTCTCTCTCTCTCTCTCTCTCTCTCTCTCTCTCTCTCTCTCTCTCTCTCTCTCTCTCTCTCTCTCTCTCTCTCTCGGCAAGCGTGAAAAATGGCACATGTGCTAACTGTTTCTTCCGTTCAGAAATAAAGTTTCATTTCATTTCATTTCATTTCATCTCTCTCTCTCTCTCTCTCTCTCTCTCTCTCTCTCTCTCTCTCTCTCTCTCTCTCTCTCTCTCTCTCTCTCTCTCTCTCTCTCTCTCTCTCTCTCTCGGCAAGCGTGAAAAATGGCACATGTGCTAACTGTTTCTTCCGTTCAGAAATAAAGTTTCATTTCATTTCATTTCTCTCTCTCTCTCTCTCTCTCTCTCTCTCTCTCTCTCTCTCTCTCTCTCTCTCTCTCTCTCTCTCTCTCTCTCTCTCTCTCTCTCTCTCTCTCTCTCTCTCTCTCTCTCTCTCTCTAGTTATACGTAGACACACGAATGTACGTGTACATTCTAACAACAATCATGTGTATATGCGTGTGTGTGTGTGTGTGTGTGTGTATGTGTGTGTTTGTGTGTGTGTGTGTGTGTGGACGCGTGAGTGCGTTTGTGCGTGTATGCGTGTGTTTTTGTTTAGTGGACTATATATTTTGTATCACCGTGCTTTG
>BTPG01000003.1:55980351-56365351 GCA_036245525.1 Semisulcospira habei
GGAATCTGTTGCCTATCGACATTACTGGGGCTCCTTCTTTGTTCACATTCAGAGCCAGCTTATTTCGGCAGCTGAAAGAAAATTAAGCCCATAGTTGTGCCGGCGTTTTTCCAGCGCATTGAGTTGTATTGTTGAGTTTGCTGTTGCTGTTCAAACTAAGTTTTTAACGTTCATGTTTAATCAGGTTCTTGGTGTGTGTGTGTGTGTGTGTGTGTGTGTGTGTGTGTGTGTGTGTGTGTGTGTGTGTGTGTGTGTGTGTGTGTGTGACTGCTAACTATTTTTGTTTTTTTGGTTTTTTTTTGTTTGTTTTTTTTTTTCTCACGTTTTGCCTTTCCAGTTCTATTAGTTTTAGTCACGCGCGTGAGATTGATGTGTGAGTGCGTGTGCAAGGACATGATTGAAAAAAGGTTTGTGTATCTAATCATTTATCCTTGAGAAATAAAGTTTCATTTCATTTCATTTCTCTCTCTCTCTCTCTCTCTCTCTCTCTCTCTCTCTCTCTCTCTCTCTCTCTCTCTCTCTCTCTCTCTCTCTCTCTCTCTCTCTCTCTCTCTCTCTCTCTCTCTCTCTCTCTCTCTCTCTCTCTCTCTCGCTCTCGCTATCTTTGCGCGCTCGGGCGTGTGTTAGAGTGTGTGTTAGTGAGAGTGCATGTGTGCGTGTGTGTGTGTTTGTGTGCTGGTGTAAATACTTGTGTGTGTGTTTGTGTGCTGGTGTAAATACTTGTGTGTGCGTGTGTGTGTGTGTGTGTGTGTGTGTGTGTGTGTGTGTGTGTCCGTGCGACTGTCTATATTAACCCTCTTGCTCATGCAGCCCCCGGTACATTAGCGGGAGCTGCATGAACAAGGGCGTTAACCCCTTCACTGCCAGTGGACGCACATTGTGTTTCTGAAATATGTGTAAATTCAACTCCAAAGAACTCCACCCATCTAAGGAACGTGTTCTAAAGTTGTTTCAGCGGACATGCATAAATCCTCATGAGCCCTCGCAATTGCCAGCTCTTACAGTTAGATGGTGTTCAGTTTTTCTCAGCAGTGAAGGGGTTAATTATGCTGCACTGAATGTTTAAGTCTACTCGTGAATGTATTGAAACATACGTACGTAGATATACGGACAGACGGATGGGTGGGTGGATATATGGTTGGCTGGTTGGCTGGTTGGATGGATGGATGGATGGATGGATGGATGGATGGATGGATGGATAGGTGCTTAGATAGATGCGTTTAATATGTGTATCACTTTGTCCATCCATCTGATGTTTTATTCTTTGGCTTACGTATCACACAGAGCCCCTTTCATACGAAGAGTATGGGTGTATATCAAGGCAAGTAATCGAATATGGCAGTCTGGCAATGGCTCTAGCCATGGCCAAGGAAACTGGAATAGCAAACGCCTTGGTTGAAGCGGACACCCCCCTTTCATCAACTGCTATTGCCGAAAGGGCGGCCATCAGGGAACGGTATTCACATTTTTGCCATTAGTTAACCCTTTGGCTATCGTTAGCGGTTTTGTCGCGATGATTCCTACAGGAATCACCGCGACAAAAACCTCTTACCGACAGCCAAAGGGATAATTGTTCGAAGTTTCCACCCCGGTTTTCTGTCTTTCTCATCAATTCTCTGCTAACATATTTAACTCATTTGAGACGTGCTGTCACCGGATACGCGGCATAAGCCGCGTATCCGGAGGTGGCACGTGTCGAATGAGTTAATCCAGTTTCAGTATCATGCCCTTCAGTATACCGCATTATCGGATATAACGCACAGAGGCCACTGGCTCTGGGTGATGCCCGAAGAGCAGAAGGCCGACGTAGGCTACTTCTGGTCCGCTTACTGCCGCCGCACAGTTGTCGGCTCGATAATCTTTTGTTTACCAAGTGTTTTTTTCTTTACAGATCTATGTAACTACAGCACTACAATAACGAGATCGCGAATAAGGGCTCATGAGGATGTATGTCTAATGTGCGTCCTATGTTCAATATGCACATTTTTGGGCGCGTTTCATTTGTGTTTTACGTGTGGGAATGTCGGTAAGCGTGCAGTAGTTTCAGGCGCGAAATCCGTGATTACTGGCAGCGAAAGTGTTAATGCGGTTTGTCATTATGGCAGTATACAGAGGCTGACCTGCAATACTTTTGGGGTGCTTTTTACCGATCCCTTTTGGCATCGCTTATTGGATGTATGTATTTATGTGCTTTCTTTCATGTTTTTTTTTTTCTTTGCCTTTGGACAGAACAATTAAGCAAGATGAGGATTTCATCCCAGAGTCTACCGTATTGTTTGTAGCTCACATGCGGTGTTTTTTTTTAGGACCATTCAGAGTTGGTCATATTTTTATGCTTATTTTTTTCATCCATTTCCCTCCGCTCTAACCTCAGATCAACACATACCGCGCACACAAATAAAGACGGACACACGGCGCTTCCCGCCATTAGTACGCTCTTTGGGCTGGAATAGCGGCAGGAATTATGAAGAAATAGAACGAGCAGCAATAAAAGTCACGATGAGCTTCACGTCATGGCGTCACTAGTCCCACGACGCCATGTACACAATGACGAATTTAATGTTTCACGTCACTCAACCGAACGGCAAACAGCCTCTACCAGGGCTGACTGTGTTCTTCCACACAGCCTCTTCCAGGGCTGACTGTTTGATGGGAGTATAATGTGGCTCCAAAACTTGCAAAAATGAATTAATTATTATTCAAAAAGGTTGAAGAGGTACAAAGCTGGCTAACGAACTCATCTAATGTCTTACTTTAAACTAGCTATATCCTAAATTTCAAGTGCATATAGGTACAAGTGCATATTGGTTCATCTTTAGTTCGATCAACACTTATATTTGGTCAGGAAATCTACTTTACTTCCCCAGCTACACTTCTAAAAAAAACTGCAAAACATTGATAGTAAAGCAGTTAAATTAACCCTTGGAGTGCCAGTTCATACCAATACTATAAAAGCCTACAAAGAAGCAGGTATTATGTCTTTATCTGACCAACGTAAATTGGCAACTGCAAAATACATTGTCCAAAGCCTGTCCGTCAAAAATTCAGTACGAGAAGACATATTTTTAGACGCAGATTTAGATTTCCCGAAGAGAGCGCAAACAATCCCGTATCTTATACCTATACGTAACTATGTCAAAGATGCTATAGAAAACTGCAATATAGATATCAAGTCTATTCCAGTTTTACCAGTAACACCTACTATACCTCCGTGGGAACATATTAATGCTACTTTTGATATAGATTACACAGATTTGAAAAAAAAAAAGATGAGGATGTAAACGTTTTAGCAAATTTAGTGAAAGAAAAAATACAGAAAACATATTTTCAACATTTGAACATTTTCACAGATGGGTCTGTCTTAGATTCTTCAGACTGTGGTGCAGGCTTTGTTATTCCGGATATCAAAGTGAAGAAATCTTTTTATCTCGGTAAAGGATTTTCTATATTTACGTCTGAACTGTATGCGATTCTCATGGCATTAAATTATATTCAATTTATACGTTATGATATATTTAACATTTTGATTTGTGTCGATCTGCCCTATATAGTCTAAAAAGCTGGGATTGTAAAACAAGAAAAGACTTAGTATATGAAATAAAACATATTGTAAGTTGTATTATGTTCAGAAGAATAGGGATATATTTTCTGTGGATACCCTCACACTGCGGAATTTATTGGAATGAAATTTGTGACAGACAAGCAAAAAAAAAGGAGCTATAAATAGGGAAAACTCAGCAGTTTAGAATAAGAATAAGAATAATAAGAATAAGAATAAGAGTACTTTATTATCTCAAAAAGAGAAATTCGTTTCGCCACCTCAGGTGCAACTCGCAATCACACACACTCACACAACAGTTTTCAAACAAATAAACAATGGCTCGGGACGGGTGAAACCCGTCGCCAAGGCGTCTAATTGCCGGCGCCAACGGCCCCAACCCGACCTGAACCTCCCTAACACAAGCAAACTAAAGACGGCCCTATCTTAGTATATCTATAACACATAATATAATGTTTTTAAATTTTCTGCTTGGCTGAGACTAGTTTCATAAATAACACAAATACGCAAAAAAAAAAAAGACGAATACTTTCACAGTTGCTACCTAGGGGCCCGTCGCCATAAGAACAGCGCCGGCTATTAGACAGTCGCTCCTGCATCAACAGTTACCACCTTAATTATAACTTAACTAGTATATAACTTCGTAGTAATTTTTAAAGCAATAGTAGTAGAACTACATCATTAACGTAAAAGCAGTCCAAAATTAATGGTTTCTAAAGAGTACACACTGGCACGTTGTTCAGTAAGAAACAGTCACTGCGTCTGGGAGGTGTCTGTCATCGCATCATTCGGCTGGAATGTGGGGCCTGAAGCTTGCTGGTACTCTCTTCGTTAAATGCATTAGAGCTATTCCGTACGCAGTGATGTTGAGCGTGGCATAGGAAGAGCCACTCCCGAAATGATGAAAGGGGAGGAAAGTACGTTGGTTGTATTGCCACAGCATCACGCGCGCTGTTCTTCTAATATCCGCATGGTACAACAAGAATCAGCGTGTATCAACTCCCAGCATCGCACAGCAGATAAAATCCAATTAACAGTCACAGCACATCAAATTGCCAAAAGTCATCAAAAAGAAATATCGGTCGTGATGCAGCATTGCAGGGCCTGATATCGTATATCAAACGAAGGTACAATGTCTGTTTAGTACTTCCGGTGACGACCATTTCTGACGGAGCGGGCGGCCAGGAGGTGTTGTATGGCCGCCATCTTGTCATATCAGTTTGTAATAATATGCAATTATCTCCACATGAAATGTACTCTGTGCTAAACAGGGGTTTTTTTGGGGTTTTTTTTTTTGCATAAAGATGATATGATATATACTTATTATGTTCCACCTTATTTAAGAAAAACAGTTTCGTTTATTTACAAGTTAAGACTAAATTCTTGAAAAACAAAATTCTTAAAAGACATCAAATGCGCGTGCTTATGCCCCATCTCTGTTAAACAAATAATCTGTGCATGTCCTATTACAATGAATCTGTTGACAAAAAATAACATAACAGTTGAAAAATTATCAAAAAATATGTATTTCATTTTACATCGAGATATTGCAATTCAAATAGTCAATAATTAATAGTCCGGTAGGTAAACTATTATAATAAGTAATTTGTGTGTGGGTTTAGGTGTTAATTATTGTTATTTTTTATATTAACAAGTTGTGTGTTTGGTTTTTGATTTTGTTGTTGTTGTCTAATATCACCAACGTGTGAAAAGATGTTAAATAAAATCCTGAAGTGCATATAATCAAAATTACGGACTCTAATATGGGTCAACCGACTTTATTTAAACGGTCATTTAACTCTTCAATGGGAAATACAATTTCAATATGCTTGGAGGCTGTCCTAGACAACCCCTGAAAAAAAGCATTTCCTTTATTTTCAAGTTTGTACGTACGTAAACGTTGGAGATTTTCATGTTTACACACACACACACACACACACACACACACACACACACACACACACACACACACACACGCGCGCGCGCGCGCGCGCGCGCGCGCGCGGCGCTCTTCGCCAAAAGCACGTTCAACAGCGAGGTTTGCGTAACTAGACATGACTTAATTTTTAATTTGTTAGGTAGACAAAAACAGTAATAGCGAAAATAGGTTAGATGACATAATCACCTTTAATTTGCAGATTTGCACGTGAGACACTCAATGCTTTGGTTGCGGCTAAGTTTGTTCAGGTGTCCTGCGGGAAGAAGGGTGAAAGCATGCGCTACTTCGTGCACGAGCAGCACAAGGACCAATTCCGCATGACCGCCATCACGTCCTCTCACATCTCCTGCGTCGCACAACTCTTTGACCCCGTTAAACGGTGCTTTGCACTCGGTGGGCCCAACAGTAAGTGAACTAATTTACCCCTTTACTGTCACTGGACGTAAATTACATTTCTGAAACCAGCATAGAATGAAATGCCGATAGCCGCTGTGTGCATCTTAACCCCTTCGCTGCCAGTGATGAGTCCGCAACGACTGCACACTGATCAAAATTCGCGTGAAGAATGTTACGTGGTAGTCGTAGTCGTAGTATGATAATCACACCAGACGCACGCACGTAGAGTTCTTGTAAAGAAACTTCACTCAGCTGCAACCCGTCACACGTGCATGGCTTAAGGATGTAGATCACACTGAATTAACAGTTTCAACAATATTTTATTGCAGCGACGCGATCTCCACACAATGCATTCACAAATGCACCAACACGGATACACTGTCTCCACTAAAATGCATCAACACTTTTGACACACTGCGTCCCTCATACAATGTACACCACTGTTACACTGCATCACTCCGTCACTGACAATGTACAATACACGCTTCCTAGCACGGTCTTTTATACTATCATAGCTTTCCAGAGTAATCCAGCAAATTCGCACAACACAACCAATCAGAAAAGAAAAGGTAACCAAAACTCATTAATATTGAACGAAAAGAACACTCGAGAATGAACTACCAGCTCAACTATTATTGTATGTGTCATTTATACAGTGTTACAAAATGTTGCCGACGCCTTGACGTCACATGTGAGGTCACTAGACAGATCGCGACTTCGCTCGAACGTTCTGGTCTATTGGCAGCGAAACCACGCATCAAAAAAAAAAAAAGAAAAGAAATCGACCGCTACTCTCCGAGCGACTTTGCTAGAAACTTCCGTTCTAATCTTAGCATATCATAACAAAGTCCACCGCAGCTCTCCGTGCGAACGAGAATGAATCCTATTAAAAAGGTACGTGATTTTTATCTAAAATAACTCATATAAATAACGAATCTTTCCTATGATTAATACACACATGCTCTCACAGAATAACACAACCACAAACGTAACATTACCCCCCCCCCCCTTTTTAGAACGAAATTACACCAAAACAATTTCTTAAATCTAAAAATACGGTTGTGGCTGTGTTAACCTACACAAACAAACCATAAATACTAGTAATTTTTCATCAAAAATCAAATCAAATCAACTGCTCTACAATGGTCGTCTCACGGCATCTTTAAACTGTCCTGAACAAATATATGTTCCATTTAACTGTCCTGGACAATGAAATGTCCCTTTAAGCTGTTTTGGACAAACAAATATTCCTTTAAACTGCTCTGCTAAGGTAATCCGCTCCAATGTTCTGCGAACCCTTGATAGACTGTAATTGAATGTCAAAATTCATTTCTGGGACATCGCCAAATCATGAGATGGGCACAGTTCAGACAGTTCAAGGGTTAATGGTCCTGGGTCGAATACTGTCGGCTTATGGAATGTACGATACTCCATACACACCAAATTCAATTTTTCTGGTGTCTTCACGATGACCACTGGTGATCTGGAATCCCTGACGACTCCCAGGTCCGGTGTCTCCCCAACATTCTTTCTCAGTCCGTCCCTCGTGTTGCAAAGCAGGCGACACGGCTCGTCCCGAACCGGCTCGTTTGATGTCAGACCAACCTCACGTTGGACGATGTCCGCAGTCACTGAGTCACGCGCAAATCGTTGCCCGAACTCCGTAGTCAGGATTCTCAGCTTCTCCTGCTGTGCCTGGGCCAGGTTTCGGCCAAACTAGACGTCCTTCACACCCTCCTGGTGGCGGAGTTCATTAAGGTCAAACAGGTTCTCGTCGTCTAGTCTCTCATCAGCAGCCAGACGCACCGATGCTGCTTGTTGTGGTTTGTCCTGACGACCTCTCCCGATGTACTTCTTCAGCAGATTCGCATGGTAAGTCGTCATCTTGTTGTTGACATTGACTCTGTAGTCATTGATGCCAACCACTGTGTCAACCACATACGGTCCCTTCTACTGCATTAGGAGCTTGTTGTTGTCGGTATGGAGAAGAACCAACACCTGGTCACTTGGCTGGAATCGTCGAGGTTTAGCTTTACGGTCATAATGTTTCCCATTGTTCTGCGCCTTCTCCAATTCTTCTCGAGCCATCCTGAGGGTATCCTCCAGCTTCTCTCTCAGGTCGAAGATATACTGGTAGCTGATCTTTACCTCATGCGCCTCGACGTTCTTGTTCCACAGCTTCTTTTTGATGTGCATGGGTCCCCTTACAGTCCTGCCGTACAGTAGTTCAAAGGGGGAGAACCCTGTCTAATCTTGAGGAACTTCACGGTATGCGAAGAGCAAGGCATTGATATATCTATGCCACAATCTTGGCTGCTCAGCACACAGTTTCTTCAGCGTAGCTTTCAATGTTCCGTTGAACTTTTCAACCAACCCGTTACACATGGGGTGGTAAAGGGTCGTAGTGTGGTGTCGGATGCTCAATAGCCGATTTACTTCCTCCACACAGTCGGAGGCGAACTGGGTCCCTAGATCACTCAGGATCTCCTCAGGAATTCCCAAACGGCTGAACATGTCGACGAGCGTCTCTGCCACTGTTTTCAGTGTCGATCTTCTTTAATGGTATGGCCTCAGGATAACGTGTAGCGTAGTCATCCAGGGTCAGAATGTAGCGATGACCATCTTCACTTGGAGGAGATATTGGCCCCACCAAGTCCACAGCTACCCGCTTGAAAGGCATATCGATGAGTGGCATCTTCTTGAGAGGAACCTTGGGCACCTTTCCTTTGGAGATTGTCTTCTGGCATATGTCGCACGATCTGCAGAATCGGGTGACGTCACCCCAGCATATCAGGCCAGTAGAAGACTGCTTGGATTCTGTCGAGGGTCTTGCTGATTCTCAGGTGTCCTCCCAATATGGAATCATGGGCCAATTTCATCACCTGCATCCTCAGGGGTTCAGGAACTACTATTTGACGAAAAGGTTTGTCTCCTCTGCTGTTAAATAGCCGGTACAAGATGTCTTTTTCTGGTCTCGAAGGTTATCTCCTTTCCTCTTCGCGTCACGGGTTCGGCCTGATCTCGGAACTTGTCAAGCGTGGTGTCGGCTATATGTAACTCTACTAGCCTGTCTCTATTCATCACGGCTGCTTCCGTGTTGTCAACCACATTTAAAGGTATGGTCTGGTGACTCTTCTTTGCTTGACTTCTCGTGGTAACAGCACATGTTTCGGGTCTCCACTCCGGATCGTGATCCTCTGCGTTTTTGGCACCGTCATCGTTTCCGATAATAAGATTGTAGACTCGTGTCTTCACGCATAACACTTTCACCTCTCCTGTAGGGTACGAGGTGTTGTCACTGACCTTGGCAAGTGGGATAATCCTCACAGTACCGTCGGCCAAAATGAAGGTGATCCATTTTCTGCAGCTTCTGGTTTTCTGTTACTAGGTCCTCTCTCACGATGACGCAGCTACAACCGGTGTCTCTCAGCACTCTCACTGATGTATTGCCAACAAATCCTGAAACCACCGGCATGTTGGGCACTTCACTCTCAGGCAGCGCGATGTTTGAGACTGGTATGAATGTAGCCCCATCGCCAACGTCCATTATTTCTGAAAGACTCGATCAGCTCCGGTGTTGCCTGCCTTTCTCCAAACTCAAAGTCTCTAGATAACGTCACATCATTGGCAAATACAGCAGCGGCTCTGTGTTGCGATGTGGTACTACTTCTGCCTGCTATCCCGCAATCTTGGTTGGTCCTTCTGGTGTTATCGCCTAGGGGAACATCATTGGAAGGACACCGTATCGCCTTGTGTCTCTTCTTTCCACAAAGGGAACATGTCAGGCTCTACATCGGCATGTGTTTCTGGGTGTTTCTGACGTCGTGGGTTTACTCTGCTGGTGTAGACCCATGCAACGGCTTACCGGGCCCGAACTTCATGTTGTGGGCGTCCAGGTATCTTTGATTGAAGTCTGCAAGGGCCTTCAGGAACTGGTTCTTGAGCTCCCTGAGGTGGGCGGCCTGGTCCTTAGAACATGCGTTGAGGACTTGTTCTTTAATGATGAGGTCACACAGGTCCTGGTACTCCTTGATTAAACCAGCCAGCTCTATCCATTTCTCCAGGTAGTTCCTGATTCTTTCAATGAATAGGCCGGGTGTTTCTCCTTCCTCAGGCTTGCAGTTCCAAAATCGTCGTCCGTAACCTCTTCAGTGAAGTCGTACTGTCTCAACACGGCGGCTCTCAACTGCGTATACTCCTCGGCTTCTTCTCTTTGCAACATACTTACTTACTTACGCCTGTCAACCCTCCCCGGGTATCGGCCGTCGACGAGAGACCTCCAGCGACTCCTGTCCTGTGCTTCTCCTTCGATTTTACTCCAGGTGGTTCCCAGTCTCTTGATGTCTGCTTGGAGGTCTCGACGCCATGTGTTTCTCGGCCTGCCTCTTTTCCTCTTTCCCTGGGGGTTCCATGACAATGCCTGTCTAGTGATACTGGAAGCTGGCTTTCTCAGACTGTGACCAATCCATCCCATCTTCTTCGCCCAATTTCATTCTCTGCTGTTATCTGCTCTGTTCTCTCTTGGCAAGCGGGTGTAAAATTCAAGCGCTTTGCCGATTAGCAGTGCGCTCAGCTTGATGGCCCAAGTCTCTTGTCTCCAGTTTTTGCTGCTTGCGAAGCGCTCGAATCGCTCCATGTAAGCGTCCATCTTATTTGAATTTTCAACAAAAGGCGGTAGTTTTGGCGCACGGGTTGTTTGCTCTCTGCTGGCTAAGGCTGTTGCTTCAGTTGTCCTCTGGCTCTGTGCCTTTATCTCCATCTGCTTCAGATGAATTTCGTGTTGTCGCTGCCTCTCTGCCTCTTCTCGCTATTTCTCCGCCTCTTCTCGTTGAATTTCGAGTTTCCTGATTTTACGCTCTTTGACTCTTTCTTCTCTCTCCAATTTCTCCTTTCCTTCTCTCTCTCTCTCTCTCTCTCTCTCTCTCTCTCTCTCTCTCTCTCTCTCTCTCTCTCTCTCTCTCTCTCTCTTTCTCTCTCTCTCTCGTCTCTTTTCTTCTCTCTCTTGACTCTCCTTTATACCTCCAGGAGTTGAGTTCCCTCCAGTCAACATTCCTTTCCAATTCGCAGGAATGTCTCCATTTCCGATGTCGCCATCTCTGCGTTTCACTGCTGGCTGTTGGCTCGGGCTACCCTTTCCACTGAGCCAACTGAAAAAGTCCCGTCGGAGGTGCCAAATGTTACGTGGTAGTCGTAGTCGTAGTATGATATCATACCAGATGCACTCACGTAGAGTTCTTGTAAAGAAACTTCACTCAGCTGCAGCTCGTCACACGTGGCTAAAGGATGTAGACCACACTGGACTAACAGTTCCAACAATATTTTATTGCAGCGATGCGATCTCCACACAATGCATTCACAAATGCACCAACACGGATACACTGTCTCCTCTACAATGCATCAACAATTTTGACACACTGCGTCCCTCATACAATGTACACCACTGTTACACTGCATCACTCTGTCACTGACAATGTACAATACACGCTTCCTAGCACGGTCTTTTATACTATCATAGTTTTACAGAATAATCCAGCAAATTCGCATCACACAACCAATCAGAAAAAGAAAACGTACCCAAAACTCATTAATGTTGAACGAAAAGAACGTTCGAGAATGAACTGCCAGGTTCCACTATTATTTTAAGCGTCTTTTATACAGTGTTACAAAATGTTGCCGACGCCTTGACGTCACATGTGAGGACACTAGACAGATCGCGACTTCGCTTGAACGTTCTGGTCTATTCGCAGCGAAACCACGCATCAAAACAAATCGACCGCTACTCTCCGAGCGACTTTGCTAGAAACTTCCGGTCTAATCTTAGCGTATCATAACAAAGTCGATCGCAGCGCTCCGTGCGAACGAGAATAAATCCTATTAAAAAGGTACGCAATTTTTATCCAAAATAACTCAAATAAATATCGAATCTTTCCTATGATTAATACACACATGCTCTCACAGAATAACACAACCACTTTTGTAACAAAGAACACTGATGTAAATGGGACAAAGTTAGGCGCGAAGAACATACAACTAACAAGAGACGTAAATCCTCATGAGGGTTTATGTCTCTTGCAGCTAGGTAGCGTTCGCCTTTTTCCGGCAGTTATGGGGAAAACTGAATGAGCCCGTCCCACAAAATTTGAGAGTTTTCCTATACTTCAGTTTAGTAGGCAGATCGACGTGATTTGTGGAGAGCTCAAGGCAGCGTGAAATACCGCCTCGACGCTAGCTACATGGTGTGTATAACTATTCACTGCTGAGCAAGAAAGGTATGTTTTTTGTAAAAGGGACCTGATTAAGGCAAGAACGATTGGTTAATAGTTTGCAATATATCCTATTTAAATGTCCTCAGTATGTCTTACAATAATGCTGCACTAAAATATCGAACTCTCTCATGACGTTTGCCGCTTTGGGATGGCATTAGTTGCCTACTCGGCGTTACATTTTTTTTAAAAAAACTAACTAACTCAGAAAGTGTGAATGTCGCAAAATTAAAGACATTTCCGCTCCTATCTTCATTGTTGAGAGTCCCACCGACTTAGGCCAGGAGATGTACAAAACTTCTGTTACGCGTGCCCATTCAAATTTACAAAAAGGGTAGAATAATTCTTATTTTAGACAAGACAACATTGAAAAATTCGGCGAATTCCAGCAATCCAAGCCTGCTTTGGAACGGTTCGCTTTAACCCCTTACCTGCCGCTGTACGTACATTATTATTTCTGAAATCTTGGTTCATTCAACGACCAAAAGTCAACACCGTCCAAGAAACATATATACAAATTGTTCTCAGCAAGATGCATAGATCCTCCTGCGGATCTTTGTCTCTACAGTTGGATCGTGTTCACTTTTTCCGGGCAGTGAATGGGTTAAGCTCATATGTATACGCACAGTTATAACTGCAACCAAAATGATAAACACTCTTCGACTTTTATATTGTGTGCACGTGTAAATAAAAACTTTCCTTACGACTACAGATGTCCGCTATGATCCGACCTTCTTTAATCTGCTGGATGAGAGGCGCGCGCTAGATGTTGACCACGTCCTGCGGGCTGTTTTAGAAACACCGGGACTGCGGCAAAGTCTAGGTGGGTATTTAACTGCCGGGGCTGTCTTTCTGAAATATGTGTTACTTCAACGTCAAAGAGTCCAAAACGTCCAAGGGACACGGATATAAAGTGGTTTGAACAAGAGACATAAATCCTCATGAGACATCGCAATTGCGAGGTCCCATGAGGATCTATGTCTCTTGCAGTTGTGTAGTGTTCACATTGTCCTGGCAGGCAATTCGTGTTTGATACATATAAGGGTAGTTGTTGTTTAGATAACAAATAATATCCCAGCCGAATTAATACTTCAACACCACAGCTTTTAAGCAGCGCAAAATCTTAGTACAACACGTCAGCAGTAACATGTCACATTACCTTAGTAGCAACGCTACATTTGTTGTCTACCGTATTGAAAATATGGTAGACTTTGAAATGGGGCTGACTCAGCGACTGTAGTACGTGGACGGACAGACCAGCTTGAAACTTTAGGATTTTGTCTTTAACAGAATTATCTCGAGGAAGCTTTTTTAAAACTGGAGTATGTTAATGATAAAATGACCGTTTCACAAAAACTGATTGATCCGCATATGAGTCCGTAATTTTCTTAATTCTTACTAATACTTTGCATACAGCTAGGTAAAATGTAGATATTGAACGAGTTCGTAATCCAGCGCTGTACCTCTTCATCTTTTTGAATAATACTTAATTCATGTTTGCAAGTTTTGGAGCCACATTATACTCCCATCAAACAGTCAGCCATGGAAGAAGATGTGTGAAACAAAACAATCAGCCCTGGAAGAGGCCTTTGCTTGCCTTTCGGATGAGTGACGTGAAACATCAAATTCGTCATTGAATACTCGGCGTTGAGGGACTAGTGATGCCATAATGTGAAGATTATCCGACTTTATTTGTGTGCGCCGGTCTGTGCTGGTCAGGGGTTGGGCTATAGAGAAGGGAAATGAATCAAAAGGATAAGCTTGAAAATATGAACAACTCTGAATGTTCCTGAAAAAAAAACCGCATGTGACCGGTAGACTTTGGGATGAAATCCTCATCTTGTTTTTGTAATTGAGTCCATACTGTATCCGCTTTTTTGTCTGACCACATTTTGTCAGACATTCTCTTGTGAATTTGGTTTTGTGGTATATTTTTATTACGTGTCTTTTTGTGTCAGCGTTTTATTTGAATCTCCATTTATAAAAAATAATTTTTCGGGTTGATGTTTTCGCGCGGGTGGACCAGTGTGGTTGTTGGGGTGAAAGATCTGTTATGTAGAATATACATGTGTTGTAAGATGCAAGGCGCATGAAATTGTAATATGTCGTTTGTGCGGCGCACAGAGCTTTTATTGAAAGCATAGGCACCTTGAAAATATACATTCTTTTTATTATTTATTATTATTATTATTATTATCCCTACATGACTGAGGTGGGGCTCAGCTACGCACATCAAGCATGCGGGCTGGTCATCCTCGGCCAAGTGCGGGAAACTTTTCAAACATTTTCTTGCGTTTCGACCTAGATGAATGGCATTTTGTGATCCAACAAACATACATGCCTCGTCCCAAGGGCCGGTGATCATAGCATTTCAAAAGTGGTGCCAAAATAGCTAGTACTGTTGAACCGTCTGGTCTAGGCGTCAAACTACTATGGTACTACCCTCGAACTATTTTGGTCGATCGGTCTTCTGCTTTAGTGTTTCAGGACTGATTGTGTTAACTCATTCTAGGTGTCCCGCATCAATAGCTGCAGAAGTGTCGTACAGCGTTGCAGGCGGCAAAGCTGTACGACACTTCGGCAGCTATTGAAGGGGCGGGGGGGGGGGGGCGAGGCCTCCTTGAAAGTGTTAAAGAACTATTCGACGTTTGCTTTTTAGAAAACGGGATGGACGTGGCCGAAGTTGGCTGCGGATCGGGCCGACTTTTGCTCCGTCTGGCTGCTATGTTCCCGAAAAGTCACTTTACCCTGACTGACGCCGTCGCTGAGCCGATCGCGCGCTCCAAGAGGGCTGCGGAAACCCAGGGTCTCACCAACGTGACGTTTGATATCGTTGACATCTGTAAGCCGGTTGAAGAATGGGCTGAGCGCTTTGACTGGCTTGTGGCGCAGGACGTCATTCACGACCTGCCATACCCGCAGGTGGCGCTGGACCTCATTTTCCGGTCATTACGTCGCGGAGGTCTCTTCTCGCTGATCGAGGTCCTTGTTTCCAGCTATGTTATAAATAACGTGGGAGACACTGAAGCCGCCATGCGCTACGCTTTTGGTGAATAACTTTGTATATATTTCAGCCTTTCTTTTGTCTGTTATGTCTGTATAATCTTACCCATCACGTAAAGTCAGAACCTGCTGTAGCGGAAGCCCTTACTCAAGTATATTGATCACCTGTCTATAGCATTCACTCACGAAGTACACATCCACTTCGCTTTTACCACAAAGACTCTTCATAAAGCGTTTTGTAGTGGTCACATCTGTATTGTACTGGTCTCTCTAAAGTATTTTTTTTCTTATCTTTTTTTAAAGAACTTGTAAATAACTTCTTTTTTTTTTTCTTCCTCTTGTTAAAATAGGAGGAAAGAGATACAATATACATATCACCTAATGTGAGCTGGGCAGCCGGGTGGCTCGGTGGTAGAGCGTTCAACTCTTGTCCGAAAGGTCGCTGGTTCAAAACCAGTTGGCTTAAAATTTGCTCAGACCCTATTCGGTACCCGGTCCTTTAAAACACCTTCGTGGTGGACAAAAGACTTTAAGCCATAAAGGTTTAACGTGTTCGACCTGTTGTAAACTGTTAATGGATCAGTGCACATACCAAGGGGAATTACTCAGCGCTGGACAAACAAACCGATCCCTGCAGGGGATCTGTGTGCGTGTAGGGATCTGTTTGTCTGTCCAACGCTGAATAATCCACTTGGTAGATTGGGGGGGGGGGGGAAGCCACACACACTATTCTTCGATGCATACCATGAAAAAACCCAGCCTGTGGGAATAACGTTGTAAGCCATAGTATTGGACCTTTGACATCGCAGCGCACAACGTGTTTCGCAAATATCATCGCAAAGAAACACTTTTATATGCCAATCTTAGAACAAAATAATATTATCACTTAGTGCCAGTTGACCTAATACGATTTACTTTAAGAAACTCCATCAATGTGCCAGTTATGCTGTACAGTCGTAAAAATTCGTTGTTTTTTTAATAATGAAATTACTCATTCTACATCCCTAAATGCACCATATAACTATTCAACTCAGTATAAGAAAGTCCATTTTCAGTCACGTGAATGAGTAATCTGAGCACGTTTTCAAACCTGAAACAGCGCATGCAAACATAAAGTCTGCGTGCTTGACTTTTGATAATAAAATCTGGCTGTTTCCCGACGGGGCTGTATTAGGGCATTGAAAATAGCTTGTTCTTGTCTTTTTACTAAATTCTTACGTCTGCATGTACAGCAGAATCATGAAATCATGGGTTTTTAGTAAAAGTGGCCCATATAAGGTCATTTAGCATTAAATGATATGTGTTCTTAAAGCGGTTAGGGAAAGTGTTTCTTTGAGAACACATTTAGGAGAAGAAAAAAACAAACAAACAGAAAAACACGTCGAGCGCTCCGATGTCAAACGGCCCATACCTATCTACCTACTCTAACAGAAGTATTATAACTCGTTCCAGGCGTCTTCTTCTGTCTTCCCGAGAGCTTTCAGCAGCCGGATTCTGAGGCACTTGGGGGATGCTGGGGCCAGGAGAGAATGCAGACAATGTTGGAAAAAGCAGGCTTTCATGTTAAAGGGTTTACTAGATCCAAAAACCTAGGTGCCGTGGGAGTCTGTATGTGCCAAAAAGCTGGTCTTTAACATCGAGCAGTTTCAAAGCCATTCATGTGCACGTTTATGCACATTACACAAACCTATGCGCACAACTTACAGGAATAATTTTAAAACATCCAAAGAATTGTCCAGGACAATTTATACGATGTCTATTTAGCGACAACAAGCAAACAGATCAATCCAGGCCAAAAAGGTGACTGCACGTGCTTGCACACACTCTTGTCTCTCGTGTTCAGGTTCTTTCCGAGTCTCTCTCTTACGATTTTTCGTTGACGTCATTTTTACTTTTTCCGCACTTTTGTTCTTCCTTTTCTTTTATTTTACGTCACCTCCTTCAGTTGCCACATTCCTTCTGCCAATGAAGATAAGTAGCGGCTAATCTCTCTGTTTGTTTGTTTGTCTATTTTGACAAAGGGTATTTACCCGAAATATTAATAAATTGTGTTGTACCCGTCTTTTCTAAGCGTGTTTCTTTCTCCGTTGGGTACTTCTAAGCAAACAGATCGTGTAACATTGCCATATCCAATATATCAAAAAGTATAAAAGATTGAAAAAACAAAACAACATCTATTTAGCAGTGATTATTTCGTGTGCGCACAACAACAAACAAAAAACAAACAAAAACATCTCTTAAAGAAGCCCACTTTTGACCCAGATGATCTAAAACACTACAGACCTGTATCTATCCTCACATTTCTTTCAAAATTACTAGAGAAAATAGTTGTGTCGCAGTTATTCGACCATGTCAAAAGTAATGACCTCTGGCACGTTTTTCAATCCGCCTACCACCCCGGTCACAGCACGGAGACGGCGTTGCTTCGTGTCACGAACGACCTGTTCACCGCCAGTGATGAAGGTAATGTTTTTGTTCTGGCCCTTCTTGATTTGAGCGTTGCTTTTGACACGAAAGATCACCAGATTCTCATTCAACGTTAAGACTCTGTTTTTGGCATCGAGAGTACCGCTTACACTTTTTTTTTTAGTCTTACCTCTTTGGAAGAAAGCAAGTAGTACCTGTGTTGGGATTTGAGTCCGATCCCACTGAGCTTGTGTACAATGTTCCCAAAGGCTCTGTTTTGGGGCCGATCCTTTTCACGTTGTATACCCAGCCGTTATCTAGTGTTATCACATGTCACTCTGTTTCTCAACACTTTTATGCTGATGACACAGTGCCCAACGCAAACATGTTAGTCAGATGTTCCAGTCTTTAGAGTCCTGTGTCATAGACGTTCAGAATTGAACCACACAGAACAAATTGCAAATGAATAGTGACAAAACTGAGGCCTTAAGGTTTTCTTGTTCAACCTCCACTGATCTCCCAGACTCGATCAGGGTTGGTCAGAACAGTATGCCCTTTTCGGAGTCGGTCAGTAATCTTGGTGTTATCTTTGACAATAGGCTGACCATGAGAGAGCATGTCAACCAGGTTTGCCAATGTTCCTTCTTTGAATTGAGGAAGATCAGTTCAATTCGACACCTTCTCACTAGCTAAGCAATTAAAACGCTTGTTACCTCCTTTGTTCTTTCTCGCATTGATTTTTGTAATTCCCTTTTGGCTGGTGTTCCCCCATATTTGTCCGACCTGGTTCATATTTACACGCCTTCAAGATTCCTCCGTTCAGCATCAGACACGCGTATTTTCAGGGTTCCTAGGCGAAAGAAGTCTAGCCTGGGCCAGCGTGCCTTTTCTTATTTCGGTCCAGTCACCTGGAACGACCTTTCAGTCCATGTGAGCCATGCTCCAACTCTGTCTGCTTTCAAATCACTTCTCAAGACCTATCTGTTTTTTATGCGTATAGTTAGATGCATTTTCAGTGCGTTAGCAATCTTTGGCAGTAACTGTTCTTGTAACGGTGTGCGTGTATGTGTGAGTGTGAGCTTTTGATATGTGTCACTTTAGTGTTTGTAACATTTATTGTAGCGTGTTTTTTTGTTGTACTTTTTGTTATGTGATTTTTGATCAGGTAAAGCGCTTAGAGCACCATTCATTTGGAGGTTAAGCGCTATATAAATGTACATTATTATTATACATGCGGCATACGGATAAGCGGGAAACAGACGAATACCCGAATACGGCATGTCTGGAATATGCTGATTTTAAGCTTTATGAATGCAACATACACTATAAGTAACATATAAGAAGCGGAAGAAAAATGTTATAGAGTAAATGTTAATTGAACGTTTTGTTTAGATGAATGATATGAGTAGAACTCAATTGGGGCTTGATGCACTTTTTTTTTTTATAACAAAAATGAAACTGTAACAGAATATGAAGTTGTCTGTAAATTTCAAGACGGCGACGAACAGGCACTGTTGATATTCATTTAAATACAGAACGCTCCGATACTATCATACTATTTCTTCTGCTGTTTGAATGTGACCGAGGCGGCCGTTATTTATTGTTGCGACGTTAGAGAAATATTTTCCGCTCGCACCTTGCGTGTAATGTGACAGTGAGATATCCATTGTTGCCTTCTTGGTATTTAATCCCAAAAACCAGCTGCAGTCAACTTTTTGTCATAGCAATAAAATGTTTGTACATCAAAACATGCAGTGTGACCAAAGTTAATTTACGTTGTCGAAAACGATATTACAGGTCGGCCTCGTTACATCGGGATAAACCGTTTTATTCGCGTCCGTGTTAATGTGGTGCCACAATTACATAAACATGTGAAGAAAAAAAAAAAACCACCGTAAGCAAAAGGTTCTTGGCCAACTTCATCCTTAGTTGGCCCACGCACAGGTGCATACGGGCCAACTAAGACTGGAGTCGGCCAGGGAACTTTCTACTGACTGGGTATCGACATGGGAGCCATAAACCTGACCGCGTTATCTCCGACTTCATGCGATATTTTGATGCGCGTAATACTGAAGCTGAGCTGTATTAAAGGAGAGAATTAATTCTCCAATCGTCTGTTTTTCGTCTAACTGACTAAGTAAATTTATGGCCGGTTTAAAAATGAACATAATAATAATAATAATAGTAACAATAATAATGTATATTTTTAAGGCGCCTATACTTTGGATAAAAAAAGCTCTAAGCGCCGTACAAATGACATAATATATACATACGCCTTGCATCCTACAACACATGTATTATATACACACTCACTCAACAGGATATACAAGAAAAATAAGAATAACAAACAGAACACACCAACAAAAAAATGCTCACACACAAAAAGACGCACGTGTACCATAAAACCAACAACGGACACACCAGACAGCCCTCACTGACAACATAATGTTGACAAAAAGAAGAATTATAACGATGAATGCAATTATGAGGCACTGCTTAAAAATAATGAAGCACCAGTTGACCTAGTGAAGGAAATATAAAGATATGAGAAAAATATGCTCTAGGTAGATGAGACATCATTAACCCATTCAGCCCTGACGCACTACAGCATGCGATGGGTCAACCATGATAATTCAAGAGTAGTGCCAGATTAGCTTGGCGCCTGTCGGCGCCAAGCTAATCTGGCACTATCTTTGAATTATCATGGTCGATCCATCTCTTGCAACAGGTGCATAGTCGTTAGATGAAGGCCTATTAAATTTGGGAAATACGTGCGTGGGGCTGAATGAGTTAATGTGAGAGAATTAACTCTCCAATCGTCCGTTTCTCGTCTTACAGACTGAGTAAATTTATGGCCGGTTTAAAAATGAACATTTTGAGACACTACTTAAAAATAATGTTTTGAATACGTTTACACAAAAGTATGGTTTCTGATAAAGTTGGTGAACAGCTGAAGCGCAGGCATAGGTTTGTCTCTGGGTACCATATGACCTGATCCCTGATATAGAAAACACACGCACGCACGCAGACACACGAACGCACGCGTGCATGCACGCGCACACACGCACGCATGCACGCACTCACACTGACACACAGACACACAGAAACATGAACAGGTACTATAAAACGTCACATAGTGGGTGGACTTGTTTCAATAACCGACAATTGAAGATTTCTGGAAATCAGAATTTGGACTAAATTGCACTTTGGACGAAAACAATGGATTAAAATCCCGGACAAACATGCGATATCGCATGTTTGTCTGGACTTTTACTGCACTGTTTTCGTCGAAACACGTGCAATTTTGACCAGATTTCTGACTTCCGGAAATCTTCAATTATAGGGTATGAAGGAAAGGGTAAAGGCAGAGGTAATAGGAACTTGTTTCGATCAAAGAGGAAGTGTCATTCTTTGTATTGTTGATTTTCATAGGTCGGTAGTAAAGAAATGATAAGCAAGCAGCTAACATAATAACGAAACCAAAAGGGGTCACTGTCAGCGCTTATAATCCAGGAAATCCTTTCTACGAACGACGATCTGTGATCTACGTTCATTGGTCAATAATGCACAGATCTCACCCCTATCCATTTTCCCCCCCTTACCAACTTGGTACGATTTCCTATTAATATAGGTGCATATCTGGCCGCGTTATTGGCGTTCGTGTTAATGTAGTGCTAAACTTAAACAGGCTAATGAAGAAATAAAAGACACACAGTAGGCAAAATGTCTTTCGGTCGACTCCAGCCTTAGTTGGCCCGCGCACAGCCGTGCGCGGGCCAACAAAGGTTGGAGTCGGCCAGAGGACCTTCTGCTTATTGGTTGCTTGGGAGCCATAGACCTGGCCGCGTTATATCCGATTTCGCGTTACTCTGATGCGGGTAATCCTGAGGCTTACTCGTATTATTATAATTGTGCTTACTCCGACGGTTGCGTAGGTGATCCTGTCAAAGGTTTTGGCGAATACTGCCACCTGATTTTGGCCTTTCTCGTCCATGTAGTACCACATACCGTGGGGCTTTATAACCTGCATTTTAAAAAAAAATGTTATTACAGAATATCAAAAAGAAGTTATGTCTGTCCTGCGTAAAGCATACACGCACGCACGCAGGCAAGCAAACGCACACAAGCACACACACAAACTCACGCACACGAGGATACAAACAAAGAATTTCCGAGTACTTACGAGCCTCTGCAGACTGTCCACGAACCATTCGTCACCGAGAAAGTTACACACCATATCCACGTCACCGTTGTACATCAAACCTCGGGTCTGGAACCGTGAAAATTAACATAAGAAATCACATCTTAGATCTTTTGATAATTCAAAAACATGTCATGTACACTTAACACTGTAACTGCCGAGAAAAAAAACCCAAAACAAAACAAACAGAACACGATCGAGCTGCAAGAGACATAAATCCTCATTTGGCCCTGCAGTACCGGGGACTCATGATTTTCTATACCTCCTGCTGACGTCACTTTGTAATGTGCCCATGTTTCTTGCGCGGCTGGGACTCTATGGCGTAGAATATATTATATAAAGATCTCAGAAACACAAGCTGCCATCACTGTCTTGCCAGCTCCCTTTTGTACGCGTATGGTAATGTAAACAGTACAAGGGAGCTAAATCTGCTTTGTGAAGGCAACAGATAAGTCCATTTTTTATGAAAAGTGTTAATTGCATCTATTACCATGAACATCTCGCTTTTCACACAAATGGACTTACTGTCTTTTGGTGTAACGCCTTCCACTGGGCGATAATAGTTTCTGAAATCTCTGTTCATTCAACGACTAAAAGCCACAACCCTCAACGGCACATGGCTACGAATTGGTCACAGAAAGAGGCATAGATCCTCATGAGCCCCCGCGACTACGGGGGCTCATGAGGATCCATGCCTCTTGCAGATGGGTGATCTTAACATTTCCACAGCAGTGAAAGGATTATTACAATGAAAGTGTCATTTTTCTCAAAATAGATTTTTTAAAAAAAACTGCTGTTTGCTTGGCAGGATGAGTTAAAGCAAAATTATCAAACAAAAACACAAGAACAATTGTTTTACGCCTTCAGTGAGCAGTTTCTGGTGTAACTTCGTAGTATCGTTGTAAATTTTGGTGTACCAGTTGTCCCCATAGTCCCTGCACGCATGGGCAGTAGAAACGTTAGACAATGTAACATATTTTTAAAAACAACAACAACAACAACAAACAAACAAAGAAACAAACAAAAACTATAGTTAACATCACTAAGATCACCACTGAGGCAAAAAGACTGTAATGTCAAAGTTTATACCCCCCCGCTCCCCTCCCCCCTATCTGACCCATTCTCCCCCTCTCCTCCCCCACCTCCCCACAACCCTCAGACACTCACCTGTTTGTTTCATAAATGTTCATAACTCTGTTTATATGTCCAGTTAGTGTGCATTTAATTGTCTCTGTGACGTGTGAACGTATAACTGAGCGTTTACGTTAAATCAGTTCAACGTTTAATAAACATCACCATTGTTATTACGTAATTGTCATTAGTTATTGTTATCGTTGCTGTTATCATCGTCATCATCACCATATCATCATCAGCAGCAGAATCAAAACACTTGCGCACAGTTCTCCCATTTCGGTACAATACTTAGGATGTGAAGGGCTGCACGAGTTTCCGGCAGATTGAGCTAAGTGATCACAGCAGTGTCGTTGACGCATAAGCTCTTGGTGACCTGCCGCAAATGTATACAGATCGGACTAGAAAACAACTTGGTATGTGTGGGGTTGCATGGTGGGCTCACAGACCAGTACACATCAGTATTGATGTGAGAAAAAGAGAAGAGGAGGGGAGAGAAGACGTGAGGAGAGGAGACTTGAGGAGTGAAGAATTAGGAGAGGAGAAAAGGGAGAATAGAGCAGAGTAGAAAAGATGCAAAGAGAAGAGGAGACAACAAAAGAGAACAGAAGACATTACGAGAAGAAAAGACACTAAGAGAAGACAAGAGCAGACACCAAGAGAACGCAAGAGAAGAGAAGAGAAGACAAGAGAATAAAAGGAGAAGACAAGAGAAGAAAAGACACTAAGCGAAGACAAGAGCAGACACTAAGAGAACGCAAGGGAATAGACGAGAAGACACTAAGAGCAGACAAGAGAAGAGAAGACACTAAGAGAAGGCAAGAGCAGACACTAAGAGAACGCAAAGGAAGAGACGAGAAGACACTAAGAGAAGACAAGAGCAGACTAAGAGAACGCAAGAGAAGAGAAGACACTAAGAGAAGACAAGAGGAGAGAAGATACTAAGAGAAGACAAGAGAAGAAAAGATACTAAGAGAATTCAAGAGAGAAAAGACACTAGGAGAAGACACTAAGAAAAGACAAGAAAAGAGAAGACACTAATAGAAGACAAGAGAAGACAAGACACTAAGCGAAGAGAAGAGAAGACACTAAGAGAAGACAATAAGAGAATTCAAGAGAAGAGAAGACACTAAGAGAAGAAACTAAGAGAAAAACTGCAAGAATGCAAGAGAAGAGAAGACAATAAGAGAAGACACTTAGAGAAGACACTGTAAAAAGAGAAGAGAAGACACTAGGAGAAGAGAAGAAGAGAAGGGTAGACACTACAAAGAGGGGACAAACGAAGAGAAGAAATTAGCCACCTGAATAATGGACTTTTAATGACAAGTGGCACTTCTTGCCCTACAAGTCTTCTCTCTCTGAAGGCCATTTTGTCATTTTAAAAAAATTAAAAGGTTAGTTACTCAAAACAGGTCCTACTTTTGCATCTTCCAGCCCACCCATTTCTACCCCCCACCCCACCACCCAAACGGCCCTCAGACCCTACTCCAAAACCCTCGCCGCCCCTGCTCTCCCATCCACACATCCCCAAACGAGTTACCTTATGCGTTACTTCAGCCCCTTCAGGAGGTGTAATATGGAAGGCCCAGTCAAGAAGATCGGCGTGTTTCTTTCCGTAATTATTGTTGACACCTCCGCTACACGGTGCATACAGGTTGTACGCGTCAAAAGATCCTCCGTTGATGATGTCATTAACACGCGTCACCTGAAACAGTCAGTAGTTGCGCCACACTGGTTGTCCCCCCTCGATTCGCTACCGCTTGTCAGCGGTAGCGAATCGAGGGAGACAACCAGTGTGTGATCGCACCACAGGGGTAGGGAATCGATTATCGGACGAAAGTTTCGTGTCCCTGTCCCTGCCTCTCTCCGAGCGTCATGGATTGAGGCTCAGAGCGAGTCAGGTGCACGCAAATGCTGGCAGATAGTCGATTCACTCCCCTTGTGATGGAAGTTAACTCTTTTCATCTTGATACACTTCCACTTGAAATCAACTTGACTATGATAGTTCAAGGGTGATGCCAGAATAGCTTGGCGCCTGAGGCGCCAAGCTGTTCTAGCACCACCCTTGAACTAAAATGGTTGATCTGTCTCCTAATCTGTCATGTAGCCTTTATAGGACAATAAGCAAATTTTACAGAATCAGCCTCAGGATGTAATGGGTTAAACAGAGAACTGCCCGGTGAAGGCAACAGACAGCAGATCTATTTTTGTGTAAAACGAGATTTTGATTGTACAGTAAACTTCGGATTCCCTGTGGTGCAACCACACTGGTTGTCCCTATCGTTGGTTGTCACTGGTTGTCTTCATCTATTCGCTACCGCTGATAAGCGGTAGCGAATCGAGGGGGGACAACCAGTGTGGTAAAACGAAATTTTCATTGTACAGTAAACTTCGGATACTACAAAACTATATAACAATGTTGCATTGTTGTTATAATTATCCGAAGTTTGTTATAAACGAAGTAGTTTACGCAGAAAGAGTGCTGTCGGAACCTCTGAAAAAGTGTTTTATATCCGACTTTTGTTGTATCCGACGTTGTTAGACTGTAATACAGACAGACGCACCGAATTTGGCCTGCACAGGGCCGACAGCAACAAAATATACGTAATTTAAACCAAAAAAAGTTAGTCGTCTGCTTTATCAGTTTGTCAGTTATTATTGTGGTTGTGAAGTGAACATCGACAGTTATAATCTACCTCTTTGTAACACTCTGCTGATGTTCCAGCCTGTGCAATGAACTTGCAGTCTGTCGCGTCTCCGTTGCAACACACTCACAGCAGTGAAGTCCACTCCCTAGCAAAATCAGAAGAAGAAAAAAAACATTACGCATAAATCTGATAAAGACATTTCAGCACCAGTTGTGTTTGTTATGCCTTGTCGACACACCTAATGAACTTTATCAGTAGTTTGGACGCGAAGCAAAAAGAACACGCGTAATCGTACTTATTTATTCTGCGCTGCCGTTAGCGTGTCAGTCTATTTGTAGCTGTTTCTCTCACTGATACCGTTGTATTTCTAGAACGGAGTGGAATCATTGTCATGTTCCTTGACAACAAAGACGCGTGTGCTGACTGAACTGGATTGTTCTATGTCTAAATAAACCATAACTAGACCAGAACTACTGTAGCGTTTCGTAACCATCTGTTACAGAAGTATATTTTTTAACAGTTACGGCGGTAGTAATAATAATAAAAATAATTACGGTATTTATAATGCGCTTATCTTATAATAATTACGCATTTCAAAGCAAATTTTAAAACTCACCTTTTCTCGCAGCCTTACGTGTAATCTCTACGTTTTTTTGTACCCCCCTCCCCCTGCAGACACTGTGTGTGTGTGTGTGTGTGTGTGTGTGTGTGTGTGTGTGTGTGTGTGTGTGTGTGTGTGTGTGTGTGTGTGTGTGTGTGTGCGTGCGTGCGGTTGTGCGTCGTTTTCGCCTGCGCATTGAGTTATATCATAAATATGAGAAATGCGCCATATAAATACCATGTATTATTATTATTATTTATTAATTATAGCTCTAAGCGCGCACTCACAACTCGCGCACGCATGCGCGCGCTTTTGACAATAACTCACGTACCACAAATACATTACGACAGTCAGCTTGGGGTGACTGATAAACGCGTAAAATGCAAAGAAACGTCCAACCAAAGATCCAAAACTAGCTTTCAATGGACAAGCACAACACACTTTATTAAATTTTCATACCCCAGTAACAAAAGAACGTCTGACCAAAGTCGGCCCGAAGATCTTTCCTTATTCGGAAAATCCAGACAGAAATGCAAGTGGAATAACACGAAATTCTTTAACCCCTTTGCCTGCCAACGGACGTACATTTCGTTTCTGAAGTCTGTGTTCACTAAACGACCAAAAGAAGTCACAACTGTGCAAAGAACATAGACACAAAGTGATCTCAGCAAGAGGCATAGCTCCTCATGAGACCCCGTAGTCACAGGGGCTCATGAGGATCTATACCTCTTGCAGTTATATCGCGTTCATATTTTCTCGGCAGTCAAGCGCGCTTAAATACAATTTAAGCTGGAAACTGTTTACGAAACTACAGAAGAAATTACAACAGAACCAGTTTTGAACGCCCACCCTATTATAGAAGGACCTGTCATTAAAGACTATCGTTTGTGTGGCCGCAGCCACCTAAATGATGGTCTTTAATGACAGGCGACACTTTTTGTCCCTCGAAACCTCTCTTGACAGAGTACCCGTTTTTTTAAGATCATTTTTATTTTATTTAATTTATTTATTTTATTTTATTTTTTTCGGGGAAAGAGGGGGGAGGAGGGGGGTTGGAGGAGGGGGGGGCTGGAGGGGGGGGGGGGCAAAAGGAGGGTTGCTAAAAACAAGTTTTAGTGTACATGCTCACTGATGTTGGCCCTGAGGATCTTTTGCTCACTGTGAGGCGTCCCTATTAATTGTAATCTTTTCACTGATAATATGAACACGATACAAGTGCAAGAGGCACAGATCCTCATGAGCCCCCGCGAATGCAGGGCTCATGATGATCTGTGCCTCTTGCTCAGATCAATTTGTGTCCATGGACCCTCGTTTGGGGGCCTTTCGCGTTGAGTTTAACAAAGAAACACAATCCATGCGTCAACTAGCAGTGTAGGGGTTAGGTTACAATGACATTTTGATTGATACTCACTCCTGGCCAATCAGACCGTGGTAGTACGAAAAGTAGACTCTAGTGCATTAGTTCTCGCACTGACACGCCATTCCCGATGGCGTAGCCGTGCGGACAGTATGATTTAAAATATTATATTATATTATATTATATTATATTATATTATATTATATTATATTATATTATATTATATTATATTATATTATATTATATTATATAATCTACTTCGCTTATAACAAGGTCAGATATAACAAAAGTCGGATATAGCAACATTTTCAGAGGTCCCGACAGCACTATTTCTATGTAAATTACTTCGCTTATAACAAACTTCGGATATAACAAGAAAACTTAGGTCCCCTGGCGATTTGTTACATAAGACGTTTGATGTATATTATTCATTCATTCCTTCATTTATTTATTTACTACAATTAACCCATTCAGCCCTGACGCACTACAGCAGGAGATGGGTCGACCATGATAATTCAAGGGTAGTGCCAGATTAGCTTGGCGCCTGTCGGCGCCAAGCTAATCTGGCACTGCCCTTAAATTATCATGGTCGACACATCTCCTGCAACAGGTGCATAGTCGATAGATGACGCCTCCAAAATTTGGGAAATACGTGCGTCGGGCCGAATGAGTTAACAATGTTCGGAAATCAAAAGTAGGTTGAAACCTCACGTGTTTCGACGAAAAACAGACCTACAGACAGAAAAACAGACCTAAAGACAAAAAAGCCACACCTACAGACAGAAAAAAAGACTTACAGACAGAAAAGGACAAAAACCGATGGTTAAAAGTCAGAGCAGTTTTTTGTTTGTGTGTGTGTGTTCGGAAATCAGAAGCAGTTCAAATATGTTTCGCCGAAAAAAACAGACATACACACAGAATAGGACTACAAATACTAATCTTTTTAATCGGCGAGGCAAGCAATAGTTGTTGTACTCTTTAGTTACTCCTTGACTCACTAAAAAAGAGTGAGTGTTGTGAAGCTATAGTCAGCTACGTACAAACCTGGAAGTAGAAACTGGGATCGACTTGGACGTGAGCACTCAGGGTGGGAACATAGACACCGCCGTAGCTTTCTCCTGTGATGAAGAACTCATTGCGTACGTACTCAGAGAACTTGGAGAGAAAGTTCTTTAGAGCCACGTAGTTGTCCCATGCAACCTGAAATTGACGATTAACGTAAATCAGTGTAGGTTAAAAAAAAAGCGCGTTTTTTGATGCATGAGATTTATGCCCTCTCCCTCGCCAGGAGTTGCATCATTGACACCCACAGTTTGAGATACCCGTTCCGTATCAGTGACGTTTCGGTTGCAACGAACAACTCCCGAAAACGAAAGCAAAATCAAACTGGATACTACCTTCTATCATAAGCATGTAAAACTCTCCAAACATCTCCAAGAGGCATAGATCCTCATGATCCCGGGCTCATGAGTATCTATGACTCTTGGAGATGTTTTCGGGCTTATGGTCCAGTTCGTTTACTCGCTCTCGATGGTTGATAGCACTCGTAGGTCACAAACGTAACCTGTCTATTAACAGTACGACTGTTACGAGGACTCAATGCCTTAGTGATCGGGGCGATCCGGCGAAACCGGACCCATAAGTCTTTACTATTAATGGGAGCGACCAACTGTCTTTCATTACTACACTGTACAAAGTAGCACAACCTTTAATCTTTCACTCGAGTTGATTCAAGATTCACGTAAATACTGAACCCAGCCGTGCCAGGGTCACATAAATGAACATGAGAAATGAACAAAAACTTGTGTGCATGCAGGTAAAACCGAATGTTCTAGGACCAAATTAGTCATACGGAATCCAAGAGGAATCTGGGAGACCAGACTTTTTGTTTTGTTGGTAGGCACTCGCCAGAAACTTTCCCAGCTCCCTCCCTCTCTCCACCTTCAACTCGACAGCACCCCCATTTCCCTCTCTGACTCGGTCAAGAACCTTGGCGTTATCCTCGATTCCTCTCTTTCCATGACCAGCTTCGTCTCCGCCACGGCCCAGGCATGTTATTTCCACCTCCGCCGCATCAGTCAGATCAGAAAATAACTCACTACCGAAGCTGCCACCAAACTCGCTGTCTCTCTCATCTTATCTTGCATCGACTACTGCAACTCTCTCCTTTCCGGCCTTCCTCACTCCACCACTCTCACTCTCCAGCGCGTCCAGAACAATGCTGCTCGCCTCGTCCTTAGAAAGAAAAAATCCGACCACATCACTCCCCTGCTCAAGTCCTTCACTGGCTCCCCATCCCCCAACGCATCCAATACAAGATTCTGTCTCTCTGCTACAAATCCCTGAACAACTACGCTCCTACCTATCTCTCCAACTTACTTCACCCCTACACTCCTTCCCGCTCCCTCCGGTCCGCCTCCGACCCTCTCCGCCTCCTCATCCCCCGCACCAAACTCAACACTTTCGGCCCCCCCCGCTCCTTCTCCGTCTACGGTCCATCCACCTGGAACACTCTCCCACTCTCTCTCCGTCAGAAACACTCTCTCTCTCCTCCTTCCAGTCCGCCCTCAAAACTCACCTCTTTCAACAGTTCTAGCACTACATCACCACACTCCATACCCCAAGCTGACCGTCGTAATGTATTTTCACTATTTGTGGTACGTGAATCATTGTCTAAAGCATGCGCATGCTTGTGCGAGTTGTGAGTGCGCGCTTAGAGTTATAATTATTATAAGATAAGCGCATTATAAATACCGTAATTATTATTTTATTATAATTATTATTGTTGTTGCCTCTGTTAGCCCAGACACCGAACTGCCATTTTTATTTCACGAAATTAGCATTTGTTGCTTGGGCACCCAAACACATGACTAGGCCTCTACCAAAAATCTATAAATCTCAGTCCTCACTTTTGGCTACAGGCATTTGGGTTTGGTCCTCCCAGTGCATGCATCGTACCTGATCGTCGTCTGTCGTGTAATTCTGGTTGTCAGAATATGAAAACCCGACACCGGCAGGGGCCTCCAGGTACAACATGTTTCCGATCTGCAAGTGCAGGAAAATGTTGAAACATTTAGCCCGGCAAACACGCCCACTGAGTTCCTAAATAGAGCGGTAATAAATTGGGAAGTTCTTTTCTGAAGACGGCATTGTGGTTTCGGACATACCATAGATCGACATTGAAACATTGTAGTTCAGCTTCAAAGGTTTCTCGGAGTGACGAAATTACAGTTGAGGACATAGATACACCTTGATAGTTCAAGGGTGGTGCCAGAATAGTAATTGGCGCCTGTAGGCGCCAAGCTATTTTGGCACCACCCTTGAATTATCAAGGTCGGTCGATACCTTGTTGTAGTGTGTCACGGTGAAGTATGTACAATGTTTCAGCAGGTTTATATTAGGTTCACGATTTTTCTATAGGCTTATTCAATCCCCCTTCGATCTCCGCCCTCTAACCTGGGCCCGTCCCTAATCGATACTAAAAGTATAAATTATCGGTATTTGCTTAAAAATAATGTCTCTCACAATCTTTTCTACCTGACATATATATTCACTACTCACAAACCAGATAGGTGTTGCAGGGGATCTAACTGTATGTGTGTCCAGCGCTGAGTAATCCCCTTTGGTATGTATACAGTTCTATGTTGAGAATTGCGTATAAATTCTTACTCACGGAGTTCCATGACTGCGGGTTGTAGTCAAGTGATACGCCATCTTCGCGCACCTGAACAAAAGTAAACTCATGACAAGGGCAGATCAGTTTCCTTAAGAAAAACAAGTGAAAAGAGGGGGCAGAGAGGGGGGAGGGGGGTGGTTGGTGGGACGTAGGGGGTTCAAACCTTTTGTTTGGGACCCCTAACCTGAGATAGAAGGAGCTAAGAGTGTGTGTGACATTTTCAGCACTGGCAAGAACAACAAAATAAATAAATACCAAAATAAATACCAACGTAAATACCAAAATAAATAAATACCAAATAAATAACAAAATAAATAAATAAATAAATAAATAAATAAATAAATAATAAAAGTGGAGGGGGGAGGGATACTGGAGCGCGAAATACTGAGAATGACTGGTACTTACCGTACAAGGGCCGTTTTCAGTGAGAAGACCGAGCAGCGAACTGCAACCAGGACCTCTATTCATCCATAACTCAACTGGGTGTGTATGGGGGGTGATGGCTGACTCTATAAACCTGAAAAACAACGTGTTGATTACAGAGTGGATAATGGCCCAAGACTGCCTCAACTTGCTTTCGACACACAGTTCTGGCTCCCAGGCAGAGCCTCGGCGCCAGAACGTGTGTCTAAAGCTAGTCTCGGCTTGTAATTATCACCACTCGTATATTCGGAATGAAGGTGTATGCAAGATTGAATCGACTTGCTATTGACACACAGTTCTGGCTCCGAGACAAAGCCTCGGAGCCAGAACGTGTGTGTCAACAGCAAGTCGAGGATCGTAAATTATAACCATCATGGTTTAAAGTTATATTCCCCAGGATCAAGCATCTCAACACAGTCAGACTGTCTGCAACAGATACTGCTGACAGTGTTTCTACATCTAGGCCGCTGTAGTGTTAAAGTCGGCGGGATGTAACAGAGCCGGTTTTGGCTTGCTAATTATCGTCACCCGCACATAGCAATTTTTTTCCCCCTAACCTTGGATTTTCCTGCATTCAGCCGCTAGCTGTGAGTACACCATTGCTATACAGTACCCTGCAACTGAGTACCTTATCGCCTGCGCGCGTGCAGTACTTTTTTTTAAAGCAAGAGCGTGGTCTGTAGATGGCCTACGTGACCAGCGACACGTACATACTTTTTACCATCTTTGACATACTACTGACTAAGCTCATTCCAGTCTCTTTGGTTCTGGGCGGTTGAAGTTCCGGCAACCTGTGCGGCTTGGCCGTCCAGCATTCAACTACATTTTGTGTTTTCAACAACTGACACGTTTCTGTCCTGTAAGTAGAATTTGTTTACAATGTATATTTTTATTTTTGTGCCGATTTGATGATTTTGTTGATGGTCATTTCTCATGATTGCCAGGTCTCGCATAGATCATGCATACTGCGACTGCTGTAACTTTGTGGTATTTCACCTTTTGCTATTTCCAGATTAGTGATGGGATATTTTGATCACAGAATAGTAAATTGGAGATTATCAGCTGAAAAAAAACGTCAAGTAATGCATTAGCTGACCTTCCTACCATGCTGGGACTGCTGTAACTGCCCAGCAGCAAAGCCCGCTGTAGGATAGCACAAGAGTCTATGTTGGTTTCCTGCTTGAGGCTTGCCTGGCAGGAGATCCGGAGGTCTAGAAATCTAATTTACTTATCGAAGACTGGCAATCGTGACTTACGGCTTCATGATTTTGTATTATTGTTGCATGAAAAGTTGAAGTTCCTTTATTGGCACACTAGTTTTATATGTTTAATTCTGTGCACTGTCTACTATTAGTCAGGTCTTTATGGCACAGCTATATATTGGAGTACTGAGTAGTCAGTTCAGTAATCATGTGTTCATTATTTGATCTATTGACTTATTCAATTCATTGACTAGATACTTTACTTTTTGGACACTTGCGAAGTACCTTGAATGTAGATGCCAACTTTCTCTCGCAGTGGCGCGGTGGCATATCTCTGCGATTCCAAATCTGTATCGCGATGGCTCGCTTTTGTTATGCTACCTCAAGGGTTGTGCAAGGTTTGTGCGCACGATGCATAGCGTGCTTTTATCATTGTAAATGATAGAGAACGCCTTTGTTATGCGACCTCAAGTAGCACAACTTCATAATTATATATGATGCAGAATAGCTTGTGTTATACGACCTCAAATAGCGTGCCTCTATCGTTACCAAATTAACGATACGGGATCGCTGCTGTAATGCGACCTCAAAGGTTATTGTGTGCAGCGCACTTTAAAGGTTTAAGGTTGCATTATGTTATCTAGTTCACTTTCGGTTTCGCCTAGGACTAGGAAGTTATTCATCACATGCGCATACGCCCGTGTCATTTATTTATCCATACCTTTCTACATTTTATTTTGCATGACATTTGGTTATGTTCTTTATGATACTATTTCAATTAGTCAAATTCTATGTCATCAAGTACTTTAATTAGCTATGCAATACATTATCTTGTTCGTAGTTTAGTTTAAGTGCCTTATTGTATTTCCGCACCATTACTTATTATTTTGTTTGTTTATTTGCAGGTACTGCTTTTTAATGTTGTGGTAGAAATAAATACAAAGTACCATGACTACCATCTTGACTCTCTTTTAATTCCACCACATTTTGCACACCTCTCACCCGCACGGTTACATTAGTATGCATATTTATGAGCCTACGTCACAAGCCTCGCGCTGAGACCATATGGCGTTGAGGCGCGTCCCCTGGGTGGTGGATAGGGGGTCCCTCGCGAGAGGGGTGCACCGAATGAAATAAGGTGCCGTGAACCAACATTGTCTAAGGGAAGGAGTCCCCGACAGAAAACCCATGGTCCTCCTAGTAATGGGGTTGGGTGTGGGGTAGCTTCCCCACCCTGCAAATAAAGAAATAGCTACAAAAACGCCGACAAAAAGACAAACAGCAATTCCTTTCCTGGAGGAGGAAGGTTCTTCTACCAGAAGATTTATGACGTCGTGTGGTGAAAGCGGGAAGTCTTCGGAAGCCACAGGACCGAGCCGCCTCTCTCTATCCAGGGACACAATCATGGGCACATGGAATGTCAATTGTCATGGAACCCCCAGGGAAAGAGGAAAAGAGGCAGGCCGAGAAACACCTGGCGTCGAGACCTCCAAGCAGACATCAAGAGACTGGGAACCACCTGGAGTAAAATCGAAGGAGAAGCACAGGACAGGAGTCGCTGGAGGTCTCTCCTCGACGGCCTATACCCTGAGAAGGGTGACAGGTCTAAGTAAGTAAGTAAAGTACGTCACAAGGCAGAACCCGGCTGACTATCGGCGTATCACAAAACTGCAGGTCACGAGGTCATCGGCGTGATGTACACACGTCAGTGTACACGTGTACTGATATTCTCCGGCATCAGCATGTGCTAAACGGTACATCAGTGATTGCAGGATTTACGTAGCACAAGCTGTGATGCACTGAAAGGCAACAGAAGAGACCCGCCCTGTGAAGACAAAAAAGGCATCAGCCAATTCTTTTGACATTAGCCCGCCATTTTGAAATATTTGGAGGTTCTTTCCTGTACAAATCAGAAACAGCTCTTTTATATCCATTCCATTCCAGATACTTTTTGTGTGTTTTGGACCATTGTAGATAGGATCGACCACGATAGTTCAAGGGTGCTGCTAGAATAGCTTGGCGCCCATAGACGCCAAGCTATTCTGACACCACCCTTGAACTATCACGGTCGGTCTCTCTCCTGAAGCTGGGTTAAGTAGGTTAAAGCCATGTGCACCCAGCCACTGGTACTATAAACGTCACTGCTGGTTACAATGGTGTTAATATTTTTTTCCTTTACTGATAGAACATAACTTAACTCTAGAAGTGCGCCCCATATAATGTGCTTGACATTTGGCAGTGCGACACCTGTAAGTGCACTGTGTACTTGACATTTGACAAATATGCTAAATTTATATCGAGTGAGCAGTCTCGAGTGCTGTTGTGTATCTGGATGGATTGTTGGCAAGGTCTCCACTGATACTTCATTCATCCGCATTTTGACAACACATGTACATGAATGCTGTCAAAGGGCAATCACGCGTCATAAGCGCAATACTTGACCGTGCAGCTGAACCTGTTTCGAGCAGAGGGGCCCGATGATAGTAGCTTTGACTAATGCTAATCGGCTGCGCCACCGCATGCGCGCCATCGCCGCCTACTAAGCTCAAGACAGAATACAAGGGAAGAAACGAAGATACCCGCGGAATTTTAGATGTGGCCGGAAATATCCCAGCATGCACGGACCTCTTTCAGTCTCAACATCTAGAGTCCAACGTTAAACCCTTTAGTAGAGTGCCGTGAAAGAGGCCTCTATGCACTGCAGTGCATCCATTGTTTTCTGCCGTGTATACTCTAAAGTCGAAGAGAATTACTCAAAAAGATATTGACAACTAAGCAGCGTTTACACCAGATTCCATTAACGTAGAACTTTTTGGGCTGGGGGAAATGCGTAAGTATACTCCATAAGCCAGTCTTGGATACCGTGACACCACCCCCCCCCCCCCCCCCCCCCCCCCCGGCAAGAAAAAAAAACCAAAAAAAAAACCTCAATAAGATGGGTTTCAAAGTGCACCTTAGTATGTCCTGAGATGTTTCAGCTATGTTTCCCTAAAATCCTTAGGAACACACCAGAGATATAGCTGATGGCGCTAGGGTACCCCCATTCACGCTCTTCGCGGATCCTAAAGTGAGCGAGAAATCGTGTTAAATACATGGTATTAGAGGCCAAAAAACCCCACTTTAAGCGATTGATGGACAACAAAACTGACACCTTATCTGTCTGGCGCGCCCTTAATGCGTTCACTAAATCACGACAAACAGCACCATGTACATCTATATCTGCAGACACATTTAACAACCATTTCTTGTCTGCTGCTGATTCGTTTTTAAGCAGTACGACAACTCACACACCATCTATATCCGAAAGGCTTACAGATTTTTGTGAGGACAAACTCGCGCCAAACGTATCCTTTAGTATTCCTTCGCTTACTGTATTTCACGTTGGAAAATCTATTAACCAACTCAAAAATAAGCGCTCGCTTGGTCACGACAGGATAAATACATACTTTTTAAAACTTGCTGCCCCGTATGTGGTCGAGTCTTTGACATTTATTTATAATCTCGTTTTATAACATGGTACATTTCCAAACAGCTGGAAAGTAGCCAAAGTTATTCCTCTGCCTAAAAGTAAGAATCTCTCAGACCCTAATAAGTTTAGACCAATTTCGCTCTTGTCAGCTCTGTCAAAACCAATAGAAAAACATGTACACAGGCATCTGAGCTATTTTCTTGAAAAACATAACTTGCTTTACCCACTACAGTCAGGTTTTAGACCTCGCCACTCATGCCACACAGCTCTAGCTCACCTGACCAATACTTGTCTTACGTCCATGAACAAAGCTGAAATGACCGGTGCTGTATTTCTAGATTTCTCTAAAGTCTTTGATCTAGTAAATCATGATATGTTGATACTAAAGCTATCAGTGTATCACGTAAACAAAGCATCCTTGGACTTTGTAAAATCCTACCTGCACGGAAGACGTCAGTATGTGTTTGTTAACGGTAATCGTTCCGCTGAAGGCATACTAAAGCATGGTGTGCCTCAGGGCTCAATATTAGGGCCCCTCTTATTTTCAATTTACATCAATGATATGCCATTGCATATTTCAGATCTAAACGTACGCTGTAGCCTTTTGCTGATGATGCTACTCTCGACGTGTCGTCAGCGAATATCTCCACAATCAATTCCTCACTTCAACAGGGCTTAACTGATGTTTCAAAATGGTGTCACACTAACCAAATCCGTCTAAAACAGAATGCATGCTAATAACTACACGACAAAAGCAGCAGCTACATCCACCCCCGCTTAGCCTTTTTCTCAACTCTGGGCCGATTAGACAAGTTAGAGAGCAACGCTTGTTAGGCGTCATTATCGACGACCAACTCACATGGCATGCACATGTCAGCAGCGTATGTCAAACAGTGTCCAGGAATTTATATCTTCTTTCAAAACTGCGTTATTTTACAGATACACCGACAAGGAAAATATTTTATAACGCACATATTCAATCCAATATAGATTATGCTTCTACAGTTTGGGATGGATGTAGCGATGCGTGCATAAAAAGGCTTAATGCTCTTCATCATAGGGCAGCCAAATTAATCCACCCGGATAGTATAGAAAGCACCGACGACCGACTCAAAGCCCTCGACATGCTGCCTCTGCGTAAGTTACTTATGTACAATAAAGGCGTACTTATGTTTAAAATCTACCACTCTAAAACGCCTAGCTATCTAACAGATCTATTTAGCCCTGCTCATACGCCTTAAAAAACGACGAGGAACAATCTATCCATACCAAAGCCGCGCCTCGATATATTCAAAACTAGTGTGTCTTACTCAGGAGCCAAACTATGGACTTTGTTGCCTGTCGACATTACTGGGGCTCCTTCTTTGTCCATATTCAGGGCCCGCTTATTTCGGCAGCTGAAAGAAACTTAAGCCCATAGTTGCGTAGTTGTGTCGGCGTTACTCGAGCGCATTGAGTTGTATTGTCGAGTTTGCTGTTGCTGTTCAAACTAAGTTTCTAACGTTCATGTTTAATCAGGTTCTTAGTGTGTGTGTGTGTGTGTGTGTGTGTGTGTGTGTGTGTGTGTGTGTGTGTGTGTGTGTGTGTGTGTGTGTGTGTGTGTGTGTGTGTGTGTGTGTGTGTGTGTGTGTGAGAGTGAGTGACTGCTAAAACTAGTTGTTTTAAATATTTTTTTTTTATGATCACGTTTTGCCTTTCCAATTTTATTAGTTTTAGTCACGCGCGTGAGATTGTTGTGTGAGTGCGAGGACATGATTGAAAAAGGTCTGTGTACCTAATCATTTATCCTTGAGAAATAAAGTTTCATTTCATTTCATCTCTCTCTCTCTCTCTCTCTCTCTCTCTCTCTCTCTCTCTCTCTCTCTCTCTCTCTCTCTCTCTCTCTCTCTCTCTCTCTCTCTCTCTCTCTCTCTCTCTCTCTCTCTCTCTCTCTCTGCCGCTGTTGCTGATGGTGCCAGTGCCGCCGACGTCTGATGTAGGAGCAGCACTAGCTCTGTTGTCGCTGTCGCTGGTGTTGATGGTGCCAGTGCCGCCGACGTCTGACGTAGGGGCAGCACCAAACGTCGGTGGCACTGGCACCATCAACACCAGCGACAGCGACAAACAGAGCTAGTACTGCCCCTACGTCAGACGTCGGCGGCACTGGCACCATCACCGACAGCGACAACAGAGCTAGTGCTGTCCTTACGTCTGCGGTCGGCGGCACTGGCACTGGCACTATCACCGACAGCGACAACAGAGCTTGTGCTGCCCCTACGACTGACGTCGGCGGCACTGGCACCATCACCGACAGCGACAGCGACAACAGAGCTAGTGCTGCCCTTACGTCTGACGTCGGCGGCACTGGCACCGACAGCAACAACAGAGCTAGTGCTGCCTTTACCTCAGACGTCGGCGGCACTGGCACTTTCACCACCAACGACAGCGACAACAGAGCTAGTGCTGCCCCTACGTCAGACGTCGGTGGCACTGGCACCATCACTGACAGCGACAACAGAGCTAGTGCTGCCCCCACGTCTGACGTCGGCGGCACTGGCACTATCACCGACAGCGACAACAGAGCTAGTGCTGCCTTTACCTCAGACGTCGGCGGCACTGGCACTTTCACCACCAACGACTGCGACAACAAAGCTAGTGCTGCCCCTACGTCTGACATCGGCAACACTGGCGCCATCATCACCAGCGACAGCGACAACAGAGCTAGTGCTGCCCCTACGTCAGACGTCGGCGGCACTGGCACCATCAACACCAGCGACAGCGACAACAGAGCTAGTGCTGCCCCTACATCAGACGTCGGCGGCACTGGCACCATCAGCAACAGCGACAACAGAGCTTGTGCTGCTCCTATCTCAGTCGTCGGCGGCACTGGCACTTTCACCACCAACGAAAGCGACAACAGAGCTAGTGCTGCCCCTACGTCTGACGTCGGCGGCACTGGCACCATCGCCGACAGCGAAAACAGAGCTAGTGCTGCCCCTACGTCTGACGTCGGCGGCACTGGCACTACCATCACCACCACCTACATCAACTGCAACAACAGTGCCTCCACCTCCGACAACGGCGGCACTGGCGCTACCACTATCTCAACCATTGAGAGTAAAGCTAGTGCTGCCCCTACCTCCGACGTCGGCGGCGCTGGCACCATAACCAACGACAGCATCGACAGCGATTGTGCTGCCATCACATCTGACGTCGGCAGCATTGGCACTCAGCCTCCTGCCCCTGCTGATGTCATGGTTATCGAGTCTGCGTGCCAGACGGTCTGCCCTGTTGTTCTCAACCCAGACCCCCTGGCCATGGAGCGCGTAATGGCAGAGATAGCTGCTCTCCGGTCAGCAGTTGGAGAGATCCGCCACGCCTACAATATTGAGGTGAATGCGCTGCAAACTGAAATTAGACACCTCCATCAACGAATCACCCAGCTGGAGGGGGGGGGGGGAAGGAGGGATCGAGGACCGGCAAGAAAGGCAGCAAGAAAGGCATTTCTCCCCCCTCCAACACCGAGGCAAAGCAAGCGCCGGAAAAAAATCGCCTGCCACCTCCAAATCCCTTGCCACCACGACCACATCTGAACCCCCGCGTCCAGCTCACGACTGCTATCCGGCAAACGCCCGAGCACAAGGAGCCGGTATCAACACCCCGACCCTCTCCAGGCTCTGACAAACCCACCGACCGTACTGGGATTCCAGAGCTAAAGCTTGTCACCCAGACGCTGCTTCTAGGTGACTCTGTCCTACGCGGTCTGCACGGAAAGCTGATGTCCGTCACTGGCACGGACATGGCACAGGTCGTGTCAGTGTCGGGCCTCGACAGATCCGGCATTCTACAGCGCCTTCGTGATGCCGAACCCACGAATACGGTCAGCACAGTCGTCATACACGTTGGCATCAACGACTGTAAGCGTGGGTTCGTTATCGGCAAGAAGGGCTGGAAGGATGTGATTTCTGCTGCCAGACGAGTCTTCCCCAAGGCAGAAATCTCCATGTCTTCCATCCTGCCCACGAACAACCAGCGTCAGCAGCCAGACCCATGCATCACTGACACCAACCACTGCCTCAGGGAAACGTGCGCATCCCTCAAGGTCAACTTTGTTGACAATGACTACGCCTTCTCTACAAGAACCGGCGAGGTAAAGGGCGGCTGGTTCAGAGACGCCATCCATTCCAACAAGTGGGGCACCAGTGCTCTCGCTGTCAACATCAAGCGTTCGTACTCTGGCCGCACCTCCAACAAAGCAGTCCGGCCAGAACCAAATCACCCAAAGTCTCGCCACCATGAACAGCTGCCCGGGAACGGTGACACACGGCAAGTCTGGTGCCAGAGACAAAGAGTTCAAAGAGACCGACGCTCTCAGCGCCCAGTCCGTTCCAGCCTTGCACCCCGATTCCGACAGGAGCATGCTGTGGAAAAGACTGCAGTCAACCCGACTGCACACCGCTAGTCACCCAACATAGCGGTGGATCAAAGGCCGGAACTGCTCCGGAACAGAAGTCAAAGATGCCACCCTACGGTTACTCCACACCAACCATGCCCCCCCCCCCCCCCTTCTTCGTAGCAGACGGCAGACCGGTGTACCCGTACTCTAATCCTTCCGTATTTCCATATCCCCCACTACCCCCGCCCCCAGGAGCGCCCCAGCTTAGTGAAAGTGACTGCGCAGCCTTGTTTTCTCTGCTGCAGAAATTCCTACGTTTTCTTGTCGCTTTCTTATTCATTTATACACATTGATATTATTTTTACTATTTTGGGGGAATATTATTGCTACGTTTGTTCTGTTACCAACATGCCAAAATATAATGTAAAAACTGCCCCACAACGACCTGATGAGTTGAGAATTGGCCACCTTAACATTTACCATCTAGTTAATAAGGTGCCAGATTTGTCTGTGTTCTTGAACACGCCAAGACATTTTCATGTTTTTGGTGTATCCGAGTCGAGGCTCAAAAGCACTATCAGGGATAACTCCATCTCAGTCCCAAACTTCTCAGTACTCCACAGAGATGCCTCAAGTCCCCAGCACACTGGACTAGCAGTATATATACATGATTCGATAATTAGTAAAGTTAAACGACGACAGGACTTAGAGTCAGCCGAAGTTGAAAGTTTATGGGTAGAGGTGAAAACATCTAAATCCCCCACAGTCCTGATTGGCTTTATCTATAGAAACCCAGCAGCCAACTGGGACTGGTATGATGACTTCGTAGAAATGATGGATAAAGTTAATCAAAGTAAAGATAACATTGTTCTTCTGGGCGACTTTAACATTGACCTACTTAAGCCCAAAGGGCACCATGCTGCATGGGCATCAACAACAGCCTTATTCGGTTTAAAACAATTAGTTAAAAAAAAACCACTAGAACCACATCTACATCCTTAACCTTAATTGATCACATTTACGTGACAAATGACGATAAAATATCAAATGTGCAGGTTCCCTCCTTAGCTGTCAGCGATCATAACCCAGTATGTTGTAACGTCTCCATGAATCTAGACAAGCAAAAAACTAAAAGACATAAAACTATAAAATATCGCTCCTTTAAACACTTTAGTAAAGACGAATTTCTGTGGGACCTGCACAATGCTCCGTTTACTGAGGTTTATGATCACTAATCTCCTGACAGTGCCTTGTCGTGCTGGATGGATCTGTTTCTCAGTGTCCTCAATAAACATGCGCCAATACTTGAAAAACGAGTTAAACATTCCAACATACCACCCTGGTTAAGAGCGGATATCAAGCAGGCCATGTCATTTAGAGACAAACTGAAAAAAAGAGCAAAAGTACGAAGAATACAAAAAACAACGCAATCGTGTCAAATATTTAGTTAGAGCGTCTAAGAAGTCTTTTTTCCAACAAATGATTCGAGACAAAAAGGACACGGCATCTGTTTGGAAAGCTCTGAACGTCATCATCATCATCATCATCAGTCCCTTGCCCGAACTGGGCGTTGGGGGGACTGAAAGGCAGCAGCAACAGACAGTGCTCTCCACTGAGTTCTATTTTGGGCGGTGGCAAGCAAGTCTGGCATCTCGAGTTCGGTCCATTCTTTTATGTTTGCGACCCAACTCTTTCTCTGACGACCTCGCCGACGACTTCCTTCGAGAGTGCCTTGGAGGATAGTCTTGGACAAGGTGTTGTGTCGGGTCACGTGGCCAAACCAAGCAAGCTTGCGCCGTTTCACGGTTGCCAGAAGGGGTTCATGTGGGCCCACCAGGGAAGTGACGATGCTCCGTACATATTCGTTGGTCTTGTGCTCGCGGTACGAGATGCGGAGCAACTTCCTCAGGCACTTGTTCTCAAAGGCCTGGATTTTCTTTTCTGAGTCTGCAAGCAGTGTCCAAGTCTCACAGCCGTAGAGTAGAATAGACACTACGAGGGACTTGTAAAGCCTGTACTTGATGGTGAAGCTGATGGAGTTACTTCGCCATATCCTGTCCAGCCTGGCCATTGCGGATGTTGCTGTACCTATCCTGATACGGATCTCTGCTATGCAACTACCGTCTTTGGACAGGGTGGCTCCCAAGTACTTGAAGCTATTGACCTCTTCTAGCTTCTGGCCGTTCATGTGAATGTTGCTGCTGCTGTCGCTTGTGGTGTTGATCATCACTTTGCTTTTATCCGTACTGATCTCCATGCCATAAGACCCTGCGCTACTTGAAAGTTTGTCTGTCAGGTTTTGGAGCTCACTATTGCTGCCTGCCATGAGGTCAATGTCGTCTGCGAATCGAAGATTGCACAGGGATCTGCCACCAATAGAGATTGAAGTATGGTGGTCGTGGAGGGTTTCCTGCATGATCTTCTCCAGGAATATGTTGAAAAGGACAGGAGAGAGCAGGCATCCTTGACGGACACCGATCGTCGTCCTGAAGAACTCGCCTGACTGATTGTTAAGTAGAACCGCGCTGCAGGCGTTCTTGTAAAGCGCTTCTATCATTTGGATCAGTCCCTCCTCTATGTTGAACGATCTCATGACTTGCCAGAGTCCGTCGTGCCAGACGCGATCAAATGCTTTCCTGAAATCAATGAAGTTGTGGTAGAGTTCGCGCTGATGCTGCAGATGTTTCTCGATCAGGACGCGGCAGTTGAAAATCTGCTCTACAGTGCTTCTTCCAACTCTGAAGCCAGCCTGTTCTTCTGCCAGCAGTTCCTCGGCGAAAGTTTTGAGGCGGTTGAGAATGATTCTAAGCATTACTTTGCTAGGGTGACTTATCAGACTGATAGTTCTGTAGTTCTGGCACTGTTTCAGGTTTCCTTTCTTGGGGAGCGGGATCACTAGAGACTGTGTCAATTCTACTGGCCATTTCTTTTGCTCCCAGATCTTTTGACAGAGTGTAGTGAGGACCTTCGTTGTTACTTCTCCTCCATGTTTCAACAGTTCAGCAGGTACGTTGTCTACACCTGGAGACTTTCCTCCCTTCAGGCCGCGTACGGCTGCTTCCACCTCTTCAGCTAACACTGGCAGGTCTTCAGCCTTCCTGGCCCCAGCCTGGTTGTTTTGGAGGATGCTGGTGTCTGGCTCAGCCTTGTAGTTATACAAGTCTCGGCAGTACTCAGTCCATCTGTTTAGTACAGCAGTGTTTTCCGTAAGGAGTTGGCCGCTGCTGTCTTCGATGACTGTGGCTGTTCGCTGTTGAGTCTTGGTGAGGGTCCTTAGCGTTTCATAAGCCTTCTTGCTGTTGCCGTTTGCCATGCCCTCTTCCACGCTACAACACTGGTCTTCAATCCAATCTTCTTTGGCTTCTTTCATCCTCTTCCTGATCTTCTTGTTGACAAGTCTGTACTTGTTTGCTGATGTGAGGTCTTGGACTCTCTTTTTCTTCCAGGCTCTCCTCTCATCACAGAGATCGAGGATGTCATCGGTGACCCAGGGCTGTTTGCGCTTCCTCTGCTTCCCCAGCACTTCTTCTGCTGTAGAAAGTAACACCTCTTTTATATTTCCAGCAAGGGTGTCTACGTCACAGTCCAAAGTAACCAAGGCTGCAAATCTGCCTCCCACCTGGGCTTGGAAGAGCTCTTCTACTTCCGGGTCTTTTAGCTTCTGGAGGTCGAATCTGATGCGAGGGCTCTTGCTATCTCGTTTCAATGCCAGCTTCAACTTGAGGCTAGTAAGGACGAGGTTGTGGTCGCTGCCAATATCAGCGCCAGGAAAGGACCTCGTTTGTGCTTTGTTAATGCTGGATTTGAATCGTCGAGGCAGCAAGATGAAGTCAATCTGGTTATGGACCAGGCCTCCTGGCGATTGCCATGTCACTGTTCTTGACTTCTTGTGTGGATGGAGGGTATTAGCAACGGTGAGACGGTGACTCTGTGCGAACTCTAAAAGTCGCAGGCCTCTGTCGTTTGTTTCTCCAAGGCCAAACTTGCCAGCTGTTCCTGCCCATTGTTGGTAGGCGTCAGGGCCGATCTTTGCATTCCAGTCACCGAGGACAGTCAGAATGTCTTTCTTAGGTGTTTTCTTGATGATGTTGTCCAGTTGTTCGTAAAATTCTTCTAATTCTTCATCATCATGATCTGCTGTTGGAGCGTATACTTGAATGATAGTGATGTTGTGCGGTCGGGCGGAGATGCGGATGGAGATTAGTCTGCTTGACACGGGGGTGCAGCTGATGACAGTTCCAGCCACCTCTTTCCTTACGATAAAAGCTACGCCATGTTCGTGCTTGGTTTCTTTTCCGCTGAACCAGATTTTATGGCCTTCATCTGTTGTTGTTTCTCCGAAGCCTGTCCATCGAACTTCTGCAAGTCCTACAATGTCCCAGCGATAGCGCTTCAACTCGTGGGTGAGTTCCTTCACTTTGCCGCACTGGTAGAGTGTGCGAACGTTCCAAGTTCCGATAGTTATTCCTTGCGTGGGCAGCTTGATGGTGGGTTTGGTTCCAGTAACACACTTGTCGCCCCCACCCTGGAGACCTCCAATGGGGTGCGCGGTCGTTGGTGATCCGGGCCCCGACCGATCCGGCATGTTATTCTTATTCTGTTGCTTGTCCATCAGTCCTTTCAATGGGCTTAGGCGAACTTGGCGGCGCCCGTCTCCTCTCCAAGTATTTCAACTGACTGAGAGACGCGTCAGCCCCTCACAACGTTTCGCCCGCCAGCAGAAGCGGTTACCGGGGTGTGGCTAGGTAAAGGACCTGGAGCCAGCTGTGAGAGTTGAGTGCCATGTGAAGACCAGTGCTCCCGCCTGCCCCAAGAGGCGCTGCTGGCTGAAAAGTCAAAGGTACTACTTCTCCATGAACACTCTACACCCCATAACGTCATAACGAAGGGTAAATCAGCACCCGAAATCCCATCTCATATGTCAGCTGATATATTAAATAACCATTTCTTAACGACAGCCGAAATATTGGCATTGGCAGCTGCAAATAACAGTAAACCATATGAAGTGCCGAATTCTTTAAGGGAACACTTTAAAAAAACAACTATACCAAATACTTTCACCATCCCTGCTATTACAGTTGCGGAAGTCGGCAGATATATTTCTAGCATGCCCAACAAAATGTCTGCTGGCATTGATGGTATTGATAATGAAAGCCTCAAAATCTCATTACTGTATACAGTAGAATCACTAACATATATTTTCAACCTCTGCATAAAGCAAAGTACATTTCCAATCATTCTTAAAGAAGCAAAGGTAATCCCAATCCCTAAATCTAAAGATCTTGAAGATATTAATAATTATCGTCCAATCTCCCTTCTGTCAGCTTTGTCAAAACCCCTTGAAAAGCACATACAAAAACATCTCCTTGATTTTCTCGAAAAAGGTAAATTACTTAATATTCACCAGTCTGGTTTTAGACCGAAACATTCTTGTCAGTCAGCACTGTCACATATTGTAGACAGCTGGCTGGAATCAATCAATAAAAGCCTGATGTCAGGAGCAGTTTTCTTAGACCTTAAAAAGGCGTTTGACCTTGTGGACCATGACATTCTCCTAAAGAAGCTAACAGTTTATCACTTGGACGCAACCGCTATAGCATTCTTCCGATCATATCTCGAAGAAAGAAAACAATTGGTGTACGCCCATGGAAGATACTCTAAGCAAGGAAACGTAAAATACGGCGTCCCCCAGGGATCTATTTTGGGCCCTCTTCTATTCATACTATTTATTAATGATCTACCGTTGCATATCACTAATTCTGACGTTAGTTGTAATCTATTTGCTGACGATACGAGTCTTCATGTTTCTGGTAAAAAAACGACGGACATTAGCCATAATTTACAAAGCAGTCTCAATGAGGTATCTGACTGGTGTAAACAGAACCATATGGTTCTTCACCCAGCAAAAACAAAGAGTATCTTAATTGCCACGCGGCAAAAACATCAACGCCGACTACAGCCATTACAATTACAATTAAACGCTGAACCTGTTGAACAAGTCACTGAGCGTTAATTCTTAGGAATACATGTTGATGAACAACTGTGCTGGGAGACCCATATAAATGCTGTTTGTAAGACCATTGCTAAAAACACTTTCTTATTGTCCCAGCTTAGACATGTAACGGATACAAATACCCGTAAATTGTTTTTTCTTTCTCATATAAAGTCCCACGTTGATTATGACTCCACAGTGTGGGACGGCTGCAGTGATGTCCACATGAAGAGGTTAAACTCCATATACAAAAGAGCTGTAAAAATGATAGATAGACGCCCCATCCCTACTACAGACAAATTTAGACACTTAAACATTCTCGGTCTGCGTCAGCAACTTACATTAAACAAATGTGTCTTTATGCATAAGATACTGAATAATATGACACCCCGGTATCTAATCACTAAATTTATATCTCACCAAGAACGTGAACGGACCTTAAGAAACAATACCTTACCCCTACCACTGCCAAGAATCGACCTTTTTAAAACTAGTATGTCATTCTCTGGTCCGTTTGCTTGGAATTCTATCCCTGCACATTTGAAAACTATTACCTCACCAGGAAGTTTTAAAACAAAACTTTTTGATTACCTGATGAGTCAGACTTAGTACGTTTCTCAGGTACTGTAATATTTCCTGTACCTCATGTATTTCATACAGATGGTTTTTATATGTGTGCGCGTGTGTGTGTGTGTGCTCGTGTTTGTTTGTGCGTGTGGGTGTATGTGTGAGCGGCGCGCGCGCGTGCGTGCGTGTGTGCATGTGTGTGTGAATAGTGTTATTATTTTTTCTGTATATAATGATGCTATTGGGTTTTGTATATATATATTTTATAGTTCCCTTTTTTTTTTTTTCTTATCCTGTAGATATTAGCAACGGCAAGTTTGTAAAATGACGATTTGTTTTCTGTCAAAACGTTTTACCGTTGAAAAATAAAGTTTCATCATCATCATCATCTTTCTCTCTCTCTCTCTCTCTCTCTCTCTCTCTCTCTCTCTCTCTCTCTCTCTCTCTCTCTCTCTCTCTCTCTCTCTCTCTCTCTCTCTCTCTCTCTCTCTCTCTCTCTCTCTCTCTCTCTCTCTCTCTCTTTCTCTCTCTCTCTCTCTCTCATACTCCGTATATTGTAGATTATAAGTAAACATTATGTGTTTTCTTGTTAAGATCGAAAGTTATGTGTAATATATTGTATTAGACTGTAACTCTGCAATTTGTAAATTTGGTTGTGTTATGTGTGTGTGTGTGTGTGTGTGTGCGTGCGTGCGTGCGTGTGTGTGTGTGTGTGTGTGTGTGTGTGTGTGTGTGTGTGTGTGTGTGTGTGTGTGTGTGTGTGTGTTATGCAAATTTTAAAAGAAAGTTTATATACAAAAAGTAATTTATTTGTTGCCAGTCTGTCTTTGGTGCTGGAAGGTCTCCAGTTTTCAAGGTGACCTCTTCCATCTGAGATGGTGCAGCTCAGTTTCAGTGGTCATCTTTCAGTCCAGCTGCTGACTCTATTGGCAGCATCCTGGATTCTGCAGGATGCTATTTCAGTATGTTCTGCTGCGCTCTACACTGCAAAGTCATCCGCATGGAGGATGTTCGAGACGAACCTTGGTACTGCTGTACTGTACTGATGTCATTAATGTAGACCAAGAACAGCATCAGACGCATCACCTCCCTGAGGTACACCTTCTCTGAGTTTGACAAGACTGCTGAATGTGCCGTTTACCTCAGTCTTGCTGTTCTATTAAAGAGGAAGTTCTTCAGCGGCAGCCCCTGTTTACAGACGTTTCATCCTTTTAATGCTTTAACAAAAAAGAATTACAATTAAATTGATGGGTCACATTGAAATTAATGAAATGATCACAAATTTTATGCTCAATGTGCATACTTTGTTAAGAAAACTGGCAACAAAAATATTTAAACAGATGAGTATGCCATAAGCAATTTTTTTATGATCAGTTTGCGTTTCTTTGCATACTGGTAAAATGGGGTAGGGCAGCAGATTCAGCCACTTTGACCCCTAAGCGAAACACAGCATCATAAAATCAGGTTGGGAGTATCTGTGGTACTCTATCCTAACCATTAAAACCTAATAAATATCTATCAGTTGTATACAAAATTTCTGAGGGCATCGGAGACAACGTACGTTTCCCAAATTGGCAATTTTAAATGGGAAAAAGCTATCATTCACCACAAACGTGTAGTAAAAGATGAAGACTTTCCTCATTTTCTTGCACTTTATGCTCACATTATTGAAATGTAATTGGTAAAGAGAGGTAAAAGTGAAGTGTAATAACTTTAGTAATTGTTTTTCTAATTAATTTTGTGTTTTTTTACAACTTGGGAGTAGGGATACAAAATCAACCAATGTGGCACTCATAGTGATCAAAACATCACCTAGTCAAGTTGATAATAATTGTGACATCCCGTTTTAATGATGTAAGCCTGACAATGGACTGCCAGTGCTATAGAAAATGTCTGAAGGCATCTCACACATTATTTTTGTCTTTTCTTGCGATTTTGTGGAAATGGCCATTTACTGAGTCCACAAATACTTCTCTGTGAGCCACAGATTCAATATTATTTCATTATGTTTTAGCAGATGACGCAGAAGGTGTGCCTTAACATAATATTGTCTGATTTGGGCTTCTGGAATGAATTCAGATTTATTTTGAGGAAAATGTTTCTCAAGGTCATTTTAGCATATGAGGCTACCCTTGCGCCATCGGCTATATCTCTGGTGTGTTCCTAAGGATTGTAGGGAACATCTCTTAAACATCTCAGGACATACTAAGGTACACTTTGAAACCCATCTTACTGAGTACTGTAGGGGGGGAGGGGATGGGGGGAGGGGGACGGGGGTGCACGGTAGGTCTGTCTAGCTCTTTGACTACTACAGAGACTGCTGCTTGCAGGTCACACGTTTATGTCGATAGTAAGATGCACTCTTGTTTTAATTTCATTGGACATGCTAATTTACATAAACCAATACAAAATAAGCACGGGTCGTATTTCCGGGCGCATCTAAAACCCTACAACTTGACGTCTGCTATAATGATGGTTGTGTGCAAAAAGCCTCGATACTAAACTATCAGTTTTGATCGGAGGACAAAGTTGATATAGATTTGTGGCAAAATATCTGCCGAGTTTGTTCAGTTCGAGTTTTTAGGCGGATGGTTGCTTTGAAGATTGAAAATGCTCTGGAATCACAGTGCTTCGCCGCTTTGTGTGATTTCGTTTCCTCCCTTGTATTCTGTCTTGAGCTTAGTAGGCGGTGGCGCGCACGCGGTGGCGCAGCGGATTTGCATTAGTCAAAGCCACTATCATCGGGCCCCTATGGTTTCGAGCGACCAACATTGTGACAGATCATCTGTCATTAAAGACCATCCTTTAGGTGGCTGTGACCTGTTATGTGCGACCGCAATTGTCTGAGATCAGCTGTCATTAAATTAAAGACCTTCATTTAGGTGGCCATAGCCACCACCTATTGATGGTCTTTAATGGCAGGTTACACTTTTGCCCTTTAGGACTTGAGAAGGCACCTGTCTGTAAGACTTTTGCTTGCAGAAAAAAGGGGTTGTTCAGAACAGGTTTTGCTGTACTATGTTGTTATGATATGGTCAATGGTTACCTAAATTACAAGTGTATTATACCTACTTGAATGATAGTGTGACCCTCTCATGAAATGCACTGTTTAAAATTGTTTTAACCCCTTCTGCATACCACAGGTATTGGCCTGGTGGATGCATGTATGTGTACTAGGGCATTAACTCATTTAGTCCCCACACACCACAGGAAGATATATGGATCGACCATGATAGTTCAAGGGTGGTGCCAGAATAGCTGGCGCCCACTATCACGGTCCACTCTCTCCTGAATTGTAATACAGCTAGTCTTCAGAGGACAACTCCAAAATATGAAGATTTCGACCTTGGACACAATTGCCTGTTGACACTGACGGACAAATGGCACGCACACACACACAAATACATGAATGCACACACACACACACACACACACACACACACACACACACACACACGCACGCACGCACGCACACACACACACATAAATGCACATGAACACACACTGTAAACAAGCAGCCGATTCTTTCTGCTACACGTAATTTATTACCTATCTCCAAAGGCCCAAAACACACAAAAAAGTATCTGGTATCTGGAATGGAATGGCTAAATTCTGAAGATCATTTAAAGCTGTTTCTGATTTGAACAGGAAATAACCTCCAAATATTTCAAAATGGCGGGCTAGTGTCAACAGACAAGAACATTTAGCCCCCTCGTGCATGCAGTCACCAGTCACATTTATAGCACACGTGTTGGTTCACGCATGCACAAGGTGGTTAATAAGGTCACGAACACTGCGAGACCATTAACCCCATGACTGCTACTGACGATCCCATTCAGATGCAAAGTTAACCCCTCACTGCCAGTTATTAGGAATTTCATGCCTGAAACGACTGCACACTGATCAACTTTCGCGCAGAAAACACAGATGTAAAATAGACCAAAAATAGGCGTAAGAACACAGGATTAACAACAGACATAAATCCTCATGAGCCCCCGCGACTGCGGGGGCTCATGAGGGTTTATGTCTCTTGCAGCTGAGTAGCGTTTACCTTGACCCGGCAGTTAAGGGGTTAAGCATCTTATACGCTGAAAAGATTCATCAGTAGCAGCAGAGAGGTTCACATAGATATACAACACAAAAGCAGCAATAGTGGAGCACTGCAGCATATCTGAGCAATCAAGAACGCAAACATTTTACGAGGAGAAAGGCAAAGCCGGTATGGCTCACGTGTATCAACCGATCCATATGTCTGACAGTAAGTAAAGTGGTGTTCACATGGCCGATTTCTCAACAATTTTTGTCTGGCGATTATTGGCCAACAAGACGTTGCCCATGTGAACGCTCACCAATTTTGCGACGATTTTCCAGCGACACGCCACCAACTTTAGCTACTTCGTGCTGTTCCGTCGACACTCGACACAACTCGGTCAAAGGGGCATCACCCCATGAACACGACAACAGGTTGACTGAAGATTGAAAACAAAATCATATTTGATTGGTTAGTTCTAACCAATCGTCGATCAGGAAACAACCCGCTTGCTTGGAGTTGGTGGGAAATTGGTGGAAAGTTGAGCATTGCTCTACTCGCTGCCAACACCCCACCGATATCTGGCAATTGTCGGCCAACTCCAAAACGACAAAAGACGCCCATGTGAACAGGTAGAAACTTTCGTCGGCCAATTGTTGCCAGACAAAGATCGTTGAGAAATCGGCCATGTGAACACCACTTAAAAGGATGTTTTTTGCACTAACAAAATCCGTGTTTTCTCAATATGTAATCAGTTTTTATACATCTGTGAAACCCCCTTGACCTTTGCGATGAGTCAACTAAATTACATAGGAAGGTCTTATCATCAGCTACCTTTGTGCCAAATTTGATTAAAAAGTTTGCAAAAATGTTGATAATAACTACAATTATTGGCATTTTATACACATTTATCGACCTCTTGTGACCCTAGACCTTTCTGAGGGGTCATTCAAATTAGTATGCATAGATAGCTCCATGAGATATCTCTGTAGCATGTTTGGGTTTGAAGTTGTAAATAGTAATTTAGAAAAAACATTTCTTGTCAAAATATGGATATTTTTTACCTATTTTCTGAGCTCTTGTGACCCTTGACCTTTCCGAGGGGTCATCCGAATTAGTATGCATAGATAGGTCTTACCATCAGGTATCTCTGTAGCAAGTTTGGGTTTGAAGTTGTGAATAGTATTTGAGAAAAAACATTTTGTCAAAATATGGCCATTTTGGACCTATTTCTTGAGCTCTTGTGACCCTTGACTTTCTCGAGGGATCACCAAATTAGAATGCATAGAAAGGTCTTACCATCAGGTATCTTTGTACCAAGTTTGGGTTTGAAGTTGAGAAAAAAAAACTTTTTTTGTAAAAATATGGTGATTTTGGACCTATTTCTTGAGCTCTTGTGACCCTTGACCTTTCTGAGGGATCAACCAAATTAGTGTGTGTATAAAGGTCATATCATCAGGTATCTTTGTACCAAGTTTGGGTTTGAAGTTGTGAATAGTATTTGAGAAAAAAATTAATTATGTCAAACATAGCTATTTTTAATATATTTCCTGGTCCCCTGGGTCCTTGACCTTTGTAAGAGGTCACTGAAATTGGTATGTTTAGAAAGGTCTTGTCACAAAGTATCCTTGGGCCAAGTTTGAAGACTGTATCTTGAATAGTGTTCGAAAAAATGCCAACGTTAAAGGTTACCATAGACGACGGTGGAAGGACGAACGACCACAAGCCCAAAACAGACTCACTTTTGCTTAGCACGTGAGCCCAAAATGCGCACAAAAAGGCTATTTGTAAAGCTGTCAAAATCTCACCAAAAGAAAATATCTGATGGTTCACCTATTTTATAAATTAAAAAGAAAGCTGTATAAGACATGCAGTGACATTTCTTCTGTCCTCTCACCTGGACAGATATGGAGGAGAACATTAACAGAAAGTAACAGTGCAAAGCTGCGTTAAATGTAAGGCAGAGGGGGTGAAACACTGGTGGTGCTCGCATGCAACCTCATAAATGACGTATCAGTGGGCAATCATGTTTTTATGTGGTTGCCTCCTTTGACCTTTGTCCCATGTTCTGGTGTAGTCTTTTTTTTAAAAAAAAGACTCACTTTTCTAACTAAAAGCAAACAGTTTTCTTTTGCACAAAGTTGACAGTTACGAACATGATGAAAAAACACCCGGATTTGTTAGGTGCGAGTTAATCTTGAACCTGTTGCTCAACAGGAAATGCTCATAACTGCCTTGTGAAAAAAGCCCCAGTTTACATTTTCTGACCAAAGCTAAATAGTTGTTTTTTTTCGTTTTACAAAAACAAATCTGTTAGTTACAAGATTGCACGCAAACACCATGAACTCTTGCCTGTACCTGCAAAACCACCTGTTACTGCAAACATACACAAGGTGTAAAAACTACTGCATTAGGCCTGTAATGACTAAGTACCACAAAACTCAAGAAAAAATAAAAGCAAGAGATTTTATTTTCAATGGTAGGTAGCATTAATGTAAAAAATTGTCAAACATTATGCTGTAGAACAACTAAACCACAATAAAAATATATCTGTAAAAATTATGTTCATATGCACAAGGGGGCTACCAATAAGCTTACTATATCCTCAATCACAGAAAAGCTGAGATCTTGGTTAATCATATACAGTAATAATTATGGTAAATTGTGGATGGATTTTTAAAATCTTTGTCTGATCAAAACTATAAATAACTATTTGCATATAAATATACACAAGGAAAAACGCTCTGCTTTAACAGGGAAATCCAAACTACCCACTACAAACTACCCACTAACATGTTTGCAAGAAATCTCATCAGTTCTCGAGGATACTCAATTTGTTATCAACATAAACTGGATACCAGCTGAAAGACAAGTCCACAATAGAGGTTATTCCTGTCAAACATTGCAATTGCACGGAATTCGCTCCATCTGCAAGGGGCGTGTATTCTCAATCTCATGAGCCTCTGCCTCATTGACATCCACAGTTTGAGGCACTTACCCAATATTTACAGTACAAGTGCTATGAGCACGCATGTCACTGTGGTCGGGGCAATCTATCAAACGGTGCTTTCAGGCCTGCCTATTAACCCTTTGCGTGTTGGTAGCGGTTTTTGTTGCGATGATTTCTGTAGGAATCATCACGACAAGAACCACCGCCAACATGCAAAGGGTTACGGACGCCACTTGTCTCTCCTCACACAAAAACAGGCTCAACTTCATGCCTTCAATTCTGAATCAACTATTATTTCACACCTTCAAACCCCACACCCAGTATCTGTATATTAGCAACATATACCAATGCCAGCTGCAGAAGACGAATTAACCATGACAGCTGAACAGTAGCATCTGATTAGGTTGGTACCTAGGGTTACAAAGGCACAAGCTCATTAGACACAATCACCAAACCTCACTGGCTGTCTCCCTCAATTTGCTGCCGCCAATCCGTGGCAGCGAATCGAGGGAGACAACCAGTGTGCCACTGAACGACCATGGTCCTTGCCCTGTAGTATGTCATTGTAAATGATTTGGAACAACTTCTTCCAATACAAATACAGAAATCTCACAAGAAAATAACAAAACTAAATCAACCATGATAGTTCATCGGCAGTACCCCATTTTCTTGGTGAATTTAATTTGGCGCATTGTCACACACCAAGCTAAGTATGCACTACCCTTGAACTACCATGATGGATAGTTTGTCTGGGCTGAGAAACTCAAGACTGCATGTGTGACAAAGCCAAGACTGCATATGTGTGACAAAGCCAATAGGCATCTTCAAATTCCTGTGTAAGATATAAATAATACAATGGAGACGTGCAAAATCTGATGCCATATAAGAGTTTCAGACAAAAAAGAAGTATTGTGATGTTCTCATATGCGGCACACTAGTCAAACTACTCGCACAACAGTACGCTGTATGTCTCAATGAGTTAACAAAGATGGACAAGGGGTCCCTAAGAGGACAACAAGCCAGTCCGGCAGTAGCCTGTTCTACGAAATATCTATGGATGAAAGTTTGCAGCTGTGAAAATACAGAGAAACGAGATGGGTTCAGGAAACACCTAAATGTGTCACTTGGGTGCTGAAACTGATTTTTACAAGAGATTGTGTGACTTTTTCTGCAATCTACAAGTTTAACCCCTTGACCGCTACTGATGATACCATTCAGCGAAAAAGATGTGTAGTTACAGGTCATTTCTTTCATGCAGCACTGTCAGTAGCAATCATGGGGTTAATTAACCCACTTAACACCAGGGTCTCATTTCCCAAATTTTGGAGCTGTCACCTAACGAATATGTATCAGATGCAGGAGATGGGTCAGACATTCAAGGGTAGTGCCAGATTAGCTTGGTGCCATCAGGCGCCAAATCTAATCTGTTACTACCTTGAATTATCACATTCAACCCACCTTCTGTAGGGCCCTGGGGCTAAACGGGGATAAGAAAGAGATTCATTCTGAAAATACATAAATTTTTCAAAGCAAAAAATGTTTAGTTTAAAGATATCTGTCTTTGTATCTCCTGTTCTTCACCCATGTCATACATGGTATCACCAGCTGCGGTCTGGATGAACGGAACAAGCTAAAACGGCTTGTTGGTAATAAAGTTGATAAACATGTCCAGAGCTGGGCGGGGCTTGTCCGTCGGCACCATATGGCCTGCACCCTGCAACACAGAGAGAAACATTTAAGCCCCTAGTTCATGCAGCCACAGGTACTGTAAACATTACTGGTGGCTGCATGCACAAAGGGGTTAATTTCCTTTGATAAAATCATCGAAAGTCACCAGACTAGGTCATTTGAGTAGGCCACTTAACAAAGTCAGCTGACATTGTCTTTTGTCATGGCAACACAACAGGGTCATTTCAAAAGCTTATGCAGCAAAATTGCACGACTGCTTCTACCACAGGAAACCATATGTCGCATAGTTACAGTTTACCTGAAACAGTTACGTTCAATATCATTATAACCCATTACAACCTGAGGCTGATTTTAAAATACATTGCTTATTGTCCTATGAAGGCAACATTACTGATTAAGAGAGATCAGCCATCTTAGTTCAAGGGTGGTGCCAGAATAGCTTGGCACCTCTGGCGCCAAGATATTCTGGCACCACCTTGAACTATCCTAGTCAAATTAATTCCAAGCAGTGGTGTATCTCAAGCAGTGGTGTATCAGGATGAAAAGGGTTAATGACAATTCCTATCATACTAGTCACAGTCTTTTCAAAGTCAGTGGGCTATGGAAACTTAAATTGTAATGCTTCAAATCTTTCACAAAAAAAGAAAGTGCCGATGTACAGAAATTACATTGTGACCTTAAGATACAACAAAACACCAGTGGCCCATAATTTGTTGTATCCGTAGTTTATTGTAGGTGAAGCAATGCATAGCACAGCTGTGTGCGGGCCAACTGCAGCCAATGTCAGTCTGATGACCTTGTGCACACAGGGAATTAACCGCTTAACCCACTTAACTCTACGGACAAATTTTGAAGGTGTCACCTAATGACCCTCTACACCAGTTGCAGGCGACTGATCGATCGTGATAATCCGAGGCAGCGTCAAATTAGTTTGGCACCATCATGCACCAAGCTAATCGGGCACTGCCCTTGATTTATCATGCTCGATCCAACTCCTGCTGTAATGCATCGGGGCTAAATGGGTTAATGCCTTGTGCGTGCAGCCTTTAGTACTGTGAGCAGTCTCCATGCAAAAATGGAGAGAAGGGGGAGAATGTGTTTATTATACTCACCCGCACTGTGACGAAAGTGATGCCTTGGAACTGCTTAACAAAGCCAGCCACCTGCTTCGTTTTGTTCTCATCCTGGTAGAACCACTGCCCCCTCTTCTTCACTACCTGTTGACATAGAAAACGCCCAAGTAATCAGGCAGACACTGGGCTGGGCTGGCGTCAGCCAGGGCCGTTTGCAAGCCACCCGTGGTCGACGTCGGTCTGAGAACTTTTCATGTACTGGGGAAATACGTGTACATTGACCCATTCATCCCCGTGGCTGCATTCCCTGCAGTTTGGAAGTGTCTCCAAACGACTATGTACCAGCTGCAGGAGATAGATCAACCATGATAATTCAAAGGTAGTGCCAGATTAGCTTGGCGCCTGATGACGCCAAGCTAATCTGGTACTACCCTTTGAATTATCATGCAATCCAGACCAATGCATCTTCAGTCGGTCAAGTACCATTACAATAGACCGGTCGGGCGACATTTCAACCAGGCCGATCACTCCGTCTCGGACATTCGTGTTAAAGGCCTCTGGCTTATGCAAGCCAGTAATGTCTGGGCCAGGAAAGACCGAGAAAAATTTTTGATTAATAAACTGGGCACTGTGGCGCCACTCGGGATGAATATGAAAGATTAACTTTTTGGACCTTACCTGTGTCTTCTGCTAACTGTCATTTACCTTACCGAGTCGCTTCTGTCTGACTACTCACTAACCAGATAGTTGCGGCTGGCGCTGATTGATATGTACTTTGTGCCTCCCATGGGGACTTTTTCAGCGCTGGCCTTACGTTAAGTTGGATCCCTTGCCCTTCCCTGTCGGGCGCCTGGTCGCCGGTCCTTGGATTTATGCGCGGGTGTGGGGGGCGATCATGTGCATTCCCTTGGGGATGTATGTGGTCGTCTTGTTCGCATGCCTGTGCGTTCGTCCGTGGGCTGGAGGGTGCCTGTTGGGTGGGGCTGGTGGCTCTGTTTGTTTGCCTTCCCCCCCCCCCCTCCCCTTTTTTTTTTTTGTTTCTCTCTCTCTCTCTCTCTCTCTCTCTCTCTCTCTCTCTCTCTCTCTCTCTCTCTCTCTCTCTCTCTCTTCCCCCTTTCTCTCTCTTCCCTTTCCCCCTCCCCTTCCCCCGCCCCTTTTGTCTTTCTCTCCCCCCACACCCGGTTTTTTTTTTTTTTGTTTGTTTTTGTTTTTTTTTTGTTACCCTTGAAGATGGTTTCACAACTACCTACTCTCCTCTTATACCATTATTCTCTTACTGAATTTGATTATTTGCTTTGTTTCATCGATATTCCTTGTTGTGTACCATGCTAAATGCTGGGGTTTTTTTCCCGGGGTCCTCCCGTTTTTCCCCGAGGTAGTCCTCAACTCGATGGTGATATAAGGTTTGCCTTCGGGTTGGTGTTTAGCTGGCTTTGTGTATTAGACACTCAGCCTACTTCGTTCTCTCTCTCTCTCTCTCTCTCTCTCTCTCTCTCTCTCTCTCTCTCTCTCTCTCTCTCTCTCTCTCTCTCTCTCTCTTTCTCTCTCTCTCTTTCTCTCTCTCCCCCCCCCCCCTCTCTCTCTCTCTCTCGCTGTCTCTCTCTCCCCGGCCTCACACACGCGCATTTACTTTTGCTCGCTCCTGCGCGCGCTTACACACACTCTTGTCTCTCGTGTTTAGTTTCTCTCGGAGTCTTTCTCTTACGATTTTTTTCTTTGACGTCATTTTTACTTTTGTTCTTCCTTTCCTTTTCTTTTCTTTTTCTTTTTCTTTTTACGTCACCTTCAGTTGCCACATTCCTTCTGCATCTGAAGATAAGTAGCGGCTAATGTCTCTGTTTGTTTGTCTATTTTGACAAAGGGTATTTACCCGAAATATTAATAAATTGTGTTGTACCGTTTTTTCTAAGCGTGTTTCTTTCTCCGTTGGGTACTTCTTTGAATTATCATGGTTGATTTGTCTCCTGCTGTAGCTAAATGGATCAAACTTAAAGTCTGATGTTTCAAATCATGCTGCTTTTCCTTTGCTCATCAGTATACATGGATTTCTGAACTCCATTAGACTGCAAAAAGTACACAAGTACTAAAGAAAACGATGATAAAGCAAATTCCTCTGATGCAGCATTTTTGTCAAACGCTTGATCTTTTATCTTATGAGCACTGGACCACTTGACATAAACTCATCATGTGCTCGCAAACTGCACAACAGCTCATAAAAGGAAACAAATGCTGAAAATAGGACTGGAACATTTTGAAACAAGAATTAGGTCAAAGAAACAGGAATCAACAGGTTAACTATTATCTCATTCAGCCCTGACACACCACAGTAAGACATGGATCGAGCAGGACAGTTCAAGGGTGGTGCCTGAATAGCTTGGCGCCTATTGGCGCCAAGCTATTCTGGCACCACCCTTGAACTATCATGCTCAATCTGTCTCTAGAATTGCAATACAGTCCTTCAGGGGGTAACTTCCAAATTTGGGGATGTTGGACCTGGGGCAGAATGCGTTATGTCAGAAGATACCATCCCCCTTTTACCCCTTCACTGCCAGTGGACACAGACTGAGTTTCTAACACCTTGCATTATTCCACATTAACCCATATCACGCTGAGGCTAAAAGCTTCAAATGTATACACTGCCATATGCAAGCATCATTATAGTACCTACAGATAAGGATATAGACCAATGGCTTTAGTTCAAGGGTCGGTGCCAGAATAGCTTGGGGGTGGGTGGGGGGGGGGGGTATTTTTGGGATATACGTCTCCTTCTATAAAACTGTGAAGATGGGGCAGACAAGCGATGACTCACCGGCAGTTGGAGGCGATCTACAAACCGCTCGTCTCCCAGAAAGTTGCAGGCCATGTCCACATCACCATTGTAGACCAGCACTCTTTTCTGAAAAAAAAAAAGAAAAGATTAATTCCTTGACTGCTACGGATAATACTGGGCCCCCTCATCAACCTGCAGATTAAAATATTGTAAATCCTAAATCCTCGTTACAAGTAACAACATTTAACTCATTCAACTAAGACACACCACAGCAAGACATGGATCAAGCATGATAGTTAAAGGGTGGTGCCAGAATAGCTTGGCGCCAATAGGCGCCAAGCTATTCTTGTACCACCCTTGAACTATCATGCTCGATCTGTCTCTAGAATTGCAATACAGTCCTTCAGAGGGCAACTTCAATATTTGGGGATTTCGGTCCTGGGGTAGACTGTGTAAATGGAAACAACTTTTCAACAAGAAAAACTGTGTAACTGAACAAATCTGCCCTGGAAAAGCATAAGAACAATAAGAACATTTTTTTGTGAAAGACGTGGTTTTCTTTGTAACAAATTGAAACTTTTGCTTTTCACAAAAACGGACTTCCAGTCTGTTGCCTTCACAAGGCAGAAATAATCCATTACATCAGTTCAGAAGAAAAATGGCTGCAGCGATCGGTTCAGATCATTCAAAATTGTGCCAAAAGTTTGTATAAGAGGACTACTAGTGCATATAAATGTGTCTGATATGGACTTTGTGTACTTACTCCGGCTTTCAGAACCTTGCGGTATTGTGGGGTCATGTCATCATAAATAGTCTGGTAGTTCAGAATGTCACTGGAACAAACACAAAATCGAACAAACTTTACTGTCTGAAGTCCAGACTGAAAAAGTGACTGCCAAGGGTGTAAAATGCAGAGAGCATTTCAACAAAGAAAGAAACGAGTGTTTTTCTTCGTTTGCTGGGATGATCTCTGAATTTCACACCACTGGCACATGCATGTCTCTTTCTTCGTTGAGATGTTGTCTTAGTTTCTCTGGAAATGCGATATTTATACAAGGTGATGTAGCAATGAAGCACACTATTAACCCTGTTAGCCCCAAGGTCACATTTGTCAAATGTTGGAGGTGTTGCCAAACGACTATGTACCTGTTGTAAGAAATGGATTGATCATGGTAATTCACGGGTAGTGCCAGATGAGCTTGGCGCCTGAAGGCGCCAAGCTCATCTGGCACTACCCTTGAATTACCATGATCAATCCATCTCCTGCTGCAGGGTCCCGGGGCTAAAAGGGTTAAACTAGTCATAGTGTGAAATCCGTTTTTGAGTAACCGCCTCTCCTGCAAGAAAAAAGAGTGATCTGAAAAGACTGGTGCTGTTTCAAAGGAAGCGTTGAAAAGCAAAAAGTGTCACCTGTCATAAAAGACCTTCATTCAAGGTTGCTACCGACAATACTGACCGACAGAAAAGACACGTGGCTACACACCGTTTCAACTGAATGGTATCATCAGTATGCGGTCACATATGTCCCACCGAACGGTGTAAAGGACACGTAACAATGACTCTTTCCTGGCGAACTGTATGGTCAGTAGCAGCCAAGTGGTTAACCCCTGAACTCGGGGAAAATGTGTCCACACAATCCAACCGCGAGACATAGATCTTCATGAGCCCCCGCAGCTGCAGGGGCCCATGAGGATCTATGTCTCTTGCGGACACCACTTTTTATCCTTGTTTCTTGTACTGCTGCGAGGCAAACGCCCCACTGACCCTACCTGCACACACTCCACGGGCCCAGCTTGGAGGGAATGTGGAGCGCGGTGCGGACTTCGGCCGAGTTCATGTAGGTGATGGCCGCAGTGGCGTTGATGCATGGAAGAGTCACAGACACTCTTCCAGGCACCGACTGCAGAAGCCCCTTGATCAACTGAAGAGACATAAACCATAACAAAACGCCGTTATTAACCCCTCCACTGCTGACCAGAAATGGCGAACAACCAGAAACAATGAACACAATCCGCATGCAAGAGACATAGATCCTCATGCGCCCCGCAACTGTGGGGGCTCATGAGGATCTATGCTTCTTGCTGGCACGACTTTTTATCCTTGTTTCTTGTATGGCTGCAGGGCTCTTTGGCCTTGAATTAACAAAGATTTAAGAAGTGAATCTGCATCCACTGGCAGTGAAAGGGTTAAAACAAAAACCACAATTACAGTGATCTACGAGTATAATGACAGGTGACCCAACTATGCTTTCTTAAGAACTTCTGAAAAAAAGTTATTTTTTACCTAAATTCTGTAACATCCAACCATGTAATAAGTGAAGTCAACAGCAGGCATATACCATCTGACAAAGTCATCACTGAAAATTAGTTTTAACCCTCATAAAACAAGTGGAGTTGGGATGGTGTCAGAAAATCAATGTCAGTGTTACTTGAAGCAATTTTCAGTTGACTTTAAATTCCTTTCTGAAATTGAGAAAGGTAATTTAAATTTAATACAAGAAAGGCAAAGCCTTATGGCTCACATGTTTGACCGATCTACATGTGTGTCCTTCATGACAATAAGGGATGGCTTCTGCACCAGCAAGATCCATGTTTTCTAAAAATTTAATCAGTTTTCACACATCTGTCAAACCCCCTTGACCTTTGCGATAAGTCGACTAAATTAGTATATATAGGAAGGTCTTATCATCAGCTACCTTTGTGCCAAATTGGATTGAACATTTTGCAAAACTGTTGATAATAACTACAAATCTATCAAAAATTTGCATTTTACACACATTTGCTGACCTCTTGCGACCCTTGACCTTTCCGATGGCTCATCCAAATTAGTATGCATAGATGGGTCTTACCATCAGGTATCTCTGTACCAAGTTTGAGTTTAAAGTTGTGAATAATATTTGAGAAAAAACATCAATTGTCAAAATATGACTATTTGTTACCTATTTCATGAGCTCTTGTGACCCTTGACCTTTCCAAAAGGTCATCCAAATTAGTATGCATAGATAGGTCTTACCATCAGGTATCTCTGTAGCAAGTTTGGGTTTGAAGTCGTGAATAGTATTTGAGAAAAAAACATCTTTTGTCAAAATATGCCTATTTTCACCTATTTCCTGAGCTCTTGTGACCCTTGACCTTTCCGAGGGATCAACCAAATTAGTATGCATAAAATGGTCTTACCATCAAGTATCTCTGTACCAAGTTTGGGTTTAAAGTCTTGAATAGTATTTGAGAATAAAAATAAGTGTCAAAATATAGCTATCTTTTAACTATTTCCTGATCCCGTGTGACCTTGACCTTTGTGAGAGGTCACTCAAATTGATATGCACAAAGTATCCTTGGGCCAAGGTTGAAGACTGTGGCTAGAATAGTCTCCAAGAAAATGCCAACGTTAAAGTTTACCACTGACAACAGACGCCGATGGACAAACGACGGACGGACGACCACTGGCCCCAAAAAAAGCCACTTTTGCTTTGCACGTGAGCCATTAAATGAGAACGTCACCCATTTAATCCTGAGACCGCATTTTCCAAATTTTACATGTGTCACCTAACAAATATGTAACAGTTGCAGGAAATGGATTGATCATGATAAATCAAGGGTAGTGCCAGATTAGCTTGATGCTGTCAGGCACCATGCTAATATGGCACTACCCTTAAATTGCTATGGTTGATCCATCTCTTCGGTAGTGCGTCAGGGCTACTTGGGTAGGTATGTTGTGCTTGCAGCCTGTGTACAGTTTGCACTACTGTTGGCTGCATGCAGAAGCGGATTAAATTAGCAGTACAGGTGTCTGCATGCACACTGTAGTTAAATTCGCAGAACCGAAGGCTCCATGCACTATTGGATTAAATTCAGTGCCGGAGGCTGCATGGTTAGGCAGTTAAATTCTCACCTCTCTCTCTCTCTGAACCGATGGCAGCCACGAAAAAGTCCAGCCAAAGTTGTCAGTGATGAGCGTATGCCTGATGGGGTCATATTTCGTGCGCATTCCACTGGACTTAACACCACCTTCGCACGGGCCATACAGGTTGTAGACATTCATACCTCCGTTCCAGGCAACTTGCACGGCTTTCTCCACCTGTTGAAAAGAAGGGAGAAAAGGTTAAAGGTCCTACCACATTTAGCACCAAGAACTTTCAACATAACAGGGAGGACCAAATGTTCTATGACACTAGAAGCCATTGAAGCTACCATTCAAGTGATATCTTGGGAGTCCCAAATTTCTCTCTGGTAGCATTAACAATTGTGTGTGTATTTCTGTTAAGAAATTTGCCTTCACGATACGGGCTCTCAGAAACATGATCGACTTTGTCTTGCCCAACAATTAATTTTCTCACACTAGGCAAAAGGCTAGGGCATTTCCTCACCGAATCAAGGACCATGCCAGTCCAAGGGTAGCACCAGACAAGCTTGGCACCTTCAAAAGGCTAAACAGAATTCATACCCAAATCATCAGGTCAGAAACTGCATGTAACTAGAAATTACGTGCAAACCATTTGCAAGATGCATTATGTACACCCAAACATGCTCTAACAGCCACCTTCATGTAGTGGTCACCTGTCTATAGCAGCCACCATGGCCAAAGCAGTACACAGTATACCTCCTGATCCCTTTTCATACATAAACCCTTTATGAAGCAGTTACTGTCCATTGTGTCCACAACAGTCCTGTCCCTTAGATGAACGTTACATGCAGGTATGGCTGTGTTGAGTTGAGCCCCTCATGAGAATTTATAACATGTACTGACGAAAGGAGACCCATTTATGCACCCACTTTGAGGATATCCCCCCCCCCTCCTCCCCTCCTCTCCGACTTCCTCCAGACCAACTTACATTGTCAGCACATTCTGGTTTGGTCCTGGCACTCTTGGAGAATGAGCAGTTGTGGGAGTCCCCATCACAGCATGTCATTACTATCCTGTCCCAGGCTCTGAAAGCATGAATTCAACATACAGTCATCATCATCATCATCATCAGTCCCTTGCCCGAACTGGGCGTTGGGGGGACTGAAAGGCAGCAGCAACAGACAGTGCTCTCCACTGAGTTCTATTTTGGGCGGTGGCAAGCAAGTCTGGCATCTCGAGTTCGGTCCATTCTTTTATGTTTGCGACCCAACTCTTTCTCTGACGACCTCGCCGACGACTTCCTTCGAGAGTGCCTTGGAGGATAGTCTTGGACAAGGTGTTGTGTCGGGTCACGTGGCCAAACCAAGCAAGCTTGCGCCGTTTCACGGTTGCCAGAAGGGGTTCATGTGGGCCCACCAGGGAAGTGACGATGCTCCGTACATATTCGTTGGTCTTGTGCTCGCGGTACGAGATGCGGAGCAACTTCCTCAGGCACTTGTTCTCAAAGGCCTGGATTTTCTTTTCTGAGTCTGCAAGCAGTGTCCAAGTCTCACAGCCGTAGAGTAGAATAGACACTACGAGGGACTTGTAAAGCCTGTACTTGATGGTGAAGCTGATGGAGTTACTTCTCCATATCCTGTCTAGCCTGGCCATTGCGGATGTTGCTGTACCTATCCTGATACGGATCTCTGCTATGCAACTACCGTCTTTGGACAGGGTGGCTCCCAAGTACTTGAAGCTATTGACCTCTTCTAGCTTCTGGCCGTTCATGTGGATGTTGCTGCTGCTGTCGCTTGTGGTGTTGATCATCACTTTGCTTTTATCCGTACTGATCTCCATGCCATAAGACCCTGCGCTACTTGAAAGTTTGTCTGTCAGGTTTTGGAGCTCACTATTGCTGCCTGCCATGAGGTCAATGTCGTCTGCGAATCGAAGATTGCACAGGGATCTGCCACCAATAGAGATTGAAGTATGGTGGTCGTGGAGGGTTTCCTGCATGATCTTCTCCAGGAATATGTTGAAAAGGACAGGAGAGAGCAGGCATCCTTGACGGACACCGATCGTCGTCCTGAAGAACTCGCCTGACTGATTGTTAAGTAAAACCGCGCTGCAGGCGTTCTTGTAAAGCGCTTCTATCATTTGGATCAGTCCCTCCTCTATGTTGAACGATCTCATGACTTGCCAGAGTCCGTCGTGCCAGACGCGATCAAATGCTTTCCTGAAATCAATGAAGTTGTGGGCTGGCGATTGGGTGCCTGATAGGCGGGGGCAGGGGATCTAACTGTTGTCTGTCCAGCGCTGTGATTTCCCCTTGGTTTGAGTACTGACAATTCTGCCAGCGCTAGCCTCACCTATCTGGTTTGTGAGTATCATGTATAACTCGAGGCAAAATTTGTATCGTTACATTGTTGTGTAATGTTCTGTGCATCTACTGTGGGAAATCAGGGTATTTACCCGACCACATATAGTAGCGCACCTTCATGTTTGTGTATGTATGTTTCTCCTGCCTACTTCCTAAGTTCCGGAGAAAGACATGGGTTATATAAGAGACCTGATCCATTCTTATTAGGAATGGAAATGATTGTCTTATTCTATACCTGCGTATTTCTCTGTGGGCTGGCGATTGGGTGCCTGATAGGCGGGGGCAGGGGATCTAACTGTTGTCTGTCCAGCGCTGTGATTCCCCTTGGTTTGAGTACTGACAATTCTGCCAGCGCTAGCCTCACCTATCTGGTTTGTGAGTATCATGTATAACTCGAGGCAAAATTTGTATCGTTACATTGTTGTGTAATGTTCTGTGCATCTACTGTGGGAAATCAGGGTATTTACCCGACCACATATAGTAGCGCACCTTCATGTTTGTGTATGTATGTTTCTCCTGCCTACTTCCTAAGTTCCGGAGAAAGACATGGGTTATATAAGAGACCTGATCCATTCTTATTAGGAATGGAAATGATTGTCTTATTCTATACCTGCGTATTTCTCTGTGGGCTGGCGATTGGGTGCCTGATAGGCGGGGGCAGGGGATCTAACTGTTGTCTGTCCAGCGCTGTGATTCCCCTTGGTTTGAGTACTGACAATTCTGCCAGCGCTAGCCTCACCTATCTGGTTTGTGAGTATCATGTATAACTCGAGGCAAAATTTGTATCGTTACATTGTTGTGTAATGTTCTGTGCATCTACTGTGGGAAATCAGGGTATTTACCCGACCACATATAGTAGCGCACCTTCATGTTTGTGTATGTATGTTTCTCCTGCCTACTTCCTAAGTGCCCCACCCGGGTCTGCCTTGGGGGACTTGGGTGGGGTTAGGTATTTTTTAGTTCCCAGGGTCACCCTGGTCAGCCCCACAGGGTGGGTTTTTCTCTCTATTCTGGGGCATGTGTTTCTGTCTACCCTTTGTCCATTCACCTGTATTTGCCTTTTTAAAACTCTCCCTACTGTCTGCACTGCCTGTAGCTCTTGATATTGGATGTGTGTTGCTAAATGGTCTTAGCTTTATTTAGGCCCCATGTTGTAGGTTTATTTAACGTATTTGACCGGCTGGCGACATACATTCAATTTTCTGTTTAGTTTTTTTTTTCACAAGCAGTGCAGGCACGTCCTGAGAAAGCCTTGTTGCTGTCGGGACGTTAAGCAATGTACAATCAATCTACAATCAATACTTCCTAAGTTCCGGAGAAAGACATGGGTTATATAAGAGACCTGATCCATTCTTATTAGGAATGGAAATGATTGTCTTATTCTATACCTGCGTATTTCTCTGTGGGCTGGCGATTGGGTGCCTGATAGGCGGGGGCAGGGGATCTAACTGTTGTCTGTCCAGCGCTGTGATTCCCCTTGGTTTGAGTACTGACAATTCTGCCAGCGCTAGCCTCACCTATCTGGTTTGTGAGTATCATGTATAACTCGAGGCAAAATTTGTATCGTTACATTGTTGTGTAATGTTCTGTGCATCTACTGTGGGAAATCAGGGTATTTACCCGACCACATATAGTAGCGCACCTTCATGTTTGTGTATGTATGTTTCTCCTGCCTACTTCCTAAGTTCCGGAGAAAGACATGGGTTATATAAGAGACCTGATCCATTCTTATTAGGAATGGAAATGATTGTCTTATTCTATACCTGCGTATTTCTCTGTGGGCTGGCGATTGGGTGCCTGATAGGCGGGGGCAGGGGATCTAACTGTTGTCTGTCCAGCGCTGTGATTCCCCTTGGTTTGAGTACTGACAATTCTGCCAGCGCTAGCCTCACCTATCTGGTTTGTGAGTATCATGTATAACTCGAGGCAAAATTTGTATCGTTACATTGTTGTGTAATGTTCTGTGCATCTACTGTGGGAAATCAGGGTATTTACCCGACCACATATAGTAGCGCACCTTCATGTTTGTGTATGTATGTTTCTCCTGCCTACTTCCTAAGTTCCGGATAAAGACATGGGTTATATAAGAGACCTGATCCATTCTTATTAGGAATGGAAATGATTGTCTTATTCTATACCTGCGTATTTCTCTGTGGGCTGGCGATTGGGTGCCTGATAGGCGGGGGCAGGGGATCTAACTGTTGTCTGTCCAGCGCTGTGATTCCCCTTGGTTTGAGTACTGACAATTCTGCCAGCGCTAGCCTCACCTATCTGGTTTGTGAGTAAGTTGTGGTAGAGTTCGCGCTGATGCTGCAGATGTTTCTCGATCAGGACGCGGCAGTTGAAAATCTGCTCTACAGTGCTTCTTCCAACTCTGAAGCCAACATACAGTAGAACGTGTTTATCTCATTTGCGGCCAGGCGTATCCAGATATGCGGCACAAGCCGCTCATCTGGATGTGGCTGGCCGCGACTGAGTTGAGCAACCACCATTGCTGCAAGAATAAAGTGGTCTTTAAAGACTTGCTCTCTCAAAAGATGTCTTGAAGAGCAAAAAGTGTCACACGTCATTAACCCATTAAGCCCTGATATGCTACAAGAGGATGTGAATCGACCGTGATAGTTCAAGGGTGGTGTCAGAATAGCTTGGCGCCTGTAGGCGCCAAGCTATTCTGACACCAATCTTGAACTATCATGGTTGAAATGTCTCCAGAACTGTGACACAGACCTCAAAGAAGAAGAGTGATCACGCTAGGATTTTTGAGAACTGGTATTTTCTTTGAGTAGCACCTGGTCAGAATAGCGCGCGCTGTCAAAATCAATTATTTAATCGTAAATGCCAGTATTCTTAATAATTTTTCATTATTCTTACCTTGGTAAACGGTATTTTTGTTGTGTGATCGGTACTGTCTACCAGCCATTACTATCCTTTCCGGTATTTGCTTTCAAAAAGTTGTAAAATACGGAGAATTACTGGCAAATGCGAACACTGAAATCATATCTAAAATATTGTCATTCATCCCCAGGATGTAATGTGTTAACCCTTATTCAGAATACACCAGTGTGTGAAATAAGTTTGACTAAAATAGTTCAAGGGTAGTGCCAGAATAGCTTTGCATCACCAGGCGCCAAGCTATTCTGGCACCACCCTTGAACTAAAGCCATTGGTCTATATCCTGATCTGTAAGTACTATAATGTAGCTTGCATGTGGCAGTGTACAAATTTGAAGCTTTTAGCCTCAGTATGATATGGGTTAAAAGACCATCACTGAAGTGGCTGCAGCCACCTAAATTATGGTCTTAATCCCAGATGATCTCTCAGAATGGTGGTTCTTAAAACAGGTTCATAAAAATTGTGATCCAGCAACTGAAGTTGTGACTACCCTTTGAGGTAGTCACAAGTTCTCAAACTTCCTACCCCGTCGGCCGCGCTCAGTGGCCACTCAGGTAAATTCAGGTAAATTCAGGTGACTGACTCATAGGGCTTTAATTTCACTTTGAGATGTTCAGTCTCAGATACATAGTACAATAAATTTACTCACTCTTGTCCGATCAGCCCATGATAGTAGACAAATTCTACCAATGAATCGTCATTTAGCTGCATACTTGACAGCCCGTTTCCAACAGCAAAGCCCTGAAATTAAGAAAAAATACTGACAACTGAAAATAGCTCTCTATCTCACATCAAAAAGAAAAGCTGCTAAAACCACCACTACCGAGCAAAATGTGTGCAAACCTGTGCAGTTGTGCCCACAGTCACAGCCTAAGACATTTTTTTGTCAAATCCAAAAGACAGATTAACAAATTGTAACATGCTGAGGAACAGTCTTCACTGAACTAACATGCAGACACCTAATACCAAGAACCGCAGAACCTGTTTTAAATGACCAACCCTATGAGAGAACATAGACCCCTATCCCCCCCCCACACCCCCTGGCCCCCCCCCCCCCCCCTGGACGAAATCAGCGAGAGCTGGAAGTCCCTATCCTTAAAAATTAGCACTAGCAGAGAGATCACCTCTCATTAACCCTTATTCGGAATACACCAGTGTGTTAAATAAGTTTGACTAAAATAGTTCAAGGGTAGTGCCAGAATAGCTTGGCGCCAAGCTATTCTGGCACTATCCTTAAACTGGCACTATCTTTGAACTAAAGCTATTGGTCTATATCCTTATCTGTAAGTACTATAATGTGGCTTGCATGGCAGCGTACAGATTTGAAGCTTTTAGCCTCAGAATGATGTGGGTTAAAGACCATCATGCAGGTGTCTGCACCCACCTACATGATGGTCTTTAATGACAGGTGACACCTTTTGCTTTTCATCAGTTCAAGACTTTCCTTGAGACGGAGCACTTGTCTCCTTAGACAATTTTTCTCTTGCAAAAAAAAACCAACAACCCAACAATAAACGTGGCAGCTCGAAACAGGTTCTACCAGCCAGCATCCAACTAGCAATGTGCAAAGTTACACGATTTCAAATGCTCTCAATTTTACCAATGACTTTCCCCAACATTGTGCGACATCTGTAAAGACAGTATGCCATTACCATAATTATGTGGAAAATGAATCGATCGGCCATGATAGTTCAAGGGTAGTGCCAGATTAGCTTGGCACCTCAAGCTAATCTGGCACTACCCTTGAACTATCAAGACTGAATCATCTCCTGCCTGCAAGACATGGGCAAAAGTTTTGACCCCTTTGTGCATGCAGCCATGGCACTGACTGGCGGCCATGGGCATTAATGATTAATGCGTGTTGGACACAGGGGGGGGGGGGGGGGGGAGGGGAGGGGGGGTGGGGGGAGGGGGGGGGCGGGGAAGACAACTTACCTGGAAATTTATTGTTTTGTCATCAACAACAAGAGCACTCAGCGTCGGCACGTAGATGCCCCCGTAGCTCTCTCCGGTGATAAAGAACTTGTTTTGTAGAAATTCAGGGAATTTCTTGAAGAATGATTGAAGGGCCAAGTGGTTGTCCTGGGCAGTCTGCAACCAAGAAGAATCGGCACGATGCTTAGCTCTTTACCTATGGATGTCAACTTCAGCGAAATTACTTCCCCTACAGAAAACTATCAGAGCGAAAGCCGCCCAGCCAAAGTTCACTAACAGAGCATCTATTCTTAGCGCTGAATGTCTTACTTGGGAAAGCCATCTGCTGCCAACATCAGGCCAAAGACCTTTTGTTTACTGGGATAGCAATTCACATGTATTTGCTGTAAGCACATACCATTTCAAGCTTGTGTAGAAGGCATTTGAAATGGCATGACTTAATAAAAGGGCTTGTCTGTCTTGATTTGCATTTAATTGTGTATCTTTTCAACTCATTCTGCCTGCTTTAGTTAAAACTTTTGGTTGTCGGTAGCTCTTTTTGTCTCGATGATGCCTGCATGAATCATCGCAGCAAACAATTGCTATTGACAGCCGAAGGGCTAAAATACCAGGGATATATTGTAAGATACGATCTATATGAACCTATATAGACTTGAGTGGTAACAATTTTGTCATCATAATCAACTGTGCATTGCTGAAAAGTTTGGGATTCAGCACGCCACGTTTCAACGACATTTCTATCAGAGTGTAAAAAAAACAAAAAAACTCAAGGTTCTTTCCTTCGTCCTACAAGTTTTTCCTCGTGCAAATTAACGCCTGCCATAACAATGTCTCGCGATGGTAACATTTCCTTGTGACATGGACTTTTACACAGTACAGCAGAACCTGTGTGGAGCAACTGCCTTTATGCAAGAACAAGTCGCCATAAAAGACAGGTGCTCTCTCAAGAGTATTCACTACAAGTAAAAAGTGTCACCTGTCATTAACCCTTATCATTCAGAATACACCAGTGTGTAAAATAAGTGCGACTAAGATAGTTCAAGGGTAGTGCCAGAATAGCTTGGCGCCTCTATGCGCCAAGCTATTCTGGCACCACCCTTGAACTAAAGCCATTGGTCTATATCCTTATCTGTAAGTACTATAATGTAGCTGGCATATGACAGTGTACAAATTTGAAGCTTTTAGCCTCAGTATGATATGGGTTAAAGATCATGATTTAGGTGGCCACACGCACCTAAAGAAAGGTCATTAACCCGTTACATCCTGAGACAGATTTTGTAAAATCTGCTTATTGTGCTGCAAAGGCTGCATTACTGAATAAGAGATAGATCAATTGTTTTAGTTCAAGGGTATTGCCAGCATAGCTTGAAGCCTCAGGCACTAAGCTATGCTGGCACCACCCTTGAACTATCAGTCAAATGTATTTCAAGTAATGGGTGTATCAGGATGACAAGGGTTCATTAGAGATGCATACTGGTACAAACATATCATGATTTGAGATGATCCTGTTCTCACCTGATCATCATCTGTAGTGTAGTTTCCATCATCTGCATAAGAGTACCCCACACCAGCTGGTGCCTCCAGGTACAGCATGTTTGCCACCTACAAAGAAAGTCGGGTCAACAACAACTTGGACATTCAATAAACTTACTGCATGGGTGACAGTCTTCAGTCCTGGAGGCCGATTCAGCTTTTTAAAATCCCAGCTTTTTCGGTTCAGACAGAACTGACATTTACAGATTCAGACCTGTTCCGTCTTCAAGGGACATTAATTCTCATGAGCCGCTGCATCTGCAGGGTCTCATGCAAATGTATGCCTCTTGCTGGCCTTGGGTCACGGGGCATAGTCCATGGACTGTTTTCAGTCATTTCAATTTTTGGCATGGTCACCCATGTTACTGCCTACAATTCACAAAACCGAAAGTTGTGCTCTAACAAATAGATTATAGAAAAAAAGTCTGGACCCCCCCCCCCCTTGAGGAAGAGTGGGGGGGGGGGGGCTAGATTTAAATTTCCGTGCACTGAGTGGCTGGAACAGTGTGATAGTGATACGCCCCCCCCCCCTTTGGGGGGGGGGGGGCTTCCATATGGATTGCTTCCAGACACTTTCTTAGCTCACCCGCTCTTTCCTATCTCTTTTTTTTTTTTTTGTGCTTTGGCCACAGTAGATCTATGATCAGTGGTCGATCATGCACACTTCTCTCCCCTGACATTGCTTTTACCTACTTTACTTTGTAATCTTCCTAAAATAGTAGCACTAGCAGTCTCCCCTTTTTAAAAAAATTTATTACTACAATATCGACTGCAACCCCTTCCCCCCTTTTGGTGGGTTCTCTTTTAGAGTGCATGGAGATTTGGCTCTAGGTGGTGGCATGGAATGTATGCCCCTGCAGACACCACAGTAAAATGTGGCTGTCACTGCAGGTAGGTAGTAATTCCTGTATTGCCGATGGTGTGCTGAAGAGGTCGCCAAGACCGAAACAGCTGTCCACACCGGCTAAATATCTGGACCCCCCTATGGGCATGGGGGAAGGGGGGGGGGGTGTTGGGGACCTAGATTTAAAATCCCATGCACTGAGTGGCTGGAACAGTGGGATATATGATACGCCCCCTTCGGGAGGGGGGGGGGGAGGCTTCCATATGAATTGCTTCCAGTCACTTTCTTAGCTCACCCCCTCTTTCCTATCTCTTTTTGTGTGTGTGTGTGTGTGCTTTGGCCACAGTAGATTTATGATCACGATCATGCACACTATCCCCTGCTTTTAACTACTTTACTTTGTAACCTTCCTAAAATAGATTATAGTTCAGAAGATATTTCGCTCATAGTCATAGTAGTTCAAATATGATGCCAGGATTCCTTGATGCCTCCAGGCCCCAAGAGGGGCTATTGACCACAGATGATTTTGTGATAAAGTCACTCCTTGTATGAATCTAACAAGACACTGTGGTTAATCATAATTATATCATTTTTCAAAACGGAAACGCACAATTATTTTCATACTGTAACATTAACAGGCTCCTTATGTGTAGTAGTAATGAAAAGCTTCTTAGTGTGTGCGGACGCTCAAAATGTTTGTCCAATACGCACACACGAACAGAGAACAGACGACGGTAGTCGCTTCACTGACTAGTGAAACTGACGGGCTGTCAGCTATCGATATCGACAACCTGAGAAAAAAAACTAAATAATCAGTGTCCCCCATTTGTTTCTAAACTAAGGGTCCCTGGGACCCTCTGCCAGAAAATTCAAGGCTCCTTTTGTCACAACTGATGGTCTCTTCATTGAAAGTCTTCACAAAATTTGCTGGCATAATATAAAACTGTCTCTAACTTTCACTTCGTTCTCAGTTTGCTACTTTCTCCGTTAGAATCCCTGTGTTGCCTGAAACGTTTAAGGGAAAGTACTCACTCTGCTATCTGTCAGAGTTGACTTTCAGCCAGTCGCTGAAAAGAATACGTCAGCTCACTGCAAATGGCCAATCAGATTTCAGAACGGTTCGCCGAAAAAAGTTCGTGTGAAAAGCGTTTGTGCGGCAAGCAGAGCTCCGCGGGCGTGCAGGCACTTTTGATAGCAGGCCACGGACCACAGTGCTGTTTCCGTACTGTCCAGTCTCTTAGCCTTAGTCAGTCCCAGTCATCTCCTAATTTTTCAATTCCCTAAAAAACACTACCGCCCACCAGCTGCACATTTGCCATGCACAAAATACAACAAAAAAAACCCAGCACATTGACAGTCTCATTTCTTGGCTATGAAACTGGTTCCTTACCAACCCCACACCCAAGCACAGCTGAAATCAGCGTGCCCCTCAAATCACTACGTCAAAGGCAACTCAACATAGGCCCACAATTGTCCACTGGATAAGCTCAGGGTGGTATGAATCAAAGCACCAAACATGTCTCCTCTCAGCTAACCACAAATTTACAGCAAATTCCAACATTCAGCCCAACTGCAAATTTTCAAACAAAGCAAAAATTATTTTTAAAAACACCGGTCTGGCCAAATTTGACTATGTAATGTGACCTGAAAAGGAATTCTCCCACCTGAACACCATTTAATCTGCCATCAGTGCAACCCTTAGACAATAGCTAAGTCAAACCCAAAGTGACACCCTTGAAAGTTGCTGCATCTTTATGTTATGGCCCATTATGTGAAGTGCCTTGATGTGGCGTTCACAATGCTGTTGATGTGTTGGATCATGCATATCTGATGCCATGAAAAACAGCCTAGATATGGTCAGAATGCCTCCAAAATTGGCATGTACATCAAGTAATATATCCGATCTTCAGAAATGTTGCATATGAGACACAGGCACATGAAAGTGGTTTTTTTTTCATTTTTTTCCATTGCCTACCCCCCTACTTTTTCTGTTTTTCCAAGTTTACACACGCATGCAATACAGTCAAACTGACTTCTGGTGTGCTGGACAACTTAAAAAAGTTACCATGACACTGACACTGATGAAAAATGAGCTTTCAGACCCTAGGCCATTTCCTTGTGTATCTTAGGGCAGCCCAAAAGACAACACCCAGGCATCCTCATTGACCCTGTTGTCTGGTGACAACAAGCTGGAAGAGGCCTGTAACCAACTGCCATGCCCTATATGCTGCTGGTAATCTTTCCCTAGGCAAAGAGGTCATGAAACAGCTCTGCAATTTAAACATTAAGTCTATTGAGCTATCCCACAGGAAAAAGACTACACAAAACAACCAAAACTATGCTACGCGGGACGCGCCGCATACGCTAACAAGTGTCTGGAGTGCTGATTTAGGAGGTAGCATAGAAAAATGAGGACAATGAGGCTGAACGCAACCAGGGAAGAACCAGTCTTGCTTGCTGGCACCCCGTTGGAGGAGGTGGAGTCCTTCACCTATCTCGGGAGCATCATAGACAAAAAAGGCGGCACTGATGCAGATGTCAGAGCATGAATCGGTAAAGCCAGAGCAGCCTTTCTCCAGTTGAAAAACGTGTGGAGCTCCAGAGAGCTGTCACAACACACCAAAGTCCGGATTTTCAACTCCAATGTAAAAGCAGTTCTCTTATATGGAGCAGAGACTTGGAGATTGACAAAAACCACAGTCAACAGAGTACAGACCTTCATGAACAGATGCCTTAGAAGAATTTTGAAAATCCACTGGCCAGAGAAGATCAGCAACGTCAGACTCTGGGAGAGAACAGAACAGATAACAGCAGAGAATGAAATTGGGCGAAGAAGATGGGGATGGATCGGTCACAGTCTGAGAAAGCCAGCTTCCAGTATCACTAGGCAGGCATTGTCATGGAACCCCCAGGGAAAGAGGAAAAGAGGTAGGCCGAGAAACTCCTGGCGTCGAGACCTCTAAGCAGACATCAAGAGACTGGGAACCACCTGGAGTAGAATCGAAGGAGAAGCGCAGGACAGGAGTTGCTGGAGGTCTCTCGTCGACGGCCTATACCCGGGTAGGGGTGACAGGCGTAAGTAAGTAAGTAAGTATAGAAAAATGGTTATGTACAGTTCATTTTTATATAAAACACACTTGTCAGAGTCTCAAAACACCTCAGCTCATCTTGCAGATGTAGTAGGTATGTGTGTGCCAAACTTGTGAACACTCCTGTAAAACCCTGTACTGGTGCCCGCAACTGCTGGTCCCATAACAATGCACTCAAACGAGCTTTACTCAGTGTACAAGTGCTTGTGTTTGGCTTAGAATAGACACCAGAGACATCCCTCATGACAATTACAGCAGAATGACACCTCAGATGCAACCAGTGTAGCAGTACCATGCAAAATAACACTTCTGCAGGTCACATTATTTTGGCCGCTTATTTCACTCTGAGGTCAGCTGTCTGATAAAATGCACATGCTAACACTGTTTCATTGTAGTTTTTATCTTAACCTTTGACCTTAAGCCCCCAACCCCCCCCCCCCCCCCACCTCCAACCCAAACCCCTACCCACTCCACCCTACACCCACCCCTCACAACTTCAATAACTGAAAGAGTGAATTTTTTTAATGCATTTATCAAACTGAACACCCCAAACCCCACCCCTTTCAAGGTCAAGGTCAAAGGTCACAGCTCATGGTCGAAGAAAAGACTCATGACTACCTGTAAGACAAAAAATAAATGAGCAAACACATTAAACCTAGCTCACAGTGCAGGTAAACAGGGTGTTGCCACGCAAAACATGCCAAAACGCCTATAAAACTGCATGCACAGCGATTTTTTGGCAAAATTTCAAATTTTTCATGATTTTCTTACTTTTCCAACTGCAAACTTCCAAACTCAATGATCTGGTTACACTAAACCAGTTTCCGGTCTATGTCACATATGGCATGTGGTGCACCTGACAGGTCACGGACCACAGTGCTGTTTCCGTACTGTCCAGTCTCTTAGCCTTAGTCAGTCCCAGTCATATCCTAATTTTTCAATTCCCTAAAAAACACTACCGCCCACCAGCTGCACATTTGCCATGCACAAAATACAAAAAAAAAAAAAAAAAAAAAACAGCACACTGACAGTCTCATTTCTTGGCTATGAAACTGGTTCCTTACCAACTCCACACCCAAGCACAGCTGAAATCAGCGTGCCCCTCAAACCACTACGTCAAAGGCAACTCAACATAGGCCCACAATTGTCCACTGGATAAGCTCAGGATGGTATGAATCAAAGCACCAAACATGTCTCCTCTTAGCTAACCACAAGTTTACAGCAAATTCCAACATTCAGCCCAACTGCAAATTTTCAAACAAGGCAAAACACCGGTAGTTCAGGCAGTAAGAGGACCGGTGTTTTAAAAACACCGGTCCTCTTACTGCCTGAACTGGCCAAATTTGACTATGTAATGTGACCAGCAGCTTGTGCGCTATGATTTGCATGCATCCTTCGTACGTACAAACTGAAAATCTATGTGTCCTTTTCAGATTTATTTGCGTAATAGAAGCAGAGCTGTGCGTTTTGGGGAACACTGACAAAACTGCTGGCATTTTCCGCAGTTATGCATGATCTATTTACAAGTAGAATTTACACGCACGGTTTTACAAAGCACAGCGGATGTCTTCATAATCAGAGGAGATCTATGTGCTAAGCCGTCGACAGTGTTATGATGCCATTCATGTGGTTTGTCTGAACACCTCAATCAGCTGCAAAATGAATGACGCGAGGCAGTTTTGTTTTTGACTAGGTACATAAATTATATTGAGCAACATTTTGTTTGATATAGTGCCAGTCAACCCAACCGACAGATGTGATTACTAGACCCCAAACAAAATGTCCTCGTCATACGACTCGGACATTTTGGTTTGGGTCTTTTAATCACATCTGCTGGCTATTATCGACACTATATCGAAACTATATCAAGTAAAATCTCTCTCTCTCTCTCTCTCTCTCTCTCTCTCTCTCTCTCTCTCTCTCTCTCTCTCTCTCTCTCTCTCTCTCTCTCTCTCTCTCTCTCTCTCTCTCTCTCTAATGCATTTAATGTTGTCATTAGCAAAGCTGACTGTTTTCATTTTGATCAAATCACTGTACAAGTCTATTTCAATTATACGTTATAACAAGGTCGGATATATAACAAAACATCAGACACAGCAACACTTTCTCTGAGGTCCCGACGGCACTCTAGGAAATTTGTTTGCTTAGTAACCAACTATGACTATAACAAGGGAAATTGGCTCTCCTGGTGACTTATACACCCGATGTTTACTGGAGATAGCAATTTGCATTTTTTTTTTTTTTTATTAGTACCCACCGTGTTCCAGCTGAAAGGATTGTACATGAGCGTGGCACCATCATCTGCAATCTGTAAAGAAATAACAGCGTAATGGTTCATCATTTGACCCTTTCACTGTCAGTCACCAGACACAGACTAAATCATGTTTTAAATTTAATGACCGCATACAGAGTAATATGTAGGCACTTATCTAATCGCAAATAAGCTCTAAGCGCCCCAGTGAGGTGCACATGATTCACTCACTCGATATAAAAACAGGACATTCATACGGTGAGTTTTGGGATATTTGGTTTGTTTATTGAAATTTTGAGTTTTGGGTAAGAAAACGGTACACACACAAAAATGGGGTAGTGGAAGAGCTGAAGTAGTTGGAGAAAGAACCTTTGATGCTATCCTGAATTAACGGCGACACTTGAGACCGGCAAAAAGTCTGATGTCAGTATATCAGGAGATGTCAGCAAGAGACAAAACACATCATGAGCCCCCACATCGGCTGGGGCTCATGAGGTTTTTTGCCTTCTGCAATCAGGCGGTTTGTCTTTCTTTCCCGGCAGTGAAAGGGTTACAGAAAAAAAGTAGCAGCATCCCTTCTACATCGTAGTGCTTACTCTGAAAGGCCCATGCTCTGTGAGGAGTCCCATTGCAGAGCTACAACCAGGTCCGCCATTCATCCACAGCACTACTGGGTCTGTTTCAGGGTTACTTGCTGACTCTAGGAACCTGTGGAAAATGCAGACTTTTATTTTTTTTAACAGTCATTTACTAACAAGTCTTACGCCTTGTCTGACCAATGTTCCTGGTAATAAACCTTGTGTTTAATCCCAAAAGGTCTGATTAGCTTGGTGTCACTAGGCGCCAAGCTACTTAACAAGCTGTTGAACAATCATGGTCAATATGTCTCCAGAACTGTGATGCAAGCCTCAAATGGTGTCTACAAAAAATTGATAATTTCATCCTCATGATTGGGGGGTAGGGGTGGGGAGCGATGGAGGTTTTCATGGCTTGTTAGACACACCACTGTTTTTCAGCATCCAAAAACAAGGTTACAAACCGTAAAAGGTATATTTCTGAGAACAATTGCAGCATTATGCACAAACCAGTAATGTAGTTTTCTGGTTCCACCAGCCTGCAGATATCCAGAGTACTGTTTCCAACTTGGATCTTTCTTTAAGCCAGGTAACACTTTAATTTGATCCTTTGTAGGCACCGCCAACACCAATGCGGCCAAAAGGCACACACACAAAGTAATGGCCATCAACAGCTTCATTTTCAGTGGATGAGACAACAGGAAAGGTAATCTTCAGTCTGAAGCGAAATAAAATCAAGACATTTTTAGAACCGACTCAGACAGCAAAAAGCAAATGAAAGTCATATCACCCTGTGAATGATTACATAATGCATTAATCCCTTTGATTAGCACTTCAAATGTAGCTGTTGCCTTCGGAAGACTACACACCAGGTCAGAGGACGTAAAGATAACTGCCAACTGAATGTTTTCATGTCTGTGTGTCTATGTTGACAAAGGTTAAATTAACTAAGAGCCTAAGTGACACAACACAATTATTTAATTTCTGGGATATAATCTGGAAATTAAATAAATTGTGTTGTAACATTTCTCTTATAGGGCTCCTGAAGGTGACGTCATCACGCTAGTCGTGGCGGCCATCGTCTTGAGAGGATACGCGACTCATGCGCTCATCGGGGAAATCCGCGCTGTCAGGACAATGTCAGGAAAGTCCTGACGTGCTATAAGCAATAACAGCACGTCTTGCCAACACCGTAGGAAACCGCTAACCAGAATCTGGTTTTGTTTGTTTCCAAAGAGAAAGAAACATGAAGAAAAACGTGTTGAAACACTACTTCACCACTATCTAAAGTCTATTGCCAGGCCAGCGTGTCCTCACAAGAAGGCGGCTGCCGCGCCGACGCCGCCTAGGCAACGCGGGGAACTATTTGTCATCAATGCACACTTCTACTTCAGTTAAAGGTACAAGTGCACAGACTACAAAGACGTTTTCTTTGCGGTAACCAAATCTGTCTGCCTGTCCACTGTGCGTGGAGTATTTTTTGAATGAAAATAATTGCCAAAGATACGTCTTGCCACTGTGCACACGAAGCAAAATAATATTTTTTCTGACTACCGCACAGTCCACAAAAGATACTTCGTATCTTTGTTGGTACAATGGGCAGTCAGACAATTACTGTTCTTTCAGTTGCTGATTGCTCACACACTGCCCGTAACTTCGCATTTTTACCTATCATTTAATGTACAAACTGCGTATATACTGTACCTTGTCGTCTGCAAACCGCCCTTTGTGACTGACACGGTGCTCGTCGGTTTCAATGAGCAAGTGTGTTAGGTCATATGATGTAAACCACCGACCTTCCATGTGATTGTCATGTGACGTTGTCACTGAGTCAGGCCGGGATCTAACTAGTGATCGTCGGTTCGATAACGAATGCGAAGAAAACATACAAAAAGCACACTTATGCAATACACAAAACAACAAAAGAAACATATGTTCCGAACAAGAAGCGTCCACTTAATATTGTAACTGGATTGCTGCGTAGGCTTGTTATTAGATGGTCAGACTCAGTGGGCTGCCCATCTAAAAAACGTGGAAGTGCCCTTTTTGTCCGTATCCCTTTTTCGGTTTAGGGAAGGGCTGGATATTGCTGTGGAGTGTAATTCAACTACTAAGTCTATCTTGTCTTTTATACTGGTCTCGCATGCGCACTCACAAACGTGTGTCTGCCTCGCGTTGTGTTCAAAATACTAATAGTGCAATGGACCTACCACAGTATCCAGAGAAACCCTAGCTAATAATTATGATCGTAGTAACTGAGCTTGCACCGACCTGAGTGCGACACAGACTTGGTAAACTAAGCACGTCAAGAAACTCTCAGTCTCACACACACACACACACACTCTTGCACTGCTGTTTCACACAAACGTGTACGTGAACATTACTGACTCGCATCCGCCAGTCTCTGACTCTCGGTGATGAGATTTCTGGAAGTGCTTTAGTTTTATTTACAGTACATACATTTCCTTATCAGTCATGATGTCAGACATGTCAAAAACCATTCATTGTAGTACAAAGCAAAACATAATAATCCACAAAAAGCACGGTAAATACAGACGCTCGTAAAACACCTGAAATCGTAACCATGCCTACCTACTCATTAGACCATAATTATCAGGAACCAAAGCTATGCTAACCTACACATTAGACGTAGCAACCAACACAACTAAAAACCAGACTCCGATGATACGTTCGATAGGTCCGGAACCCACTTAACTAAGTACTGAAGTTATCTACTTAAATACTAAATTACACTCGTCCGTTTCTGGACGAAACACTATACTACACTTAAACCGAGTCCTTTACGGGACTATCTAAATCATGCAGTATGTCCGTAGTTGGACAGTATTCCTTTACAGGAGTTCTAATTAACTAAGTGTATTATTACAGGAATCTTAATCATGCGACCGTTGCTGTCCGGCCTACGCAGTCCGGTGCCCCTCTATACTGAGGAACTCTTAACTAAGTAAGTATTAATTAATCATGCCTTAACTATACCGTACCTCGCGCTGGGACCATATGGCGTTGAGGCGCTTCCCCTGGGTGGTGGATAGGGGGTCACTCGCGAGAGGGGTGCACTGAATGAAATAAGGTGCCGTAAACCGACATGGTCTAAGGGAAGGAGACCCCGACAGAAAACTCCTGGTCTTCCTAGTAAGGGGGTTGGGCGTGGGGGTAGCTTCCCCACCCTGCAAATAAGGAAATAGCTAAAGATACGCCGACGAATAGACAAACAGCAATTCCTTTCCTGGAGGAGGAAGGTTCTTCTACCAGAAGATTTATGACGTCGTATGGTGAAAGCCGGAAGTCTTCGGAAGCCACAGGACCGAGCCGCCTCTCTCTATCCAGGGACACAATCATGGGCACATGGAATGTCAAGGCCATGTACCAGAGCGGGAAGGCCGCCCAGATAGCAGCGGAAATGCAAAAGTACAACCTTGCCCTGCTAGGTATCAGTGAAGCCAGATGGACGCAGTCTGGGCAGAAAAGGCTGTTAAGTGGGGAGATGATTCTGTATTTAGGTCATGAAGAGGAGAATGCCCCCATACAGAAGGTGTAGCATTCATGCTGTCACCAGTGGCACAGAGAGCGCTGATGGGCTGGGAACTTCTTGGGCCAAGAATTATCACAGCAGCCTTTAGAATCAGGAAAAATATTAAGCTCAAAGTCATCCAGCGGATATGCGCCCACTAATGACAGTGACGAGGAAGAGAAACAAGAATTTTACGACCGACTTCAGAGTGCTGTGGACAAATGTGCGGAGCGAGACATCACCATCGTCATGGGCGATTTTAATGATAAAATAGGGGAGGCAAACACCGGATACGAAGAGGTGATGGGGAAACAGGGACTAGGGGAGTTGAGTGAGAACGGGGGAGGTTTGTAGACTGTTGTGCTCTAAACAGACTTGTCATTGGAGGATGCATCTTCCCACACATAAGAAAACACAAAGTAACTTGGGTCTCACCTGACCATACTACAGAGAACCAAATAGACCATATCTGCATTAGCAAGAAAAATAGAAGATCCCTTCAAGATGTTCGAGTCAGGAGGGGAACAGATGTCGCCTCAGACCACCATCTGCTTACCTTAAGAATAAAGCTCAAGTTAAAGAAAAGCCGCACAGAGACAACAAGAAGACAGCGCTATAATGTAGGCCTCCTGAGAGAGACTGGAGTGAGAGAAGAGTTCAAACTGGTGCTGTCCAACCGGTTTCAAACGCTACAAGAGCTAGTAAATGAGGCGGTCATCACAGAGGAGCAGTGGAAGGCAGTTAGAGAGGCGCTGAACTCAACCTGCAAAGACACTGTAGGGTTCAGGAAACACCTTCACAAGGACTGGCTGTAGGCACAGACCTTGAAGAAGATAGAAGTGAGGAAGCAGAAGAAAGCAGTTGTCAACAACAGTCGCACGAGAGCAGCCAAAGCAAGGGTACAGGAGGAATACTCGGAAGCCAACCGCGAGGTGAAGAGGAGTATCAGGGCAGACAAGAGGGCCTACATATACAGCCTGGCAGCAGAGGCAGAAAAAGCAGCAGGCAGCGGCAACATAAAACAGCTCTACGACATTACCAGAAGAGTGTGGGGAAAGTATGGCCATACAGAAAGACCAGTAAAAAGACAAAGAAGGCAAGCCTATTGCAGATAGAGCAGGCCAACTCGACAGATGGGCCGAGTATTTTGAAGAGTTGCTGAACAGACCCACCCCACCCGACCCCCCAGACATCCAGCCAGCAGAGACTGACCTACCCATCAGCTGTGACAGACCCAGCCGGGAAGAGATCAGAAGAGCAGTGGCATTTTTGAAGAACGGCAAAGCAGCAGGGCCAGATGGCATCCCAGTGGAGGCTCTGAAAGCAGACTTAGAGACAACAGTAGAGCTGCTGTACCCACTGTTTGGAAAGATCTGGGAAGAGGAGGTGATGCCGGCTGACTGGAAGGAGGGGTACCTAATCAAGCTTCCCAAGAAAGGCGACCTCAGCAAGTGTTCCAACTACAGAGGAATTACCTTGCTGTCAGTACCAGGAAAGGGCTTCAACAGGATCATCTTGGAGAGAATGAAGAGCTCCGTCAACCCCCAGCTGAGAGACCAGCAATCAGGATTCAGGAAAAATCGATCATGTACAGACCAGATCGCCACTCTCCGCATCATCGTGGAACAGTCTCTGGAGTGGAGCTCCCCGCTCTACGTCAACTTTGTTGATTACGAGAAAGCATTTCACAGCGTGGACCGACAGACTTTGTGGAAACTCCTACGACACTACGGTGTACCCACAAAGCTTGTCTGCCTGATCAAGAGCAACTACGATGGCATGACATGTCGCGTGATCCACGAAGGGCAGTTCACCAGGGAGCTCCAGGTCAGAACCGGCGTCATGCAGGGGTGTTTGCTGTCTCCGTACCTCTTCCTACTGGCCATAGACTGGGTCATGAAGAGGACCACTGAGCAGAGAAGAAGCGGAATACAGTGGACACTGTGGACACAGCTTGACGACCTCGATTTTGCAGACGACTTGGCTTTACTGTCCCACACTCATCAACAAATGCAGGACAAGACCACAGGGCTTGCTGACATCTCGTCCCAAACCATCCACAAACAGAAAACAAAGACAATGAGGCTGAACGCAACCAGGGAAGAACCAGTTTTGCTTGCTGGCACCCCGTTGGAGGAGGTGGAGTCCTTCACCTTTCTCTGGAGCATCATCGACAAATAAGGCGGCACTGATGCAGATGTCAGAGCACGAATCGGTAAAGCAAGAGCAGCCTTTCTCCAGTTGAAAAAGGTGTGGAGTTCCAGAGAGCTGTCACAACACACCAAAGTCCGGATTTTCAACTCAAACGTGAAAGCAGTTCTCCTATATGTAGCAGAGACTTGGAGGTTAACAAAAACCACAGTCAACAGAGTACAGATCTTCATAAACAGTTGCCTTAGAAGAATCTTGAAAATCCACTGGCCAGAGAAGATCAGCAAAGTCAGACTCTGGGAGAGAACAGAGCAGATAACAGCGGATAATGAAATTGGGCGAAGAAGATGGGGATGGATTGGTCACAGTCTGAGAAAGCCATTTTCCAGTATCACTAGGCAGGCATTGTCATGGAACCCCCAGGGAAAGAGGAAAAGAGGCAGGTCGAGAAACACCTGGCGTCGAGACCTCCAAGCAGACATCAAGAGACTGGAAACCACCTGGGGTAAACGCGAAGGAGAAGCACAGGACAGGAGTCACTGGAGGTCTCTCGTCGACGGCCTATGCCCTTGGAGGGGTGACAGGCGTAAGTAAGTAAAGTAAGTAACTATACCGTAGCTGCCCACGCAGTCCGGTGCCCCTCAATACTGAGGAACTCTTAACTAAGTATTAATTAATCATGCAGAAGTGTCCGTTGCTGGACAGTACTTCTTTACAGGAATTCTAATTAACTAAGTGTTCCATCATGCAGAATGTCCGTTGCTGGACAGTAGTTCCTTCGCAGGAATTCTAACTAAATACAAGTCCATAGCTGGACTGTATTCCTTTACAGGAATTCTAAGTGCGCATCCTTTGCAGGACGGAGGCATCGCATGCGGGAGCCTAGCCTGCCCGCTTTCAATTCGATTTGATTATTAAAAAGGAAAGACCGGACTTCCAGCTTTCGCTGATTTCGTCCTGGTGGGGTGGGGTGGGGGTGGGTGGGGGGGGGGACTTATTTATTGTCTGTCGCTGATGTCCACGCATCACTCATCCCTTCCGTCTATCATGTCCAGTCGCGCCTCAGAATGCAACGCCTCGGGAAAGGGCAGGCCTTTCCCTCTGTTCTGTGTTGTTCCTCTCCCCGTGTCGGTCGCAGTCCAAGGCCTTTGCCGCACCTCAGTCTCGAGTCCCAAGGTTTGATGTAGGGTTGATTTTACTAACCACCCCACCCCCACCTCCCCCTATATGTGTTTCTGTATTCTTACAGGGTGCTTCGGTGGTCTAGATGTGCTGGATTTGGGGATGCATATTTAGTAGTTGAGCTTTTTTTTTTTTTAATGGACTAGGGCTTCCAACTTTTGTTGATTTCGCCCGGCGTCAATGTACCCAGTTTAAACTCGCGCTGCTGCGATTCAACTCATTTATTATTTAAACGAAAAATCTACGGAATGTAAATGAAGGCAATGTGAATATACAAGTGCTTGACTCCGTAAATCTGGGTGGAATAGCGGCAAGACAAATATACATTGGGTAGGTTCACGCCTGGGTGCAATCACTTTACGCAGATTTTTAAAGAGTAGATTGGCACTGGGCACAATTCCGCCTAAATATTACGAAGTGCATCCCTTCAGTCGTGCTATGTGTATAAACATGTGGTCAGGCCACGCGTATCTAGAAAAACAATTCGAGCTGAGAAAGAAAGCCGGCAACAATCCAACATTAAACTATAATTGAGGGCTGAGGTGAACTGCAGGAGAAAAGAGGCTGGAGGGGGAGGGGGGGGGGGGCGCAAATGTACAAAATCAAACTTGAGTACACGAGTGCAACACGCATGACCTTCTGTCCCTCCCTGACTGGAGATTTCTAACCCTTTCACTGCCAGTGGACGCAGATTATGATTTTGACGTCGATGTAAATTCCACGTCAGAAATCGCCGGCCGCCAAAGGGACATGGATACAAAGTGGTCTCAGCAAGAGACATAGATCCTCATGAGACCACGTCAGAGATCGCCGACCGTCAGAGGGACATGGATACAAAGTGGTCTCAGCAAGAGACATAGATCCTCATCAGACCACGTCAGAGATCGCCGGCCGTCAGAGGGACATGGATACAAAGTGGTCTCAGCAAGAGACATAGATCCTCATGAGACACAGCAGCTGCAGAGGCTCATGAAGATCTATTCCTCTTTGCAGCTGTGTGTTGTTCAATTTCTCTCGGCATTGAAGGGGTTAAGTTAGCAGTCACTGAGCAGAATGTGTACAAGGTGTGGGAAAAGTCCCCAGCCAATAACAAAGTACAGTACACCTCGTTTATAACAAGGGCGGGTATAACAACAGTCGGGTATAACAACAGTTGGATATAACAACGATCAGTTATAACAAATGTCATGTATAAGAACGGTCGGGTATAATAACATTCGGATAAAACAACACTCTTTCAGAGCTCCGGATGACAATCTTTCTGTGTAAATTACTTCCCCTGTAAAAGACTGGTTGTACTAAACACAGCTGTGTACTAGCGTTTCGTTATACTTGGAAGATTACTGGGCTGTGTATATGACACTTTTTTATTTTTAATTATTTATTTACTTTTTATTTTTATTGTTTTGAGGGAAGGGAGCGGGGGGTGGGGGGGGGGCGTGGGGTGGCGGGAATGTGTAATGTTGCCTAACTCATTCGAGACGTGCCGCCTCCAAATACGCGGCTTAAAGCCGGGTATCCGGAAGCGGTACGACTCGAATGAATAAAACAAGTTCTAGAAAACAGAATGACAATCATAGAAAATCTGGTGATTTATTGTGTTACAGCAGACATGTTCCATAGTGATACATATTGGGAAATTGATTATATCATGAATTAAAACTGACGGTTAGATTTAAGGTTTACTGCCAACATGCAGGCTGTGTACAATTAATGTTGACACGGTCATTCACAATCCCATCTCTGTCTCCTTACAACATGCAGTTGTGTACAAATGCTGACACGGTCATTCACAAACCTATCTCTGTCCCCTTACAATATGTAGGGTGGTCAGTGTCAACCCCGTTCAGCAAGAGTTAATACGCCACGTTTTCTTCTACAGTCAATATTTTCTTTGAACGTGTAGGATTATTCACGGAAAGACATGTCCAAAAAGGGCATCACCAATTACAAAGCCACGCCCACCACGCAGCGTGTGAGCATTACTGTTTTCGCATCTCTACCACAGGCGTCTGATGGAGAATTGTTTGATAGCCGGTGTAGCTTGCGCCCTGAACACAACTCTAATTTACTATAATCCCAATAAACCCGACTATCGGGGATGTACACACGTTGAACGTTTAAGGCTTAACGTCTTTTGTCCACCAGGAAGGTGATTTAAAAGACCGGGCACCGAATACTTACTTACTTACGCCTGTCACCCCTACCCGGGTATAGGCCGTCGACGAGAGACCTCCAGCAACTCCTGTCCTGTGCTTCTCCTTCGATTCTACTCCAGGTGGTTCCCAGTCTCTTGATGTCTGCTTGGAGGTCTCGACGCCAGGAGTTTCTCGGCCTACCTCTTTTCCTCTTTCCCTGGGGGTTCCATGACAATGCCTGCCTAGTGATACTGGAAGCTGGCTTTCTCAGACTGTGACCGATCCATCCCCATCTTCTTCGCCCAATTTCATTCTCTGCTGTTATCTGCTCTGTTCTCTCCCAGAGTCTGACGTTGCTGATCTTCTCTGGCCAGTGGATTTTCAAAATTCTTCTAAGGCAACTGTTCATGAAGGTCTGTACTCTGTTGACTGTGGTTTTTGTCAATCTCCATGTCTCTGCTCCATATAGGAGAACTGCTTTTACATTGGAGTTGAAAATCCGGACTTTGGTGTGTTGTGACAGCTCTCTGGAACTCCACACTTTTTTCAACTGGAGAAAGGCTGCTCTGGCTTTACCGATTCGTGCTCTGACATCTGCATCAGTGCCGCCTTTTTTGTCTATGATGCTCCCGAAATAGGTGAAGGACTCCACCTCCTCCAACGGGGTGCCAGCAAGCAAGACTGGTTCTTCCCTGGTTGCGTTCAGCCTCATTGTCTTCGGGCACCGAATAGGGTCTGAAAAAATATTGATCCCACCTGGGATCTAACCCACGATCTTGCAGACAAAAATCGAAAGCTATAGTGGTGCTGCCACCTGAGCTTCCCACTGGGGATGTGACCATTGATATGTGTGGACACAGGGAACAGGGCTGCCGCAGGTGCTCTTGACAATATATTCCTCTTGCACCTAGCTGGCTAAATCCAGTGAATTAGTCAACTCAGTGAACTTTTATGTCCTAGCATAACCTCTGCTTCATATGAGCTATGAAATAAACTAAAGCGCCATAGCTAACACATTTGTAACGCACGTTACGCGTTGGGTGTTGGTGGTGTGTGGAGGGGAGGGGCTTTGCAGTTTCAATGTTTTTTAAAAAGTCAAAGGGAATGGAAGCGAAGTGAAGAACCCGCCTTGCTTTTCTAAATACCATTTTCTGACGTCACCTTTGTAGAAACAACAAATTAACCTCTGAACACCCTACGCACAAATTAACCCACTAAGTCCACTTTGAGGAGAATCCCTGCAAGTGAGTCATAACCCCTTCACCTCCGGAACACAGCCAACAGCACCCAAATGCAAGAGGCATAGATCCTCATGAGCCCCCGCAGACGCGGGGGCTCATGAGGATCTATGCCTCTTGCTGGCCTCACTCACATCCGTGTACCTCGGACAGAAGCGGTTAATGTCAGCAATGAGAGTGTGTTGATTTCACAAACGTTGTGTCAGGCCACTGGCGGTGAAGGTACTTCAGAACCGTCGGCAAACAACCACGCGGAACTAAGTCGCTGAAACATTCGTACTGAAACTGACACTGTGGTCAGCACTAGAGCTATAGACGGCGTATCTACAGGAACCAGTGCAGGAAAAGACAAGTTTTCTCTTCTCGATAGCGCTCCCCACATGCATGAGTGTACCGTGCTCAAGTCGGCTGAAACTTTGCACATCTCATGAAGTGGTATAATAAGGAAGCTTCAGTTACACTGATGAGCAGTATACACGTACTTTATTACATATGATAGTCTGGTTCGGGGTAAGGGGTATCCGAGCGTTCAAACCACCCCACCCCCAAACACCCCCGCCACACCCTCTTTAAAGAAAAATAAACTGACTTAAACTACACATTTAAAGCTGGACCCTTTCAAATCCGAGAAATATTGAACACCATCCAACTGCAAGAGGTATAGATCCTCATCAGCCGCCGCAGTTGCGAGGGCTCAATGCGTTGATAAATCCTTTCTTACACTATTGACATTATGTTTTTCATTATATGATTCCTTTCTTACATTATTGACACAATGTTTTGCATTACATAAACCTTTTCATACATTAATGACATTATGAAGGAAACCAAAGAGTTTATGGTCTAGGAACACGTACCAGACAACAAAGTGATAGGAAAAAAAGTAAGTGTATGTATGTGCGTGCGTGCGTGCTTGCTTGTGAGTGGGAGGGGGATGCGGGGGGGGGGGGGTAATAAATGAATGTACACAACTAAACGCGCGTATCGCACATTTACTGGATTTCCAGCCCCTTCTCGCATGGAAATTTAGATGTAGGTCCCCTTAGTGGGGGTCCACATTATACTGGTCCGGACAGAGGCGCATCACAGTGTGGTTTGGTAACCTGAGTGCAAAGAACAAGAGTACATTGACTCGAGTTGTCAACACAGCCAGTAAGATTATAGGTCAGCTCAGTGACATTTTTACCGTGTCTGTTCACATAAAAGCCTTTTCCATTACATCAAACATTTCTCGCCCACTGCACTGCCAGTTTGAGAAACTGCCTTCTTGTATGCGCTATAGAATGCCCGTGTCTCGCAGGAATCTATTCAGAAAGTCATTTTTGCCCAATACAGTAACCTTGCTGAACTCCATCATGTAACTGTTGGACCATATGACCAGTAATATTTTGAGCATAGTAACTCTTCACCCCAGTGAGCATGTGACATAATTGTCCATGGATGACAGTGTTTGCGTGCGCGTGTCTGTATGTGCGTTCGAGCGTGTGCGCCTGTGAACATGTACACGGTTTTCATATTTGCACATATGTTTATTATTCGCATATGTTTTTGTGTGTGTTTAGTGTTAAAGCCGAAAACACAATTCCAGCTCATTAACAATAAATGAATTTATTGCATTGTTGTATTGAATTGTATTGAATGGTATTGTATTGTATTGTATTGTATTGTATTGTATTGTATCAGTTACCTCCGGGGTGGCACTACACAGTCGATCAGTGCCAAGGGCACCACACAGTCGACCAGTGCCAAGGTCACCACACAGTCGATCAGTGCCAAGGGCACCACACAGTCGACCAGTGCCAAGGGCACCACACAGTCGACCAGTGCTAAGGGCACCACACAGTCGATCAGTGCCAAGGGCACCACACAGTCGACCAGTGCTAAGGGCACCACACAGTCGATCGGTGCCAAGGGCACCACACAGTCGATCAGTGCCAAGGGCACTACACAGTCGACCAGTGCCAAGGGCATCACACAGTCGATCAGTGCCATTGGCACCACACAGTCGATCAGTGCCAAGGCACTACACAGTCGATCAGTGCCAAGGGCACCACACAGTCAACCAGTGCCAATGGCACCACACAGTCGATCAGTGTCAAGGGCACTACACGATCAGTGCCAAGGGCACCACACAGTCGACCAGTGCCAAGGGCACCACACAGTCGACCAGTGCCAAGGGCACCACACAGTCGATCAGTGCCAAGGGCACTACACGATCAGTGCCAAGGGCACCACACAGTCGATCAGTGCCAAGGGCACCACACAGTCGACCAGTGCCAAGGGCACCACATAGTCAACCAGTGCCAATGGCACCACACAGTCGATCAGTGTCAAGGGCACTACACGATCAGTGCCAAGGGCACCACACAGTCGACCAGTGCCAAGGGCACCACACAGTCGATCAGTGCCAAGGGCAGTACACGATCAGTGCCAAGGGCACCACACAGTCGATCAGTGCCAAGGGCACCACACAGTCGACCAGTGCCAAGGGCATCACACAGTCAGCCAGTGCCAATGGCACCACACAGTCGATCAGTGTCAAGGGCACTACACGATCAGTGCCAAGGGTACCACACAGTCGACCAGTGCCAAGGGCACCACACAGTCGACCAGTGCCAAGGGCACCACACAGTTGATCAGTGCCAAGGGCACTACACGATCAGTGCCAAGGGCACCATACAGTCGATCTTTGCCAAGGGCACTACACAGTCGACCAGTGCCAAGGGCACCACACGCGAACGAGTGAACAAAAGTCCACGCATGTGTCTCTCTTGGCTACATGCGTATAAAAGCACACTGTATACAAGACAGAAAGACGCGCGCACAAACTCATAAGCAAACACACACGTACAAGCACGCAAGAACACACAACGAATTCACAAGGCTCACGCAAACAAACAAACCAGTAAAACCGTTGTTTAATATTATTGTATTATCATTTCTTAGAAAACTTGACAAACCGATGATCAGAGACAAAATCTGCAAGTGCACGCAGCCCTGCACGTCTATATGTAGTATAACTCACCGTTACAAGAAGCGAGTGACAAAAATGAAAAATGAAGTCGGTTTAGAATTTATAGAAAAAAACAACACCAATTCTTGAACAAGGTTAAGGCCCTATTGTGCATGCATCCATAGATACTGCAGCAGTGTCTTTGATGCGACTACTAGTTCTGCAAACAGTACTAGTGTACTGTACCAGCACCACTATGCACAGGAGGTTTTGAAAAAAAAATGTGTAGATGCATCTGACATAAGTAAAATCAAACGACGCATTTTCAGCTTTGCATAACTGATAAAATGCTTGCCACTGCGACAGCACCGTCAGAAAATTAATCACAAGCAAGACAATTGTCTAATACGCACAGAAAATGCATAAAACGCGATACAATTGTACACATGCAAGTATATGGCACAACAATATACAGAACAAAAATCATTGTCTAATTTGATCTGTCTATGCCTCAACCCGCGATTAATGGAATATGTAGAACAACATATATCCATCTACAGTTAGAGACATAGATCCTCATAAGCCTCCGCGGGGCTCATGAGAGTCTATGTCTCTAGTGATGTTCTGCTGCATATGATGGTCAGTCTCTGAGATTTTATTCGTAGTCCTGCGGCAATGAAGAGCTTGAACGTTCAGCTACTGTACATTTTAATGTTCAGACGGTAGGTGTCGTCTAGTGCTGATACACTGCAGGAAAAAAAATTATCTACACTCATAATACATGTCTTAAAGGAAATGGCATGCAGACTGACATTCAAGAGAAAACAGATCTGGGATCGTCGGAGGCCTTCTTCGACTGAGGAAGACTGACAACCGGTGTGGCGGTGGGAGTGTCAGAATGCTTGCTATCTAGCAATACAAAATCAGACCAAAACAGGTGACTGTCAGGTGTGCAAAGTGCAGAGAACAAACCTACGAAAAAAGAAACGCGCTTAGAAAGGCCAGTGACAACACAACTGTGTTGTGACTGGTATTTCTAAGCGTGTTTCTTTCTTCGCTGGGTTATGCTCTATGGTTATGCTCTATTTAGTAATTAGCTGTGTGACTGTCGATCTACAGAAATGTGGAATTTCTGATGAAGTTGGTGAACAATGCAAGCGCGGGTCGTGGTCTGTCCATTGGTACCATGTGACCTGATCCCTGTAGAATATAAGCGGAGACACTTTTTGTGGAAAATGTTGTAAAAGGAAACATCTTAGTGCCCCCACACATCACATTTAAAAAACAAAAATGCCAGTATAATCATGGGTATAATCAGAGAACAGATGAACAATAAAGTCCTGCCTTGTAAGTGTCCTTCAGGCATTTGAAGAATAGAATAAAATGGGAAAGAATAAAAATGTCAAAAAGCTCACTACAACCTGACCCTCCTCTCCAACCCACCCACCCCCACCCCCATATTCAGGGAAAAATAACGAACTTGTTCAACAGCATGTCCGTTGATACTTCCTAGAGCCAGCTGCATGAGTGAAATTAGTCCTGCGCAAGCTACTAATCAATGTGCCTCGTGTTAGCGGCGCACCTTGCTCAGCGGTTGGCGCAGGACTAAGCTCACTCATGCAACTGAGCCCTCTAAAGCAAAGTGGCACTGACCTTTGCAGCGCCCCTGAATCGATCAGTGTTCAGGTCGAACTCCATAGGCAATAGCTGTCTCTGCCTAGCCCCCCCCCCCCACCACCACCACCACCCACCCACCCACCCAATCACCCGCCCGTTAGGGCTTTCGATTATCGGTTGCATGAGTGAGCTTAGTCCTGCGCCAGCAACTAAGCAAGGTGCCCCGCTATAGCGGGGCACCTTGCTTAGTGGCTGGCGCAGGACTAGGCTCCCGTATGTAACTGACCCCTGCTGCCGTGGACAAGCTCTGAACTAACCAACCAAGCAACCCGTATCCCTACTCTATACAAAATCCTATTATTTTATGCTGTATATTGGGACACTTTTTCTCAGTAAAACCCTAGCCGTTAAGCACATACGCTCATCCATAATACTGCAACTGATCGGCTTGGGTTTGCACACTTACTCTGACGGTTGCATAGGTGATACTGTCAAAGGTTTTCGCGAATCCTGCCACCTGTTTCTGGCCTTTCTCGTCCATGTAGTACCACATACCGTGGGGCTTCACAACCTGAAAAAAATTTACTCTTTCGTTGTACCAATACACCCATTCGGAGTTAAAGACTGTGCGTGCGATATCGTTGTACCAAACAAACATTTTGGGATAATGTGCGTGCGGGATGTCTTATATTATGAGAAACCCTAGACAAAAAAAAACAACCTCGTTTTTCATTCTATCTTTTACGGTGACTAAAATGGGCGAATTCGACTTTTCAGCCCATGATGTTTGGTCCCCAGGAGTGCTTCTAACTTGTTCTAACTTGTTAGTGATGCGTGCTTAAAGAGGCTTAATTCCCTCCAACGGAGGGCAGCCAAGCTAATCCTTCCTAATAGCAGGGACAGCACTGACGAGCGACTCAGGACCCTTGACATGCCTCCGTTACCTAACCTCTTTCTGTTCAATAAGGGCGTGTTAATGTTTAAAGTTCGCATATCCAAAACCCCGCGGTACGTCTCGGGTTTGTTTACGTATGCTATAACACACCATACAAAACATCAAGGATCAAACTGTCAGTACCTAGGCCACGACTTGATATATTCAAAACTAGTCTGTCTTACTCAGGGGCCAAACTTTGGAACTCGTTTCCGGCCAATATTACCGAGGCATTTTCATTGTCCACCTTCAAGGCAAGACTATTCCGGCACTTAATAGAGCCGCCGAACAAAGCGCATGCGACTACTGCGCTCTGAATAACGACTGTTATCAAATATGTAAGCGTGTGGGCGCGTGTGTATGTGTGTGCGTGCATGTGTGCGAAACAGTGTGTTTTGTGCATGTTTGTCTATGCTGGTGTGTGTGTGTGTGTGTGTGTGTTTGTGTGTGTGTGTGTGTGTGTGTGTGTGTGTGTGTGTGTGTGTGTGTGTGTGTGTGTGTGTGTGTTTGTTTGTGAGAGAGAGAGATTCAGATTCAGATTCAGATGTCTTTATTGCGTTAGGCATTTTGCCCATACACAAAAGGGGGGGGGGGGTATAATATTTCGTTCAGAGATAAAAAATACAAAACAAAACGATCGAATGAACCGACGCGGAAACCGACGTCATTCACGACAGTTCATTATATCATGACTGATTCAGTCAATTTAATAGTCACTGGTGTACGGGCTTCAACGTGTAGTCCGACAGTCACGCAGCAGCACTGTGCAGTGTTATCCAAGGAGATGTCGCACCAAAGTCGCCAGGAGATGTAGGTCTGTCTCCATGATGTCGAAGTCATCACGGTGTGTCTGTCTGTCCACAGAGCCACCTTGACGTAACCTGTCCCTATAGTAACGTTCTGTCTCTGTTGTTGTTGCGTGCTTGATGAACCAGTTCACCACGATCTGCTGCTGACAGTCATACACAATGATAATATCATCACTCTCTCCCAGCAGTAACTGCTGAGCTTGTGAGGGCCCACTGTCAAACACAATATTCTTGAACTTTGTGTTTCTGGTTGGTTTTCGTAGCAGTTTTTGTGTTAGCCGCCCTGTGATTCCCGCCACATACAGTTTAGTAGCGTGTACGTCGTAACCAGCTGCTTCTCCTTCTTTTTCGATGTCAAACACATCATCTTGTTGAGATGCTGAAGTGGAAAAACCAAAATAGTCCACAGTCCTGTCGAGGTTTTCGACGTTTGGTGAGAGAGAGAGAGAGAGAGAGAGAGAGAGAGAGAGAGAGTTCTTGCGTGCATGTATGTGTGTGTTTGGTTAGTCAGGAGGAAGTAAAACGTCTAGATAATCTTGACGTTTATGCTTCCAGTTTTTCGTTCAATGTACTAGATGTAGTCTTAACAGTGTGCAATGTATATGTATGTGTCTATTATGTAGTTGTATTTCATGTACCGTGTGTAATGCATATTAGCCAGACGTGGGTCGGGACTGACGCCGCGGGCGTTGGTTGAAGGCCCCAGACATACACCACGATACCACGTTTCTCCGGGCCTTTAATTCAATGTTGGAGCCGTAGTGGGGTCTGACCTACCTCTGATTTACGTACTTCTGTGTGTATGCGTCTGTGCGTGCGTGCGTGCGCATGTGTATGTGTGTGCGAGCGCGTGTGCGTGCCGGCGTGCGTGCATGGGTGTGTGTGTGTGTGTGTTAGTGTGTGTGTCACTGTGTGCGTGTGTGTTTTCATGTAGTTTGTAGCAAGGACAAGAATGAAAAAAGGTCTGCGCACCTATTCTTTTATCCTTGGAAAATAAAGTTTCATTTTATTTCATTTCATTTCATTTCTAATGAGACAAAACGGGCTAAATATCATTTTCGATCGGTTTATTTCTACGGGATTAGCAATAAACACAACTTTAAAAAGGTGATGAAATCAGCGATGTCACAGCACTGGATAATGATGCAGGAGGTAGTGAAGCCGAATGCTCGTGTTTGCCGCAAGTGTTTGAAAACACGAGGAGTCCTAACACCCGCCCCAGCATGCATTACCTGTCTGAGATTCCGAATGGGTGTATTCAATCGAGACGTGTCGCATCTCGACACGTGTCGAATACGTTGTTGGATTAGCTTTGGCTAGAAATGTATGTTATATTTTCACACTGGTTGTCTCCCTCGATTTGCTACTGCTGATATCAACTGTGACGAATCGAGAGAGACAACCATATTGCGCTTTTCTTAGTCACTCACATATCCTACTATTAACACATGCATGCTCTCACAGAACAGCCTACCCGGCACCGGCCTCCACGTGGTGTAGGTGGGTAGTCCGCTCGGTCCCTGACTGAGTGGGCTAGCAGACGGGTGCCATCTTTGTCCAGGATTAGGACTTGATGTCAACAGATATGTTGTTCAGCTTTTTCACTGGTCCGGTTTTTAAGGAGCTGTGCTAACCTAGGTCGTACCATGTTGGATTGGTCCTTAAAAATACTCGTGACTTTTTGGTCCTTTGGATCCCAAGTGTTTGCCGTGCTTGGAGGCCCGTGTCGGAGGAGAAGAGGATCCTGGTGGCTGAGGTTCCCTTTGGGCTGCGGCTCACTGGTGCCAACACTCCACTTTGGCCTTGACTTCTACCTAAACGGGAGGCTAGTCGTACCGGCCTAGTCAATCGGCTCTTGTCACGTTGAGCCCTATCCCATTGTTGACATGCGGGCTGATATACGGAGCACTATGCTATAGCCTTTGCTGCTGATTAGGTGCTTTATGCCAGTATTCCCCTGCATTCAACGGTGTGATAGAAGGCGGTGGCTCAAACGGTTCAATCGGGCTTACCCCCTTGAGTATATCTTTCGGGCAGTCTCCATTGTGCGTCGGCTGGAGACCCGCCGACATTTGTACTTTCCCTTGTTGGGCTCGGTGGCGGGCGGGGACCCCCGGGGGATGAATATCTCTACTATTATAATATGGATAAAACAAAAAAAAAACCAAACTTGCACAGAAGCGGCACATAGCCACCAACATTGAACATGACAGTGACTCGGACTGTGAGGAAGCGACGCCTCAGGCGTCAGCCGTATGGCCTCGCTTCCTCATTGTCCATAGCAAGGTTAAGGAGAAACCTGTTACCAAGATGCATCCTTTTCTGGTGGGGGAGACCCTCAGAAGCCGTGTTGGCAGGCCTGACGCCCAGCGCCTCAGGTCTGGTGACTTGCTGGTGGAGTGCCGTACCCGGGCACACTCCAGCGGGCTGCTGAGGCTCTCTTCCATCGGAGACACTCCGGTGGAGGTCACACCCCACAAGACTACGAATTCATCCAGAGGCGTAATCAAAGATCAAGCTTTGGCAGAACTTTCAGAAGATGAACTTGTACGGAACCTTAAGTCTCAGGGGGTGACTTACGTCAGGCGCTTCGCTTCCAAGCGAGGTGGTGGGGAGATCCGTCTCCCTACCATCATCCTGACGTTTGGCACCCCCACCCCTCCTACTACCATCTGGGGAGGTTACTACTCCTTGAGAGTGAAAAAGTACGTCCCTCTCCCCCTCCGGTGCTTTAAGTGCCAAAAGTATGGCCATGGGCAGAATACCTGCCGTCAGGCAGAGGCTTCATGTGCCCGTTGCACTAAGCCTGGACACTCTGCTGAGTCCTGCACAGCCACCCCCCCCCCCCCCCCTGTGTGTGAATTGCCAGGGAGCGCATATGGCTTCGGATAAGAAATGCCCTCGTTAGATATCCGAGTGCAAGATTCAGCAGGTGCGTGTGGAGAAGGGACTGTCCTTTCTAGATGCAAAAAAAACTGGTTGAAGGCTCTGATGCGGCTGCGGCTGCCCCTACCTCTAGCACCTCAGTATATACTTTCAGTGCAGCGGTGGCAGGCAAGCGCCCCACCAAAGACTTTTCATGTCAGACCCCAACTTCTTGGTTGGGGGCGGAGCCTCGGCTCATCTCGCCCCTGGAGAGTAACCCTCCTCCGGTGGTGAAGAAGAGCCAGGGAACGCAGAAGGCGGACACTGCCGGTCCGGTTGTGCCGCCTTCTGTTACCCCTAAGCCTCAGCCCCCACCCAAACCTGTTAGTCAGTCAACTCCAAAGGCTTCTGGCTCTGGTCAGCCTTCTAAGGCCGCTAACTCTAGCGGCAGGAACGCTGCCCAGGACCAGGCATCTAAGAAATCTATGGGACCGCTGTGCGCACGGGCCCAGAAGGGGAACACTGATGTCCCCTTTCAAAACAAATATGCTGCACTGGAGGAGCGGATGGAGGGAGTGGAAGTTGTCGTTGCTGATTTTGCGGCAGCTCCACCCCCTTCATCTCCGAAGAACCAGAGGGGGCCCGGGAGCCGGCCCCCCTCTGTTTCTTCAACTCCTTCCAAGGCAAAGGAAAGTTGATTGATTGATTGATTGTACATTGCTTAACGTCCCGACAGCAACAAGGCTTTCTCAGGACGTGCCTGCACTGATTGTGAAAAAAAACTAAACAGAAAATTGAATGTATGTCGCCAGCCGGTCAAATACATTAAATAAACCTACAACATGGGGCATAAATAAAGCTAAGACCATTTAGCAACACACATCCAATATCAAGAGCTACAGGCAGTGCAGACAGTAGGGAGAGTTTTAAAAAGGCAAATACAGGTGAATGGACAAAGGGTAGACAGAAACACATGCCCCAGAATAGAGAGAAAAACCCACCCTGTGGGGCTGACCAGGGTGACCCTGGGAACTAAAAAATACCTAACCCCACCCAAGTCCCCCAGGGCAGACCCGGGTGGGGGGGCAAAGGAAAGGGGGGGGGGAAACTCTTCACCCCCAGATAAGATATAATCATGTACTCTATGCTTCAGTGGAATTGTCGTAAGTTTTCAAGCTAACTTTGAGGAATTACGTCTTTTAGTCAAGTTCTATAACCCCTCAGTCATATTTCTTCAGGAGACTTACCTGAAGACTTCTGACCATGTATCCTTTAATGGTTTTAACGTTATACATAAAGGCTCTGATTCGGAGAGGCTCTCGGGTGGAGCGGCTCTTCTCATTAGTAGCCAAATTTTATATAGCCCCGTCAGCATCGACACCTGTCTTCAGGCTGTCGCAGCTCGGGTTACCTTGAAGAAGACCATAACCATATGCAGTGTTTACCTGCCACCATCACTGCGGGTCAGTAGCAAGGATATTTTTAACTTGGTAGATCAACTGCCCCCTCCCTTTATTCTCATGGGGGATTTTAACGGTCACGCTCACCTTTGGGGCAGTGACCACTATGATGGCAGAGGTCAGATGTTAGAAGATGTTTTTTCTCAACTTAACCTATGTGTCTTTAACGATGGCTCACCTACATACTCTAACTCAGGTTCAGGATCTAGTTCTGTTCTAGACCTCACTGTGTGTAATCTTTCTCTCATGCTGGACTTTGACTGGAAGGTTCACGATGACCTGTGTGGTAGTGACCACTTCCCAGTAGTCCTGTCATCGGTCAGCTGTGAGGAGGATTCGCCGGTGGGGCACTGGAATCTCAAGAAAGCCAACTGGCCTCTGTTTCCTCCCTCTGTCAGTCTCGTCTTACAGAGGAGGTGGTCATGTCAGCTGAAGAACCTGTTTCTTGTTTTACTTTGATTTTGTTGGACGTAGCAGGTGAAACCATCCCTAGAACTTCCACATCAGTCCCTCGGAAGCCGAGAGTACCATGGTTCAATGAAGAGTGCCGCAAGGCCCAAAAAATACGCAAATCTGCTCAGCGACGTGCTTTTCGTAATCCGTCGCAAGCAAATATTTTAACATTTAAAAGACAGCGGGCGAAAGCCCGTTACATTTTTAAACGCGAACGCCGTGCTTCCTGGAGACGCTTTGTCTCATCTTTATCTTCTAGAACTCCGTCCCAAAATGTCTGGAAGGCTGTTCGAAGAATTAGGGGCAGGGGTGGCTCGGCTTCTGTCGGCCATCTTAAAGATGGTGCCAGTTTGGTCACAGATAAAAAGGATGTGGCCAATTTGCTTGCCTCCACCATTGCCCATAATTCTTCAACAGAGCATTATTCACCTTTCTTCCAGAGAGAGAAGGAGAAGCGAGAATCTTGTGCTTGTGATTTTATATCAGATAACTCGGAAGACTATAATGCCCCCTTTACGTTTTCAGAATTGCAGCAAGCCATGCAGAAATGTACTGACTCTGCTGCTAGATTAGATACCATCCATTATCAGCTCCTAACTCATCTGCCTGAGGATTCACTCCTTGTACTTCTCAAGGCCTTTAACCATATCTGGATAACCGGTCGTTTTCCGCCATCTTGGCGCCAGGCTGTGGTTGTGCCAATCCCCAAGCCGGGTAAGGATCCTTCCGACCCGGGCAACTACCGGCCAATAGCTTTGACATCATGTTTATGTAAGACTATGGAACGCTTGGTCAACGCCCGACTGGTGTGGCATCTTGAATCACGTGGTCTCATCATAGACCTCCAGTGCGGTTTCCGGCGCTTCCGTAGTACAACTGACCATCTAGTCCGCTTTGAGTCTTTTATCCGAGATGCTTTTGTCAACAAGCAGCATGTCTATGCAATTTTCTTTGATCTTGAAAAGGCATATGACACTACCTGGAAGTATGGTATAATGTCTGATTTGTCGGACATGGGTTTTAAAGGGCACATGCCTGTTTTTATTCACAATTTTTTGTCTAACAGGTCGTTCCATGTCCGTGTGGGCTCCGCCCTCTCCGACTCCTTTGAACAGGAGATGGGTGGCCCGCAGGGCAGCATTCTATCTCCTGTTTTATTTAGCATTAAAATAAATAACATTGTAAAGGCCGTCAAGGATGATTCTGAATGCTCTTTGTTTGTGGACGACTTTGCTTTGTGTGCACGAGGTCGAGGACTTGCGTCCCTTGAGAGGCGCTTGCAGCTGTGCGTTGATCGCATCCAGGGGGTGGGTGTCTTTCAACGGATTCAGGTTCTCGCCCTCCAAGACAGTCTGTGTGCATTTTACTAACCAGACGAAATTTTTTCCAAAACCTACCCTGAACATTGCTGGAGTGCCAATTCAGGTGGCCGAAGAGGCAAAGTTTCTGGGGGTCATCTTTGACAAAAGATTGACCTTCCGCAACCACGTTAACTACCTTAGAACCTCTTGTCAGAAGGCCCTCGACATTCTTCGTGTCGTTGGTCGTACTGACTGGGGTGCAGACCGCATTGTCTTACTTCGACTGTACCGGGCCCTTGTTCGGTCCAAACTGGATTACGGCTCTGTGGTATATGGCTCGGCTTCCAAGTCTGTTCTACAGCGTCTGAACACAATTCACCATCAAGGTCTGCGCATATGTCTAGGGGCCTTCAGGACATCTCCAGTTCCTAGTCTGTATGCCGAGGCCGGGGAGCCTTCTCTCAGGCTCCGCCGCATCCGCCTCATGCTCAGCTACGTTCTGAAGCTGAAGGCCCATCCAGACAATCCTGCCTATGATTGTGTTTTTAACCCGTCGTTTGCAGAGATTTACGATGCCCATCCGGGAGCTGTCCATCCACTTTCCTTCCGTGTCCGACCTCATCTGCAGGCGGCCGGAGTGGACCTGGACAAAGTTTCGGAATCTCTGCAACACGTCACTCCACCCTGGCTACTACCAGTTCCTGACATCTTGCTGGACTTGACCGCCCACAAGAAGGATTGTACTCCACCAGCCATATATCAACAGAGCCTCAATGAACTCCTTTCAAGTTTTCCTGGCTATTGTCGTCTTTATACGGATGGGTCCAAGTCTGATGATGGGAGAGTGGCTGCGGCTGCAGTGTCCTCTCGCCATCCTAGACGCCCATTTAAGCTCCGCCTACCTGACCATTCCTCTGTATTTAGTGCAGAACTGCAGGCAATTCTGCTGGCACACAAGCATGCCTATCAGTCTCGGGAACGGAACTTCCTGATTCTGTCTGACTCTTTTTCTGCCCTGCAGGCCCTTCAGGGCGCGGAAACAGACCACCCACTGCTGGTGCAGATTAGAGAGCTCTACGCAGATTTGATGAAGGAATATTATGACATCATTTTTATTTGGGTCCCAGGCCATGTGGGCATCGAAGGCAACCGAATCGCAGATTCTGCTGCCAACAGTGCCCGCAGTGACCCTGTCCCTGACACACAGACTGTCTACAGTGATTTTAAACCTGTGATTTGTGCGTACATAGGCCTCGAATGGCAGTCCGAGTGGGACAAAGAGGAAGGGAACAAGCTTCATGAAACTCTTCCTACGTTGTCCGACAGTCTACCTTTCCGCTGCGGCAGCCGCCGTGAGGAGACTGTCCTTGCTCGGCTCCACATCGGGCACACTTATGTTACGCACTCTTACTTACTTAAACAGGATGAGCGTCCATGGTGTTTTGCCTGTGATGAGCAGTTTTCTGTTTGACACTTTTTGCTGTATTGTGCTGACCTAATTGATACCAGATATAAACACTTTACAGCAGACTCCTTGAAGGTTTTGTTCCGGGATGTTCCCCCGGACAAAATCTTCAATTTCTTGCGAGCATGCAATATTTTTAACAAGATCTGAGCATTCATAGACTATGTGAATCTTTTTTATTTGCCCTTTTTGAGAGTCTGTAGACGTTTCTTTTAAAGACATGTGCGACATTTTAGCCTGAGATTTTTAATCTATATTTACATATTGTCTTAAGACCTTGCTTTTAGTCTGGCTGACCAGATTTTTACCCATCCCGCCGTGAGATGGCCTCAGTCGACTGCTCGGCGTTAAACCCAAATAACTAACTAATCTCACAGAACAACACAACGACAATCGTAACAACGACAATCGTTTCATTAGAATGAAATTTCACAAAAATTTCTTTTCAAATTAAAAAGAAAGAAACGGTTGTGGCTGTGTTAACCTACACAGAACCCTAAACAAATACAATTTCACATCAAAATCAAATCAACATAATCGTCTCAGTTCCTTTAAACAGTCCTGAGCGAAGACATCCCTTTAAACTGTCATGGACACCTAAATGTATCTTTAAACTGTTCTGGACACAGAAATGTTCTTTTAAACGGCTTTGCTCAGGTAATCCCCTCCAAAGTTCTGCAAACCCTTGATAGACTGTAATTTAACGTCAAAGTTCACTTCTGGAACATTGTCAAACCCTGAATACAGTTCACATAGTTCAAACGTTATCGGCCCACGGAAAGTACGATAGTCCAAACACACCAAACTAGATCGCTCTGGTCTATTCCCGATGACTACTGGTAATCTGGAATCTCTGTTGACTCCCGGGTCTGGCGTCTCCCCAACATTCCTTCTCGGCCCCTCTCTTGCGCTGTGAAGCCGACGACATGGCTCGTTGCGAACCGGCTCGTTTGATGTCAGATTAACCTCGTGCTGGATGGTGTCTGTTGTTTCTGGGTCAGGTGTAAATCGATGCTTAAACTCTTGAGTCAGGACGCGCAGTTCTACTCGTTGAGTCTGGGTCAGATTCTGACCGAACTGGATGTCTTCTACATTCTCCTTGTGGCGGAGTTCATTAAGGTCAAACAGGTTCTCGTCGTCTAGTCTTTCGTCATCAGCAAGACCCACCGATGCCGCCAGTTGTGGTTTGTCTTGACGACCTCTCTCAATATACTTCTTCAGCAGATTAGCATGGTAAGTCTTCACCTTGTTGTTGACTTTGACTCTGTAGTTGTTGATGCCAACCACCGTGTCGACAACGTAGGGTCCCTTCCACTGCATCAGGAGTTTGTTATTGTCGGTAAGAGGAAGAACAACACCTGGTCAGCTGGCTGGAATCGTCGAGGTTTTGCTTTACGATCATAGTAATGCTTCCCCTTGTTCTGCGCCTTCCCCAGTTCTTCTCGAGCCATCCTGAGGGTATCTTCCAGCTTCTCTCTCAGGTCGAAGACGTATTGGTAGCTGAACTTCACCTCAGGTGCGTCGATATCCTTGGTCCACAGCTCCTTCATGATGTGCATGGGCCCCCTTTCAGTCCTACCGTACAGTAATTCAAAAGGGGAAAACCCTGTCCAATCCTGAGGAACTTCACGGTATGCGAAGAGCAAGGCATTAATGTATCTATGCCACAACCTTGGCTGCTCAGCACACAGTTTCTTCAGCATAGCCTTCAATGTTCCATTAAACTTTTCAACCAACCCATTACACATGGGGTGATAAGGGGTGGTAGTAAGGTGTCGGATGCTCAATAGCCGGTTGACTTCCTCCATGCAGTCGGAGACAAACTGAGTTCCCAGGTCACTCATGATCTTCTCAGGAATCCCCAAACGGCTGAACATGTCGACGAGCGCCTCTGCCACTGTGGGAGTGTCCATCTTCTTCAATAGTATGGCCTCAGGACAACGTGTAGCGTAGTCCACCAGGTCAAAATGTAACGATGACCATCTTCACTTGGAGGGGATATTGGCCCCACCAGATCCACAGCTACCCGTTTGAAAGGCATATCGATCAGTGGCATTTTCTCTAGAGGAACCTTGGGCACCTTTCCCTTGGAGATTGTCTTCTGGCATATGTCGCATGACCTGCAGAATCGGGTGACGTCGCCTCCCATATCAGGCCAGTAGAAGACGGCTCGGATCCTATCGAGGGTCTTGTTGATTCCCAAATGTCCTCTCAATATGGAATCATGGGCCAATTTCATCACCTGTATCCTCAAAGGTTCAAGGACTACTACTTGACGCACAGGTTTATCTCGATTGATGTAGAATATCCGGTACAGGATATCTCTTCTGGTCTCAAAGGTTATCTCTTTTCCCTTTCTCGTCGCGGGCTCGGTCTGACCTCGAAACTTGTCAGGTGTGGGGTCGGCTCTCTGTAGCTCCACCAGTCTTTCCTTATTCACCACAGCTGCATCCGTGTTGTCCGCCACTTTTAGAGGGATGGTCTGGTGACTCTTTTTTGCTTGACTTCTTGTGGTAACAGCACATGTTTCAGGTTTCCACTCTGGATCTGGATCGTCTGCGTTTCTGGCACCATCAATGTTTCCGATGATAAGATCGTAGACTGGTGTCTTCACGCACAACGCCTTCACCTCTCCTCTCAGGGACGGGGTGTCGACGCTGATATTGGCAAGGGGGATAATCCTCACAGTTCCGTCGGCCAAAATGAGGGTGGTCCAGTCCTGTAGCTTCTGGTCTTCAGTTATTAGGTCCCCTCTCACGATGATGCAACTACAACCGGTATCTCTCAGCACTCTCACTGGTGTGTTCCCGACGAATCCTGACACCACTGGCATGTTCGGCACTTCATTCTCAGGCAGCGCGATGTTCGAGACTGGTTAAAATGTAGCCCCATCTCCTACTGGGATGCGTCCATTCTTTCTGAAAGATTCAATCAGCTCCGGTGTCACTCGCGTTTCTCCAGACTCAAAGTCACTGGATGACGTCACATCATTGGCTAGTACAGCCGCGGCTCTGTGTTGAGACGTGGTACTGCTTCTGCCTGCTATCCCGCGATCTTGGTTGGATCTTCTGGTGTTATCGCTTCGGGGAACATCTTTAGAAGGACATCGTATCGCCTTGTGTCCCCTCTTTCCACAGAGAAAACATGTCAGGTACTCCACCGGCTTGTATTTCGGGGTGTCTCTGACATTGTGGATTTCCTCTGCTTCTGCAGACACACGCTGCGGCTTAGTGGGCCCGAACTTCATGTTGTGGGCATCAAGGTATCTTTGAGCGAAATTTGCCAGAGCCTTCAGGGACTGGCCCTTTTTCTCCCTGAGTCGGGCGGCCAGGTCCTTAGAACATGCGTTGACAACTTGTTCTTTGATTATGAGGTCACACAGGTCCTGGTACTCTTTGTTTAAACCAGCCTGCTCTATCCATCTCTCCAGGTAGCTCCTCATTCTCTCAATGAATAGGCCGGGTGTTTCTCCTTCTTCAGGCTTGCAGTTCCGAAATCGTCGCCTGTAACCCTCTTCAGTGAAGTCGTACTGTCTCAGCAGGGCGGCTTTCAACTGCGTATAATCTTCGGCTTCTTCTCTTGGCAAGCGGGTGTAAAGTTCAAGTGCTTTGCCAGTTCGAAGTGCGCTCAGCTTGATAGCCCAAGTCTCTTGTCTCCAGTTGTTGCTGTTTGCGAAGCGCTCGAATCGCTCCAGATAAGCGTCCATCTTATCTGAATTTTCAACGAAAGGTGGAAGTTTTGGCGCAAGGGCTGTTTGCTCTCTGCTGGCTAAGGCTGTTGCTTCAGTAGCCCTCTGGCTCTGTGCTTCTATCTCCATCTGCTTTAAATGAATTTCATGTTGTCGTTGCCTCTCTGCCTCTTCTCGCTCCTCTTCTCGTTGTTTCTCTGCCTCTCTTTGCTGTTTCTCTGCCTCTTCTCGTTCCTCTTCTCGTTGTTTCTCTGCCTCTCTTCGCTGTTTCTCTGCTTTTTCTCGTTTCTCTTCTCGTTGTTTCTCTGCTCTCTTCGCTGTTTCTCTGCTTCTTCTCGTTTCTCTTCTCGTTGTTTCTCTGCCTCTCTTCGCTGTTTCTCTGCTTCCTCTCGTTGAATTTCGAGTTTCCTGCTTTCACGCTCTTTAGCTCTTTCTTCTCTCTCCAGTCTCTTTTCTTCTTCTAGTCTCTTTTGTCTTGCTCTCTCCAATCTCTCCTTTTCTTCTCTTTCTCGTTTCTTTTCTTCTCTCTCCAGTCTCTCATTTTCTCTCTCCTTTACAAACTCGAGGAGTTGAGTTCCCTCGACTCCACATTCCTTTCCAATTTTAAGTAATGTGTCCATTTCTGATAACGCCATCTCTGCGTTTCACTGCTGGCTGTTTCTCCTTCTACCCTTTCCACTGAGTCAACTGAAGAAGTCTCGACGGAAGTGCCAATATGTTACGTGTTGAGTCGTAGTCGTAGTATGATAAACACACCAGACGCACGAACGTAAGGTTCTTTTAAATAAACTTCATTCAGCTGCAACCCGTCACACGTGGCTTAAGGATGTAGGCTACACTGGAGTAACAGTTCTAACAATATTTTAATTCAGCGATGCGATCTCCACACAATGCATTCCCAAATGCACCAACACTGATACAATGTCTCCTCTTCGAAATGTCAACACTGGCGACACAAAGTTTCTCACACAACGTACACCACCGTTACGCTGCGTCTCTCACGATTTACACCCTATACGGGCCACGTACCTACGATAAACTGTGTGTCACTACAACTGACAATGCATGACAATGTACACACGTGCTTCCTAGCAGCAACTTTTATAGTAAAACAACTTTCCAGAAAAAATCCACCGAATTTACACAACGCAACCAATCAGAACAGAACACGTAACTGAAACTCATAAATATTAAATAGAAAGACCTTTCTAGAATAAACTAAGATAGTTTACAAAAATTCGACTGCTCATTTCAGCCCCAAACCTCAGTGCGTTATGATGTCTCACAAATGTATGGCAGACAACTCACGACCTTGCCGACACTTTCTAGAAGTTTCATGATATTTTACAACACACAAATAACGGCTGCTAAATTCACGCCTACAAAAACAACTATGACTAAAAATATCAGAGCTTCCCTACAGTGTAGCAAAAATGTTGCTTACACTTTTGACGTCACATGTAAGGACACCGGACAGAGTGCGATTTCGCGCTAACGTTCTAATCTATTTTCCGCAAATCAACGCAAAACAAAATCGACCTCTCTTCTCCGTGCGACTTTGCTAGAAGCTTCCGGACTAATCTTAGCGTATCATAACAAAGCCAATTCCGCCATCTGCGCGCGAACGGTAAAGAATCTTACTAAAAAGGTACGTGATTCGCAACCATGATAACTCAAATAAATATCGGATCGTTTCCTACGATTAACACATGCATGATCTCAACCACAATCGTAACACCTTACTTGTCGGGTTTCTGTATCGAAACCCCGCAGCCACCTTTGAGTGGTACGATAGCTTTTTACACATGATCGATAAAACAGACATTCACAACAAAGATGTTTCTCCTTCTTGGAGATTTTAATATTGACTTTCTTAAACCCCATCCATCATGGGAATGTACTACTACCCTAGTCGGTCTCCACCAATTGGTAACATCGCCCCACCAGAATTACGCCATCATCAGCCACTATTATAGACCATATTTATACCAACAAACCTCAAGCAGTTAGCAACACTCAAGTTAATAGTCTTAGTGTAAGCGACCACTATCCAGAAAGCTGCACGTGCACGTGGCTGTCAAAACTTCCAAAGCTAAAAAAGCATGTCCACACTTGCATAACTTACAGATCGTTTAAAAACTTTAATTAAAGTGTATTCTTGGCTGATTTAGCCACAGCATGATTCATCGACGTCTATAACGATAGTGACCCAAATAAAGCATTAAATATCTGGTACCGGATTTTTCTTGGTGTGCTGAACAAACACGCGCCTCTGAGACCAAAAAAAAAAAAAAAAAAAAGTGAAATACGCTATCGTTTCACCATGGCTGATTGCGGATCTGATTGAGGCAATGGAACATAGAGACCAGCTGAGATTGATTGATTGATTGTACATTGCTTAACGTCCCGCCAGCAACAAGGCTTTCTCAGGACGTGCCTGCACTGCTTGTGAAAAAAAAACACAGAACATTGAATGTATGTCGCCAGCCGGTCAAATACGTTAAATAAACCTAACACATGGGGCCTAAATAAAGCTAAGACCATTTAGCAACACACATCCAATATCAAGAGCTACAGGCAGTGCAGACAGTAGGGAGAGTTTTAAAAAGGCAAATACAGGTGAATGGACAAAGGGTAGACAGAAACACATGCCCCAGAATAGAGAGAAAAACCCACCCTGTGGGCTGACCAGGTGACCCTGGGAACTAAAAAATACCTAACCCACCCAAGTCCCCCAAGGCAGACCCGGGTGGGGAGAGACCAGCTGAGAAGAGAGAAGCGGTTTACTGAATTCAAAACACAGCGTAATCATGTTAAATATATGGTTTTAAATGCAAAGAGATCTCTTTTCGATAAAATAGTTAAACAAAGCAAAGACTCATTTACTGGATGGCGTGCCATTAATTTAATAACTAGAGGTACAAATAAAGATAGTGCGCCTTTATCACCCCACCTCACTGCAAATAGGTTAACGACCACTTTACCTCTATAGCGGAATCGTTAATCCCAACAGTAAATAACTCATGTGAGTATGTTTGTCCAAACGCGCTAGTACACCACTGTAATCGGGAAAATACGGACAAAGAACCATTCACGATACTGCCCATAGCAGTTCACGAAGTGGGTAAATTAATTTCCTCGATGGAAAATAAAAAGTCATCCGGGCCTGATGAGATCAGCTCAAAAATACTCAAGATATCTCTTCCATATATCGTCGAAAGTATGACATATATTTACAATCTCTGTATAAACCAAAATTCTTTTCCGGACGCATTTAAAGATGCAAAAGTGATACCCCTACCAAAATCAAAAGATTTGAGTGAAATCAACAATTTTCGCCCCATATCACTATTACCTGTTTTGTCAAAGCCTTTAGCATCTATCTGAATACTTAAAAAAACAAAATCTCATCCATTCACTGCAGTCCGAACCATTCCTGTCACACTGCCTTGATAAGGATGGCAGATACCTGGTTATCCTCTATTAATGATTCCAAACTAACAGGTGTAGTGTTCTTAGACTTCTGTAAAGTCTTTGACATGGTGAACCATGACACACTTATAAAGAAAATATCCTAATATACTAAAAGCGCAGCCGTGTTTTTCAAATCCTACCTAGAAAACAGAAGACAAAACGTTCTCCTTAATGGTACATACTCTAGTCACTGCAAAGTAAAGCATGGTGTGTCCCAGGGCTCTATTTTAAGCCCTCTTTTATTCTGTTTGTTCATTAACGACCTTCCACTCACAATTAGTGATGATAGTGTTGCGTGCGATATGTTTGCTGATGATGCTGCGATAACACTCCCGATAAGGATTTGTCAGTAATTGGTATGCACCTACAAAACACATTACAGGACATTAATAGCTGGTGCAGTAACAATTTCATGATCTTAAACCCTGCAAAGGCTGAATGTATGGTTGTAAGTACCCACCAAAAGCACCAGCTCCGCTCTCTCTCACTCAGCTTGTCCCTTCAAGGCAAATCTATCAGCCAGGCAACGGAACATCGTCTTCTCGGCGTTACTGTAGATAACCAGTTTAAATGGTAATACCATCTTAGTAATATATGTAAGACAATTTCAAAGAAACTGTTTATTTTATCCAGGTTAAACATATAGCTAATGTAGAAACACGAAAACTGTTCTTCAACGCCCACATCAGGTCACATATAGATTAGACAGCATTCCGTCACCATCGACGGCGTCTCCTCCAACCCAGTCACGCTCTCCTGTGGAGTTTTACAGGGGTCCGTCCTGGGCCCGTCCTTTTTACGCTCTACACCTCTCCCCTGTCCAACATCATCCGGTTTCACCACATAAACCACCACCTCTACGCTGACGACTCACAACTACTAGACAAAGACAAACTCGACAACACTCAATCACTACTGACTCGCACGGCTGACTGCTGCGAAGACGTGAAAAACTGGATGACAGCAAACAAGATTAAACTGAACGACGACAAAACGGAAGCCATGCTGGTAGGCACTCGCCAGAAACTTTCCCAGCTCCCTTCCTCTCTCCACCTTCAACTCGACAGCACCCCCATCTCCTTCTCTGACTCGGCCAAAAACCTCGGCGTTATCCTCGATTCCTCTCTTTCCATGACCAGCTTTGTCTCTGCCACGGCCCAGGCATGCTATTTCCACCTCCGCCGCATCAGTCAGATCAGAAAATACCTCACTACCGAAGCTGCCACCAAACTTGCTGTCTCTCTCATCCTATCTCGCATCGACTACTGCAACTCTCTCCTTTCCGGCCTCCCTCACTCCACCACTTTCACCCTCCAGCGTGTCCAGAACAATGCTGCCCGCCCCATCCTCAGAAAGAAAAAATCCGACCACATCACTCCCCTGCTCAAACTCCTTTACTGGCTTCCCATCCCCCAACGCATCCAATACAAGATTATGTCTCTCTGCTACAAATCCCTGAACAACTGCGCTCCTGCCTATCTCTCCAACTTACTCCACCCCTACACTCCTCCCCGCTCCCTCCGCTCCGCCTCCGACCCGTTCCGCCTCCACGTCCCCCGCACCAAACTCAGAAGCTTCGGCCCCCGCTCCTTCTCTGTATACAGCCCATCCGCCTGGAACACTCTCCCACTCTCTCTCCGTCAGAAACACTCTCTCTCCTCCTTCCAGTCCGCCCTCAAAACTCCCCTCTTTCAACAGTTCTAGCACTATATCACCACACTCCCCACCCCAAGTCGACTGTCGTAATGTATTTCATTTTTTATGGTACGCGAGCCGTTGTCTAAGCGTGCGCATGCGCGCGTGAGTTGTGAGCGAGCGCTTAGAGTTATAATTATTATAAGATAAGCGCATTATAAATACCGTAATTATTATTATTATTTATTATTATGCGTCTACGGTGTGGGATGACGCAAGCGAGGTCCAGTTAAAGAGGCTGAGCTCTCTTCATCGTAGAGCCGCGAAGATTATCCTTTCAGACCCTAACTCAACAACGGATAATAAAATGAAAACCTTAGAAATTCTCCCCTTGAAAAACCATTTGTTATACAATAAGAGAATAACGATGTTCAAAGTATTGAATAACAGACTCCCCGAGTATATTAAAAAAAAAAAATGTTTTCCCTCCCATCATCAACATACTCCAGACCAAGGCAGTCCATTACTGAGCCACGACCTAGAATCGATCTCTATAAGACAAGTTTAGCGTTCTCGGGTGCTAGCATGTGGAACACATTGCCCAAAAATGTTACAACATCAACAATGCTTTCGTCTTTTAAAACCGGTCTCTTCAAGTACCTCACCACATCATCGTAAGATTTTCACAGCAACCTGCACTTGCAGTGGTACGATTTTCCCCTTTCTAACTCGTTAATTCAGTTATATTTTCAGTTAATTATTATTTTTTATTATTACATAGTTTTTATATGGCGCATTTCTCATATTTATAATATAACTCAATGCTCAGAATGTAGCCACGAACTGAACCCAACAAGCACGCTCACGTGAATCATGCGCATTCACTCACACACTGTACGTAAACACAGAACATTCACGTGGTGCTAAGGGCAAGCTCAAGCGAGCTACTGACGGTATTTGGAAATCGTTTTGTATTTGAAATTTTATTAAGTTGGCTGAAACTGATACCGAAGTCAAGGGGGAGGAAGAGCCGGAGTACCCGGAGAAAGAACCCCCGACAGTCCGCCCGAATTAACGGTGACATTTACTAGAGGAGAAAAATCCGACGCCGGAACCCGGAATCGAACCTCGCACCTTTAGCATTGGTGGCAGGCGCCTTAACCACTGCGCCACGGACCGCCCCAAGATGCTAATGCTGCACGTATTTTGTGTGTGTGTGTGTGTGTGTGTGTGTGCGTGCGTGCGTGCGTGCGTGCGTGCGTGCGTGCGTGCGTGCGTGCGTGCGTGCGTGCGTGCGTGCGTGCGTGCGTGCGTGCGTGCGTGCGCGCGCGCGCGCGCGCGCACAAAAGCCCTAAAATGGGTGACTGTCTTTACCATCCTTATGGAAAATGGGTGTGTGTAAAATTCTGGGTGCCCAAGTCAGACACCCATTTTTTTCTGAGGGTTGTTTCTGCATTGTCTTGCGGTCAAATGTTATAAAAAATTAAAAAATCAGCTTTTCCCGTTTGGGGCGTTTTAAACACACATGTGAGCTTAAAACATACTCAGCCTGCGTGTACTGAACTTGTCTCAGCAGTGTGTGTGGGTGGGTGCGTGTGTGCGTGCACACAAAACCATTAAAATGGGTAACTTTCGTTACCATCCATACCTGATTGGTCGACTGCGTGGGTGAGCCGAAGTGAGACGGAGAGATACGAAAAAGCGGGGGACGGGGGGGGGGGGGGGGGGGGGGGGGGGGGGTCTTTTATTTGTGTGATAGAGTAAATTGTTCATGTTTTTGCAAAATGAGGTTTGCTATTGGAGGGTGTGGTTGTTTTGTGAAAAAATTTTGAATTGTGTTGTGGTTCCGGGGTGATAAGGTGGGAGGTCATGTCTAGTGGCAAAAGTAAATATTCTTGGGCAATGTCAGTATTTGTGCACCAGCAACTTGCTATGGAGTGAAGTGATCGTATAAGTGCGCAGTGTGAGGTAGGACGTGCACTTCGGAGAAATCTGCTGTTGTCTTGTGTCCTGCCTGACCTTTTGGTTCAACCAGTTGTTTTGTTTGGAGGTTGTTGGTGTCATGAATACTTTTGTTTTGGCTGCATCTCCTCTTGGATTGTATGCACAAATTGATTGAATGCAAATGACGTCACACAGTCAGTGTCGTTACGTGCGTCGTCTGCTGCAGTCGGTCGTTTAGTGCAGTAAAAAGAGTGCAGGCCTGGATGGGCCATTTTTGGATGTAATGATAGGTCAGAGAAAGAAACCTAATATTGCTAAAAGGTGTAATAGTAAGGTATTATTTGTGTGAATGCTGTCCGTTTGAGGGAAGGACTGGAAAGTCGTGTGTTGAGCGAAGAGAGAAGGCGACAATGGGAAAAATATCCAGCACTATACGTTGGAATAGATGCATAACAGTTATGACACGCCGGTTTGTAAATTAAAACACTTTTAACATTAACAAAAGTTGGGTTAAAAGAGGTTTTAAAACAGTTTTAATAAAAACTGTTGCCCGACACGCTTCTAAAAACAACAGTTTCTTTGTTTTAAACCTTGTTCCATGCCATAAACTCCACGATTGCTTCTCAGTCTTAGCTGTCCTATAGAGTGGAATGTGGGACTTGGCCAACTGGATCCATCTGATGCACTCCAAATGTGCATTTGTGAGTGGTTCGACGTGCAACTCGGTGCGCTCCTCTGAAATGACCTACTGATTCCACTGATAATGAAAATCTTTCATTCGTAAGAGAGCATTCAGCAGCTTTATAAACCAAAAGTGATGGCCCCCACCCAAACAATCATACTAAAATCAACCAAGGGTATGTTTAGTGAGGTATTTTGTTCACTGTGTGTTGTGTCATTCTTCTTGACAATTTTAATGCAGGAAAAAAAAAGGAATGCACATTGATTAAGTTGAAAAAAAGAATGACAACAATCAAATAAATGTGGAAAAAAAGCATCAAATATTCCATGAACTTTACCTTATTACAGACGCCTAATTTTATTAAAATAGTCCATGCTAAAATGAATGATTTGAAGAGGACACTAATTTTCACTGGAATGCCAGCTTTTGTGTGAGAGGCTGTAGAAACCCATTTTTTCTCCATCCAGTGGCTCTGTTTCTAGAAAATGTCTATTTTATTTTAAGTTGTAGAGCTTAGTTACAAGGTGAGTTCTAAACATTCGCATCAACTCCAGAGCCCTAGAATAAATAGAAATATGGGAACCAATTTAAATTTAAAGAAATGGTAGGTAACCCACTCTGAGGCTTTTGTCTCCATGTGTGTGTGTGTGTGTGTGTGTGTGTGTGTGTGTGTGTGTGTGTGTGTGTGTGTGTGTGGGTGTGTGCGTGTGTGTGTGTGTTTGTGCTGGTGTCTATGGATGTATGTATGGATATGCACACCTTTACAACTGTGTGTATGTGTGAGATTTGTGTATGTTTATTTCCACTTCTTCAATGATTTCTTTTTTTTATCTTTATATTTCAATTTTTTGTTCGTTTTATATTTTGTTTTTCCCAATTTAAAGATAGTATTTGTGATTTGTGCATTATATGTAAAGTAGATTAGCAACGGCAAGTTCGAAAAATGGTTTCACCAAAACTTTCACCGTTGTAAAATAAAGAATCATTCTCATCGTCTGTCTGTCTGTCTGTCTCGATGTGCTGTCACTGCTGCTCTCTCGTGTCTCTCTCTCATCTCTCTCATCTCTCTCTCTCTCCTCTCTCTCTCTCTCCTCTCTCCTCTCACTCTCCCTCTCTCCTCTCTCTCTCTCTCTCTCACTCTCTCTCTCTCTCTCTCTCTCTCTCGCTCTCTCTCTCCTCTCTCTCCTCTCTCTCTCTCTCTAGCTCTCTCTCTCTCTCTCAAGGAATGCCTCCTCAAGTACTTGTCTGCTGATACATAATCTACCACAAGTATCCGTATAAAACATGTGCTTACCGTATAATCAGTGCATGCTGCCGTATGGTTTGTCCATACTAATATTAATCGCCTAATTACATAATTCAAGTTTCTATTATAATCCAAATAATTGTTGCTGTCTAAAGTGAATTTCCACTATGATCCAAATGATTTGCTTCGTATATAGGTCAAGTTATCATTAGCGCGTGTCTGTGCTGTGTGCGCGCGAGCGTGTATTTGTGTGCGTGCGTTGCGTGTACTTTATGTTTTTCGTTTGTATGACCAAATGAATGAATGAATTTTGTTTAATGTCTCTTCATGTTTAATGTCTCCTAATTTTTCTTTGTGTAATTTGGAACTATTAGTATTACAATTATTATCCTGTGTTTGTAGAGTAGCAACGGCAAGTATGAAAAATGGCACTCGTGCTAATTACTTCATCCGCCGTTGAGAAATAAAGTTTCATTTCATTTCATTTCATTCTCTCTCTCTCTCTCTCTCTCTCTCTCTCTCTCTCTCTCTCTCTCTCTCTCTCTCTCTCTCTCTCTCTCTCTCTCTCTCTCTCTCTCTCTCGCTCTCTCTCTCTCTCTCTCTCTCTCCCGCCCTCCTCCCTCCCTCCCTCCCTCCCTCCCTCTCTCTCTCTCTCTCTCTCTCTCTCTCTCTTTTTTTTCCTTCCCCCACCCCAGCCACCCACACCCCATTCCCATGTACTTACGCGCTTTTGCAGACTGTCCACGAACCATTCGTCACCGAGAAAGTTACACACCATATCCACGTCGCCGTTGTACATCAAACCTCGGGCCTGGAACCGTGAAAAATACCAATAAGAACTTTATTATATGACACGTACTTATCACACGGTTCACTCAGCCTGAGTACGTAAACTGGGCCGAAATAAGTATAAATTATCACGAGTCCCTGCCCATCTACCCCCCCCCCCCCCCCCCCCCCCCCATCATCTTTCCTTTCATTGTGAACAAAATAATAATAATCTCTCTTTTCACAAAAATGGACTGCAGAGTTGCTTGATCGTTGTCTGCATGCACAAGGGGTTAAAAATTTTTTTATCCTATTCCATGGCACTGAACGTGTATTGTATTTCTGAAACCTTTGCTCATTAACGACCAAAATTTGCACAGGTCCAAGGAACAGAGATGCAAATTGGACTCAGCAAGAGACATAGATCCTCATGAGCCCCCGCGATTGCGGGGGCTCATGAGGATCTATGTCTCTTGCTGTTGAATTGTGTTTCATTTTTCTCGGCAGTAAAAGGGTTAAAACTAACATTCTGAGTGAGCCTGGAAAGTACGGTTTCTGATTCGGTGCTTCATGTTTCAGGTGAAATGTCCAAAATAAAAAAAGGTGGAACCTCCCCCCCCCCCCACCCCGCACACACACCCCTCCAGCACCACCCTATCTACTTAACATGTAATTTCTCATAATGTGCGTGAGGTGAAAAAAAAAGAAGTGAGGTTACGTTTACGCCGAACGACATCTAAAAACGAACGGGAGCGAAGTCACGACGGAAATCGGCTTCTATCATAAGCATAGACAACACTCCAAACATCGCCAAGAGGAATAGATTCTCGTGAGCCCTCCGGGCTCATGGGGATCTATACCTCATGGAGATGTTCGGAGTGTTGCTGGGAGTCGTTCGGCGTAAATGTAAAAGTTACGTACGCCTCCGATGAGCAGTTTCTGGTGAATCTTCGTGGTATCGTTGTAGATTTTAGTGTACCAGTTGTTTCCATAGTCCCTGTACGCATTTGAATTGACGGCAGACAGCATTAGACAAAGGGGTATGCCCTCAAATCGTGATTCGAGATTGGCGGTTTTTAAGTCCCTTCTGTTTATAGAAGGAAATTCTTTAGGACAGGTCGCAGGGGGGAGGGGGGGGGTGGTGTGGGTGGGGGTGGGGGGGTGGGGGGTTGGGGGGGGGGGGCAAATTTAATAGCATGTCCATGTTGTCAAAGGAGGGCAGGCACAACCTCTAACAATTGAAGTAACAAGATAAAAATTACGTCATGTCTAGTTACGCTAACCTCGCTGCTGAACGTATGTATTTGGCGCGAAGCGCTTTATGTGCGTATGTATGTGCACTGCGTATGTATGTGCGTTTGTATGTGCGTATGTATGTGCGTATGTATGTGTGTACGTGCGTATGTAAACAAGAGAATCTCAGATATTTCTGTACACACAAGCTTAAAACTTGGCGAAATACTTTCTTAAGTGGGTGGCTAAGAGAGCCTCCGAGCATATTGTACTTGAATGTCTCATTGAAGACATAAACAACCGTTTATAAGAAGTCGGTTGACCCATATTAGAGTCCGTAATCTTTGTCATATTTACTTGAACTTTTGCATATAGCTAGTTTAGAGAAAGACATTGGATGAGTTCGTTAGCCAGATTTGTATCCTTTCAACTTCTTTAGTAAAAATTATTTCCTATCAGAAAAGAATTAAAACACTAAAAAACCTTTACTTCTAGAGAAAGTCAGACAGTGGCGGTGACGTAAAAGAGGCAACACCGTAACCACGCAGACACTGACATAACACTCTAAATATGACGTCATTCTCTCTCTCTCTCTCTCTCTCTCTCTCTCTCTCTCTCTCTCTCTCTCTCTCTCTCTCTCTCTCTCTCTCTCTCTCTCACTAACATGCGCGCATCTCCAGGAGGAATAGATCCTCAGGCCCCCTCCAGGTGCATGAGGATCTATGCCTCTTGGAGATGTTCGAAGCGCGCACGCATGCAATCACTAACACGCACACACACATCGACGCGTTTGGCAGCAGAGCATGCAGGTGACCCGTGTACTTAGTATATCATGTAGCTAGGTAAAGTCAACCTGCTTTCACATAAATTATAGCAAGACTGAAATTATACTGTGAAGTTCTAGTTTTATCAACATTGTTTAAAGCCTATGAAGCGAAAGTGAAACTCTCGTAACGCACGTAAAATCTAAAATTACGTAAAAACTAAAACTTACGTCATGACAAATGACGTTTGACAAATCAATGACGCGCTTGTCCTGCGCCCCTTATAGATCTCACTGACGCATTGACAGATCTGCGAGACCTTTTCAATAGCAGATAATTCAAAATCAGAAGCAGGTCAAAGACAAAAAGGTACGGAGATCATTGACAGCGAGGACAGCTCTCATATAGAAGTGACTTTGTGGGTTATGGTTCATCCCATCTTTTTTCAGGTTTTTGTGATTTGTGATTTAATTTTTTTTTTTTTTTTTTGGTATTCTCGTGATCTGTGAAAGAAGGGGTCGTGAAACGTGAATGTCCAAATAAAATATTTCCGCGATTCCTGAAAACGGCCTAGTTAAACGTGAAACGTGAAAGACTGTTTTCAGACTGTAATACAGTAACCTCCGGATATCACAAACCGCCAGGCGACCCAGTTTTTCTTGTTGATATATCCGATGTTTGTTATAAGCGAAGTAATTTACGTTGGAAAACTGCTGTTGGGACCTTTGAAAAAGTGTTGCTATATCCGACTTTTGTTATATCCGACCTTGTTATAAGCGGAGTAGACTGTAATACATGTAATATCATCATCATCAACAACAACATCATCGTCATCGGCGTCATCATCATTATATTATTATTATTATTTTTAGAATTATTATTATTAGATGAACACTTACGCACAAGTCTCCCATTTCGGCAGATTACTTGGGATGTGGAGGGCTGCACGAACTTCCGGCAGACTGAGGTACGTGGTCACAGCGGTTAGGTTGATGCATGGCCTCTCGCTGATTTGGCGGACATGTACCTAAAGCAGATGAGAAAACACAAGGTAGAAGTTCTTAACTCATTCAGGCCGTATTTCCCCGAATTTGGAGGCGTCGTCTAGCGACTATGCACCAGTTGCATGAGATGGATCGACCATGATAATTCAAGGGCAGTGCCAGATTAGCTTGGCGCCGACAGGCGCCAAGCTATTCTGGCACTACCCTTGAATTATCATGCTCGACCCATATCCTGCTGTACTGCCTCAGGGCTGAATGGTTTAAGTTAGGGGGTTGTGCTCTGGTCTGTGATTTTGGACCTTATGGCCCTAGGCACACATGAGAAAGTAAGATGAGCAGAGGGCTTTCCACGCCAACCCCATCTACCACTCTCCTTTCCCCCCACCCCGCACGCCCTTACTCCAAAACCCTTGCCGCCACTGCCCTCCCACCCACACCACCCCCCCCCCCACCCCCCCCCCTCACCCCCAAACGAGTTACCTTATGCGTTACTTGAGCCCCTTCAGGAGGTGTAATATGGAAGGCCCAGTCCCGAAGATCGGCGTGTTTCTGTCCGTAATTGTTCACACCTCCGCTACACGGTGCATACAGGTTGTACGCGTCAAAAGATCCTCCGTGGATGATGTCATTAACACGCGTCACCTGAAACAGTCAGTGGTTGCGCCACACTGGCTGTCTCCCTCGATTCGCTACCGCTTGTCAGCGGTAGCGAATCGAGGGAGACAACCAGTGTGTGATCGCACCACAGGGGTAGGGAATCGATTATCGGACGAAAGTTTCGTGTCCCTGTCCCTGACCCGCTCCGACGTCAAGGATTGAACCTCAGAGCGAGTCAGGTGCACGCAACTGCTGGCAGATAGTCGATTCAATCCTCTTGTGATGGAAGTTAACCCTTTTCATTCTGATACACTTCCACTTGAAATCAATTTACTATGATAGTTCAAGGGTGGTGCCAGAACAGCATGGCGCCTGAGGCGCCAAGCTATTCTGGCACCACCCTTGAACTAAAATGGTTGATCTGTCTCCAAATCTGTAATGTAGCCTTCATAGGACAGTAAGCAAATTTTACAAAATCAGCCTCAGGATTTAATGGGTTAAACAGAGAACGGCCCGGTGAGGGCAACAGACAGCATATCTACTTTTGTGAAAAACGCGATTTTGATTGTACAGTAAACTTCGGATTCCCTGTGGTGCAACCACACACTGGAGGTCTCTATCGTTGGTTGTCACTGGTTGTCTCCATCGATTCGCTACCGCTGATAATCGGTTTCGAATCGAGGGGGACAACCAGTGTGGCGAAACGAGATTTTCGTTGTGCAGTAACCTTCGGAAATAACAAAACTATATAACAATTTTGCATTGTTGTTATATCCGACGGTTGTTAACTCATTCTACCCCAGACACACCACAGGAAGATAAGGATCGACCATGACAGTTCAAGGGTGATGCCAGAATAGCTTGGCGCCTATGGGCGCCATGTTATTCTGGCATCATCCTTGAACTATCATGGTCGATCTGTGTCCTGCACTGCAATGCAGTCTTCAGAGGACAACGACAAAATGTAAGGATTTCGGTGTTGGGGTAGAATGAGTTATAAACGAAGTAGTTTACGCAGAAAGAGTGCTGTCGGCCCTTCTGAAAAAGTGTTTATATCCGGCTTTGTTGTATCCGACCTTGTTAGTCTGTAATACGGACAGACGCACCTAATTTGGTCTGCACAGGGCTGACAGCAACACAATATACGTTTTTTTGTTTTTTTTTTAAGTTATTCGTCTGCATTATCAGTTTGTCAGTTAATTATTGTGGTTGTGAAGTGAACATCGACAGTTATAATCTACCTCTTTGTAACACTCTGCTGATGTTCCAGCCTGTGCAATGAACTTGCAGTCTGTCGCGTCTCCGTTGCAACACACAGACAGCAGTGAAGTCCACTCCCTAGCAAAGTCAGCATAAAAAAAAACAATATTACGCATAAATCTGAAAAGACATTTCAGCACCAGTTGTGTTTGTTATGCCTTGTCGACACACCTAATGAACTTTAACAGCAGTTTGGACAAGCAGCAAAAGCACACGCGTAATCGTACTTATTTATTTTGGGCTGCCGTTAGCGCGTCGGTCTGTTTGTAGCTGTTTCTCGCACTGATGACGGTGTATTTCTAGAACGGAGTGGAGTCATTATCAGGTTACTTGATAATAAAGACGGCGTGTGCTGAACTGGATTGTCCTGTGTCTAAACAAACCATAACTAGACCTGTATGTAGCGTTTCGTAACCCTCTGTTACAGAAGTACATCTTTGAACAGGTACGGCTGTAGTGGCGCTTTAAATATAACAAACAATTTTGTTTTAAGCAAAAGGGTGACTGCTAAACGCGTAAAATGCAAAGAAACGTCGAATCAAAGATCGAAAATAGCTTTGAAAACATCTGACCAAAGTCGGCCCGAAGACCTTTGTTTATTCGGAAAATCCAGACAGAAATGCAAGTGGAATAACACGAGAATTTCTACATTCTTTAACCCCTTTGCCTGCCAACGGACGTACATTTCGTTTCTGAAGTCTGTGTTCACTGAACGACCAAAAAATGCACAACTGTGCAAAGAACATAGACACAAAGTGGTCTCAACAAGAGGCATAGATCCTCATGAGCCCCCGCAGTCGCGGGGGCTCATGAGGATTTATACCTCTTGCAGTTATTTTGCGTTCACTTTTTCTCGCCAGTCAAGCGCGGTTAGATACAAGTTAAGCTGGAAACCGTTCACGAAACTACGGAAAAAATTACAACAGAACCAGTTTTATAAGCCCACCCTATGACAGAAGGACCTGTCATTAAAGACCATCGTTTGGGTGGCCGCAGCCACCTAAATGATGGTCTTTAATGACATGTGACACTTTTTGCCCCTCAAAACTTCTCTTGACAAGGCATCTGTGGTTTTTTTGTTTTTGTTTTTGTTTTTTTTTTAATATTTTTTAGATTTTCTTTTTAAAAAGATGGTTGGTCAAAACGTGTTAGTCTACATGCTGACTGATGTTGGCCCTGATGGTCTTTTGCTCACTGTGATGCGTCTTTATTAATCGTAATCCTTTCAGTGATAAGATGAACACGTAGGGGCGGATCTGGGGGGGGGGAGGGGTCCAGGGGCTCCGGAACCCATCCTCTTCTCCCCTCCCCCCCGACCCAATTTTTAAAAGAAAATGCTGTAATAAAGTCCCCCCTCCCCCCCCCCCCCCCCCACCCGCTTTTCGATTTTTTCGTCCCCCCCCCCCCCCCCTGGAAGCAAGGTCTAGAGTCGGCGAGGCCTTTAGTGTGAGGTTGAAGGTCCAAACAAAAAGTTGGACCCTCCCCCCCCCCCACACACACACACCCTCGAGGTAACTGATCCGCCCCTGACACGATACAAATGCAAGAAGACGCATTTGCAGGGGCTCACGAGGATCTATGCCTCTTGCTCAGATCAATTTGTGTCCATGCTCCCTCGGTTGGGGGTCTTTCGCGTTGAACTTAACGAAGCAACAGAGTCCATGCGTCAACTAACAGTGTAGGGGTTAGGTGACAAACAATGACATTTTGACTGATACTCACTCCTGGCCAATCAGACCGTGGTAGTACGAAAAGTAGACGATGGAATCCCCCATTAGTTCTCGCACTGATACGCCGTTCCCGATGGCGTAGCCCTGCGGTAGTAGGATTTATCTTTTTAACAAATTATGATTTATTTCATTTCATTTCATTTAGATTTGTACAAATGATTTTTGTTCTAAAATCAGAAGTAGGTCAAAATTGCACGTATTTCGACAAAAAAAAGGAATTAAATGGACGTTGTATGGAAATTAGAATCAGGTCAAAATTTCACCCGTTTTGACGAAAAACAGACATACACACAGAAAAGGACAACAAATTCTAATCTTTTACAGCGAGGCAAGAAATAGTTGTTGTACTCTTCAGTTACTCCTTGTCTCACTAAAAAGGAGTGAGTGTTGTCAGCTACGTACAAACCTGGAAGTAGAAACTGGGATCGTCTTGGACGTGAGCACTTAGGGTGGGAACATAGACACCGCCATAGCTTTCTCCCGTGATGAAGAACTCATTGCGGACGTACTCAGGGAACTTGGAGAAAAAGTCCTTTAGAGCCACGTAGTTGTCCCATGCAACCTGAAATTGACGATTAACGCAAATCGGTGTAGGTAAAAAACAAATGCGCGTTTCTTGAATCTTGAAAATATAAAAATATGCCTCTCGGTCGCCAGGAGTTGCCTCATTGACAGCCACAGTTTGAGGTACTCGTCCGGTATACTCAGGTTACTTTCGCAACGAACGGCTCCCAACAACCAACCGGAGCGAAATCAAAGTGGATAACCGCCTTCTATCATCGGCATGGACAACTCTCCAAACATCTCCAAGAGGCATAGATCCTCATGAGCCCTCGGCGCTCATGAGGATCAAGGCCTCTTGGCGATGTTTGGAGTGTTGTCCGTGCTTATGGTCCAATCCGCTTACTCGCTCTCGTTCGTTGTACGCACTCGTATGTTACAAACGTAACCTGACCATTAACAGTACGACTGTTACGAGGACTCATGCCTTAGTGATGGGGGCGATCCGGCGAAACCGGGCCCACTAGTCCTTACTATTAATGGGCGCGACCTACTGTCTTTTGTTACTACACTGTATAAAGGAGCACAGCCTTTAATCTTTGACTCGATTTTGATTTTTTTTTAAATCACGTAAATACTGAACCCAACCGTGCCAGGGTTACAGAGATGAACAATTGAAATGAACAAAAACCTGTGTGCATGCAGGGAGAACCGAATGTTCTAGGACCAAATTAGTCGTACGGAATATCGTCCAAGGGGAATCTGGGAGACCAAACTTTTTGTTGTTGTTGTCTCTCTTAGCCCATACACCGAACTGCCATTTTTCTGTCACGAAATTAGCATTTGTCGCTTGGGCACCCAAACACAATATGACTAGGCCTCGCCCGACAATCTATGAATCTCAATCCTCACGTTTGGCCACGGGCAAGTGGGTTAGGTCCTCCCAGTGCATGCATCTTACCTGATCGTCGTCTGTCGTGTAATTCTGGTCGTCTGAGTATGAGAACCCGACACCGGCAGGGGCTTCCAGGTACAACATGTTGGCGATCTGCACGTGCAGGAGAATGATGAAAATTTTAGCCCTGTAAATACGCCCATTGAGTTTCTAAGTAGAGTTTCAAATTGGGAAGTTTTTTTTTTTTTTTTTTTTTTTTTTTTTTTTTTTTTTTTGAAGACGGCATTATGGTTTCGGACATACAATAGATCGACATTGAAACATTGTAGTTCAACTGCAAAGGTTTCTCTGAAAAACGAAATTACAGTTGAGGTCGTAGATGGACCTTGACAGTTCAAGGGTCCTTGAATTATCAAGGTCGGTCGATATCTTGTTGTAGTGGGTCACGGTGAAGTATGTACAATGGTACAGCAGGCTTATTTAAGGTTCACGAATTTTCTAGAGGCTTATTCAATCACCCCGCCACCCCCCCCCCCCAACCCCCTTCGACCCACGCCCTCTAACCTGGGCCCGTCCCTAATCGATACTAATAGAATAAATTACCGTTATTTGATTAAAAATATGTATCTCATAATCTGTCCTGTCATATATAATACTCGTATTGACTACTCGAAAACCAGATAGGTGAGGCAGAGGATCTAACCCGCGCTGCATGTGTCCAGCGCTGAGTAATTCTCCTTGGTATGTATACAGTTCAATGTGAATTGCGTATAAATTCTTACTCACTGAGTTCCATGACTGCGGGTTGTAGTCCAGGGATACGCCATCTTCGCGCACCTGAACAAAAGTAAACTCATGACAGGGGCAGATCAGTTTCCTTAAGAGAAACAAGTGAAAAGAGGGGGCAGGGGGAGGGTGGGGGTTGGGGGGGGGGGGTGGTGGGAGGCAGGAGGTTCAAACTTTTTGTTTGGGACCCCTAACCTGATATAGAAGGAGCTAAAGGTGTGTGTGTGGCATTTTTAGCACTGGCAAGAAAACAAAATAAATAAATACCAAAATAAATACCAACATAATACCAAAATAAATAAACGACAAAATAATAAATAGATAACAAAATAAATATAAAATAACAAATTAAATAAATAAAAGTGGAGGGAGGAAATACTGAGAATGACTGGTACTTACCGTATAAGGGCCGTTTTCAGCGAGAAGACCGAACAGCGAACTGCAACCAGGCCCTCCATTCATCCATAACACAACTGGGTCTGTTTTGGGGTTGTTGGCTGACTCTATAAACCTGCAAAACAACGTGTTGAATACAGAGTGAATAATGGCCCAAGACTGTCTCAACTTGCTTTCGACACACAGTTCTGGCTCCGAGGCAGAGCCTCGGCGCCAGAACTTGTGTCAACATCAGTCTCGGCGTGTAATTAACACCACTTGTGGCTTAACATATACGGAATGAAGGTGTAGAAGTGCAAAAGTGTCTCTCCAGTGGCTGTTGTAGTCTATCTGCTTAAAAAATTACTTGTTTGGTATTGCTACATGCTGCAGAATGATGAAACAGTGTCTCAAACCACACATATCTATAGCAGTCACGTCAATCTGCTAAGAATGCACACACATCTAAGTAAGTAAAATAAGATAAATCTATAGCATAATAACCATATTATGACAACAAAAACCGCTAAGTGAGCCGCAACGAAAACAGACTAGCTAAATTCATATGCATTTGTAAAACTGAATATCCTGTTTAAGAAGAGGTTTAATAGAAATATAAAGAACTATAAACAACTAAGATGGGCTGTAGGTAATTCTAAAGGGACTTTGAGTCAATCTGCTGAGTTATATCATATCACAGCCACATTAGACAGGGCCTGAACAGCCAAGGGATCAAAGCTCTTCATCAGCCGCTCGAACGTTTTCATTATGATAGAGGTCAATGCCACAGGCCTGTAGTCGTTAAGGGTACTGATGGTTGCCTTTATTGGTACGGGGATAATAGCTGACTTTTTGAGACAGTGTGGAACCTTTCATGCCTGTAATGACCAGTTAAATATGACTTTGAGAACGCTCGAGAGCTGGTCGGCACAGTAACGCAAAAGGCCGGGAGAAATTTCATCAGGGCCTGCTGCTTTACGCACATTCAAACGTCTGCGAAGCCGCCTCACATCCGTTTAGGCCCCGCCACACGGGCCGGTTGTGCCCCGATTTTGAAGCCGATTCCGATCCGATTGCGATCGGATGACGTCAATTATCTGATCCGGTCCCAATCGGCTGGGAATCGGGTGTCTAGAATCTGCTCTATTTTTCCGATCCGATTCGGCCCCGGTTTTAAGCTCAGTTCAACCAATCAGAGCGCGTCTCGCAAAGCACGTCGTTTCAGCCGGTTTGCAAATTGCGGAACACGCCTGTTGTGATCAGTACCACCGCCGTTGCGGCTGATGTTTCGCACGCCTCTTTCCCGAATATGATGCAAAACTGCTGATAATGCAAGCACATCATCATCACTGTCAAGACTAGCAGCCATTTTGCAGAACAGGTACGACTTTGATCTTCGTTTCAAATCGGTCGGCTAAACAAGTCGGGAAATGTGTGGCAGTGCACACGTTTTTTTTTTAGTCCGGCCCGATCACCTACCGATTCGAAACTGATCGGGAATCGGCCTCAAAACGGGCACGTGTAGCGGGGCCTTTTCACGCACCTCAAGAAAATCGTCATCGGTACTAAGCGGGGGTGGCACAGTAACGGGGTGGTTATTTTGCCTGTCAAAACGACCGTCTTGAAAACACGTTCAGGTCGTTTGCCAGTGTGGGGTTGTGAGTGTCTGCGCGTTTTGATGCTTGTTTGTAGTTTGTGATTTTCTGTATGCCTTGCCACATATCTCTAGAAATGTTCGTAATCAGGTTTTTTTTCCAGTGTCTGTCGAGCGGGAGGGTTAGACACACACACACAATTAAAGTTAGGGTAGAACAATACTTGTTTACAGAATGGCATGGTGTCATCACTAGAATGCTGTGAAAGTCATGCACGGTTTGAGAATCACTTTTTCACCGGATGCAGAGGAGGGGGTGTGATTTACAGTGGCTGTTGAAATCTGTTGGTCTGGATTGTTGAAATCAGTGTTTTTATTTCCTTTTTTGATCAATAAACTTCAGAGAAACATTGATCGATTATTTAAAAAAGCTGTTAAAAACTGGAGCATGTGGTGTGTGTGTGTGTGTGTGTGTGTGTGTGTGTGTGTGTGTGTGTGTGTGTGTGTGTGTGTGTGTGTGTGTGTGTGTGCACTCAAACATGTGTGTGTTCTCATGCATGTTTGTATACTCATGCATGTGGTGTGTGTGCAAGGTTGTTTGCATATGTGTGTGTAGTGCTCGTGTATTTGTGTGTGGCCACGTATGCTCACGTGCGTGTGTGTGTGTGTGTGTGTGTGTGTGTGTGTGTGTGTGTGTGTGTGTGTGCGTGTGTGTGTGTGTTCAGCACTACAAATAAAGGTACGTGCATGTCTTCATTTACAGAGTAAAATCTGTGAAGTGCTGCCCACGATTCACATGCACGCAACGGTTGTGCTTTTGCACCCCAGTGCCATGGTTACATTGGTACACACACACACATCAGTTTAGGCTATGCCCAATAAACTACCCCGCTCCCCAACACACACACGCACTGACACACACACACACACACACACACGCACAAACACACACACACACACACACACTGGCCGGAAGACTGACACACCAAACATGCATACTACTACGCTGACAGTATCTTTTGGGTTCGTTCAGGTTCATTTGGGTAAAAAGACGGACCGACAACCGAGACAGCAATGGCCGCGTACGCCGGTGTGAGCGGCACATTGCTTGCTTTGCAAAACGAACCAGTTCGCGAGTATTCTGACAAACCATACATTTTCATATCTCCGAAACACCACTATTTGACGTCTAAGTGTGATTTACGTGTATAAATTGTGCATACTCTATAAACGCTTTTTTCAACAATGTGACAAGTTCATAGGCGGCCAGTCCGCCACGATAAAAACTTAAGGCCTTTAACGTATACTTAATAAAGATGTAGGTAAAAAATAGAACTGCATATACAACATAAATCATCTAATAAACTAACCAGTAATGAAGACTTCTTGTGCCAGAAGCCCTCAAATAGCCCGAATATTGTTTCCATCGAGGCTGTTTCTTCAAACCCGGAAGTAGGGTCACTTCGTCTTCTGCCGGCGCCCCAAACACTAATATACCCAAAGCCAAGAAGGCAGCACTAAAGAATACCGTCTTCATCATTGCAGATGTGTTAACGAGACTACAGCGCATACGTATTTCAACTGTGCTAACGTTGTCACCGTAAGCTCCGACTGAGATCGAGGCTCCAAGTATGTAAACAGTCAGGTTATCACCCGGACGACGCCGAATGCTGTGAACCTCAGTGCACAGTCCTTGACCTTGGCCCAATGAACCTTTGCGTTATACTTGAATGCACCTGAGCAAAAGTGCAATGACCAAGCAAGAATTCCTAGCCTGTAATACATTAAGTTAAACTGACAAGCAAAAGAAATGCGAAATCTTGGGAATCATCGCCGGAAAACGCGACACCCAAAATGTCGCATTTCTTTTGCTCGTGAGTATAAGGCATAAACCGAACTACAGGTCAGATGGCACTTAATGATAATAATTTCTGTGATGACTATTTTCTTTTTAAATTCATGTGTCAAAACTGAAGCGGTCACTGGGCATAGACAGGTTGCAGCCCTATGCACGGGCTGTGAAGTACATGTGACAGTACATGTTCATGGGACCATCCAAAAACTGGTGGTCCCTTTAGACAGGTGGTCACTCTGGACAGGTCTGTCTATGCGTCTGTACGTGTAGTTGGACTGCATGTCACAGTGCTAAACAGTACTGAGGGGAGGGATCCCTCTTAATGTGGTAAAAATGCCTTGTACACGTTTTTTTATTGTATTATTTTCTTCTCTTTTTGTGTAGTCAGTGTGCTCACTGAGGCTTACTGCATAGTTCAGCTATTTTTGTCTCCTGCAAGCCTGGCCGGAATTTAGTGTGTACATTTACCGCCAGTAGTAAGAGGCGAGGCTGTGTAACACGGAAGAACGTTTAGACAAAGGCTAGATGTTGTACTCAATGACCGCACCTCGCCTAGTGTCGGTTTCTCCCTTCTTTCCAGAGCTCTGCTACGGCCGGTACCAGCCGAGACAGCTGGTTACTGCGGAGTATCTTCCCCTGACAAGAGATTTGTTGGATTTGGGTTGTTCATTACGTAGTCTTGTGAAAGTACTATTTTTCATCTGCAAGAGGTTTTTGCAACAATACAGTGTTTGAAGGGCTTTAAGTGTTGGTAATAGTTTCAGAATTTACAAAAGCGTATTCAGCTAGGAAAGTAATGTTCTATCCCATGGAAAAGTGCTTCACCATTTTGTAACACATAAAGATTTTGGTCGGGCGAGCCGTTTCTCGCTGCTCGTCAGCTTTTCGACTTATGGTCCCCGATCACTTTGTGCCAGTGGGACGTTAAAATGGAGTTAACGAACGAACGAACGAATTTTCGACTAGCGAAAGCTCCCCCTGCGGTCGGCATCTTTGGCTTAGATCGCGGTGTGGTATGTGATGAAGCTCTATGCTCGTGTATAGTGCTCATACATTAGGGTTAGTACGGTACGGGGTTTGTTAACCGGTTTCTTTGTGCCGATAGTCCGTGGGGCCTGCTGCCCACGTGGAATCTGTAAGACATGGTTAGCACGGAGTTTTAAGTGAGTTCTGTTTAGGGAGTTTAGGCAAAAGCTGTATCTGTCAGAGGTCTAGTTTGGTTAGTGCGGGGCTAAACTGTCTGCTTGGACAGATGTGTTTTGAGATACCTAGCCCGCATTCCAAGACTCTGAAGCCTAGATTTCAGGTATGTTTCTATATATGTAGTATTGATAGTTGCTTAGTTAAAGACAGTATGCGTTGCTAAGAGTAATGTGCTTGTATAGTGTTGACCGGTTTGGTTTAGTTATGTTGGTTTACAATTCAGTGAAGTAACCGGTGTTTTTGTATACAATTGTTTACCGCGATAGATAACTAAAGGAATGTGAGGTGTGTTAAGCTGCTATGAAGATAGTACGTGGTTGGTTAAAGCTGAGGTGCAATGAGAAAAACCCGCCCAGCGCGTGTTTTAAAGCTGAGGTGCAATGAGAAAAACCCGCCCAGCGCGTGTTTTAAAAAGACTGCAGGACCCAGCTTGGGCCCTGCCCCTAAGTGGGTCAAATCGGTTCGTAACTCAGTTGACGGAGTTGGCAACTGCGGCGTATCCCGAGCTTGCAAAACTCTCGGAAAACGACAGACCACTTCCTGTTGCACGGAAATCATCGCGATTAGCAGATCGGACAACAGCAGACGATTCTGTGACACTTTGAAACTGACCGACAGCCACGGATTTTACGCGCTGGGGACTATGATGGCAGAATGTACGGCTGTACATGCTGTAAGTATGACTCCTGACACTTTGTAGTTGTGAACGAATTTTTTCAACACGTAGAAATAAAGAAGCATTGTGATTTACCAATACAGTAAATTGGCTGAGAGGGAGAGAGAGAGAGAGAGAGAGAGAGAGAGAGAGAGAGAGAGAGAGTCGACTGTTTACATAGATGCCAAAAGATACAAGGTCGCCATGGGTCAAGCTGATTTTTAGTAGCTGCCCTTCGTATGGAGAAAACATTTGCTGTAGGCCACTCCAGATGAAAGGATATAACAACAAACACTAAACGACAAATAACCCCTCCTTCCTCACCCTTCCGATATCAAATAAGCTTCAGGCTGTACTGTGTAACTTACGGATAGTTCGGCCTGGTCCATATCCAGTGTGCGTCCAGGCAAAGCACAAATGGCCTGCTCTGTCCGTCGGGTGGTCGAGTGTCGTCTGCTACTGTTGATATCAGTACAAATATCGCTGGTTTAGATCAGTGATCGCAGTGCCCACTCGCTGCAAACAGGAAGTGGCCTGTCTTTTTCACGGGAGTTTTGCCAGCACGACAAACGCAGTTGAAAACTCAGTCAACTGAGTCAGTTGCAAACCGGTTTGCCGAAGTTAGCCGAACGTTCACGAAGACAGGGCCCTCGCTGGGTCCTGCAAAGTTTTTTTAAAACACGTGCGGGGCGGAGTTTTTTGACTGTTTCTCAGCTTTAAAAAGACTCTACAGGACCCAGCTTGGGCCCTGCCCCTAAGTGGGTCAAATCGGTTCGTAACACAGTTGACGGAGTTGGCAACTGCGTATCCCGAGCTTGCAAAACTCTCGGAAAACGACAGACCACTTCCTGTTGCACGGAAATCATCGCGATTAGCAGATCGGACAACAGCAGACGATTCTGTGACACTTTGCATCTGACCGACAGCCACGGATTTTACGCGCTGGGGACTATGATGGCAGAATGTACGGCTGTACATGCTGTAAGTATGACTCTTGACACTTTGTAGTTGTGAACGAATTTTTTCAACACGTACCTCCAGTCCAATATAGGCTAATATAAATAAATAAAGAAGCATTGTGATGTACAACCAACACAGTAAATTGGATGAGAGAGAGAGAGAGAGAGAGAGAGAGAGAAAGAGAGAGAGAGAGAGAGAGAGAGAGAGAGAGAGAGAGAGAGAATCGACTGTTTACATAGATGCCAAAAGATACAAGGTCGCCATGGGTCAAGCTGATTTTTAGTAGCTGCCCTTCGTATGGAGAAAAAAAAATTTGCTGTAGGCCACTCCAGATGAAAAGATATAACAACAAACACAAAACGACAAATAACCCCTCCTTTCTCACCCTTCCGATATCAAATAAAGCTTCAGGCTGTGCTGTGTAACTTACGGATAGCTCGGCCTGGTCCATATCCAGTGTGCGTCCAGGCAAGACACAAATGGCCTGCTCTGTCCGTCGGGTGGTCGAGTGTCGTCTGCTACTGTTGATATCAGTAAAAAATATCGCTGGTTTAGATCAGTGATCGCGGTGCTTACTCGCTGCGATACAGGAAGTGGCCTGTCTTTTTCACGGGAGTTTTGCCAGCACGACAAACGCAGTTGAAAACTCAGTCAACTGAGTCAGTTGCAAACCGGTTTGCCGAAGTTAGCCGAACGTTCACGAAGAGGGCCCTCGCTGGGTCCTGCAAAGTTTTTTTAAAACACGTGCGGGGCGGAGTTTTTTGACTGTTTCTCAGCTTTAAGCATAGTCTTTTCCAGTGTATAGAGTAATGTATAGCAAGAGTGTTACGCTATAGTCTGTTTCAAGATAGTGACAGAGATATGGGGGTGTTACGGAAATAGACAGTTTATGAAGCACGTGTGTGTGTGTGTGAAAGAAGTGCGAGTTATTTGTATCGGCCAGGTTACGTGACGTTTCTCATTGATCCAATATGTTGTGTGTTTGGCAAGTGTTACGTTGGGACTTTTGTTTATTCAGAGTGCTTATAAAGAGGGAGAGACGGACGCCGAGACGTCGAGTCACCAGACCTAACGTGAGGTCATCACCCCTCCAGCTCGTCAGGGAGTGAAGCGACCGGGACCAAGACACCCGAGTCAAAGCGAGAACTGCGCTACAGTACGAGAACGAGGACGTCCGTGCCAAAGAGACAGGACGGCAAGAAGAAGCGTACGACGAAGGACTTTCAACGCCTAGTGACGTGAGAAGGACCAATGTAACCAGGCAATAACATCAAACAGGTTGGAGACAGTGTGAAACTAAAACCTAGCCTGGCAAAGATATTGTGATGTGGATGCTGGGTGTGGGGAAAGGAGAATTGTATATAGCTTGATAGTGTGAGCGTTTTTTGGTATCTTTATATTGTATAAAGTCACTTTAGAAAGGAAACCCGTGTGTTGTGTTTTACCGCATGAATGCGCCCGTCTGTCAGTGGCGGTGTATGCGTCTGTTGCGTGAGAGTCTGTACGTGCGACTGTGGGCAAGTCTGCGTGCGTTACATGGTACCTGGTCTGCGGAGATAGGTGGATTTGAGCGGTTGTTATCCACGACTGCTTCTACAGTTGCTGTTTCGACTTTGCCGTTTTTCCAGAGTTCTCTCTACAAACCAGCATTTTGGACTCTGTCATTTTTCTGAGCCCTCCCTTGAACGGGAATCCCGGACTCTGCCGTTTGTTTTTTTTTTTAGTCTTGGGACTTTGCCATTTTTCTGGCGGCTCTCCTTTATAACGGGCGCTCCGGACTCTGCCGTTTTTTTTGTTTTTTTTTGAGTCTTCGGACTCTGCCATTTTTTGTAGTCTTCCTTTGTAACGGGCGTCTCGGACTCTGTCGCTTTTCCGAGGTTTCCCTTTACAAAGGGCGCTTCAGACTTTGCCATTTTTCTGGAGTCTTCCTTGATATCGGGCGTCTCGGACTTTGTCGTTTTTCCGAGGCTTCCCTTTATCAAAGGACCTTTTGGACTCTAACATTTTTCTAGATAGTTTTCCTTTACAAGGGGCGCTTCGGACTTTGCCATTTTTTTTGGAGCCTTCGGACTGTCATTTTTCTGGAAGCTTCCTTTATAACGGGCGTCTCGGACTCTGTCGTTTTTCCGAGGCTTCCCTTTATCAAAGGATCTTTTGGACTCTGCCATTTTCTTAGATAGCTATCCTTTTAAAGGGCGTCTCGGACTCTGTCGTTTCAGTCACTGAGGCTTCCCTTTACAAAGGGCGTTTTGGACTCTGTTATTTTTTTGTAACGGGCGCCTTGGACTCTGTCGTTTTCCAAGGCTTCCCTTTTACAAAAGGCGCTTTGGACTTAGTCATTTTCGTACAGGTCTTCTTTTACCAAAGGCCTCTCCGACTTAGCTACTTTTATAGACTTTCTTTTATAAAGGGCACTTTGGACTTTGTCATTTTTGCCGAGGCTCCCTTTTATCTAATGGCCTCTCCGACTTAGTTATTTTACTAGATTCTCCTTTGTTCAGACTTTGTTATTCTGTTTAGAGATACGACTTATTAGTACTGTGCCGCGCTATTGTAGTAACACCTGAGTAGGCCTACATTGTGACCAGCAGAGAATATACTTTTCTCAAACGGCCTCATGCCGGGGCATTTGTTGTCGCTTTATCACTATTAGCCTGTACTGCAATATAGTGTATACGAAATGCGATCTTCGTTTCACATGTCTTATTGTAGTTAGTATCGAGTGCGAGTGACTGTGCTTGTGTGTGTGAACTTGGCATCCTGACACGAGCAAACATTTACATACACATTCACCGGTCACACAAACATTGCACACGGTCATCGACGCTACAGATTTTGGTGTCGAAGGCTGAGGTGAGGCGACACTACATAATTTTGGTGTCAGAAGTGGGATTAGGCTGGTGCATTGTACTTTCAGATCGAGCAGATAAGAGTAGCGTGATAGGTCTCTAGTACTTAGCGGTCCGCAGTATATTTACTGACAAAAGCGTTACGTTTCAGTTATTTTTGTTGCTTGTTGATACCGTCTGAGGGAAGACCAGTGAGTTTTGCTTGTCCCTAAAACGTGGGGAGTGGACTCTTTAGCCTAGACCTCTGTGGAGCTTCGGTTCGAGGCGGAAATACTTGTAATGGTTTAATTTTGAATTTTTTTTTTTTTTTGAACGTTAGGGATACAGAAGTAAGACGATAGTTGTTGTTGTTTTTTTAGTAACCGCAGACCAGGGTATAGTAGGAAGGACGGCTAAAAGTAAAAGTCGACAGCGGCAGCAGCAAACCAGATCGAAGAGCCGAGTACCATTTGGAGAGGATGGGAAAAGCAGCAGCGGACTCTGAACTGGCATAGACCTCGGTGGAGCATACACCACAGCGGAAAAGCTACATCACCGACGAACTTCAGTGACAGTTGTTGGCGTCATGTCATCGGCGGATTCCGACGTAGAAGATTACGAAGTATACATCCCCGATAGGGAAGGGATCAGTATTTCCCATCCAGGCATGAGCGCAGCAGACCAAGCAGCAGTCGGGGTGATGGAGGGTACGACGCTATTATACCAAGACGGTGGAGTTTGGCGATCGCACACAGGAGCGACCGCCAGCACGCCATGCGACAGACAGAGAATTAGCGGAGCAAAATATGAAACGACGACGAGAGATAGAAAAGCAGATCGCCGAGCTGAGTACCATCCTGGAGCAGATGGGAAAAGCCGCAACGGACACTACCGTCGGGGCACATCTAGACGCGGACGCTGTAGACTACGCGGTGAAACCGAAAACCTTCGGTGTGAGGAGACGCGACAGCAGGCAGCTAACACGAGCAGATATTGAAGAACCGGACCAAGACGTCATACCTGCCGGTCATGAAGGCAGAGGAAGCTCTTTGCGCTGAGCAGGTCATCACGGGGAGATAGGCCGTCATCTCCGAGAGTTCGACATGCCCAGGGCGGGTGATGAGAGTAGTGAGGAAGAAGGGGACTCGGTTTCAAGCCATTGGAGTAAAAGATCGGCGCGAAATGAGGGGAGCTCATGCCGAAGAACGAGCTCCTCTGCACTCGCCCGAACCGCGACTGGTACCAACGGGAGGAACACACCGCCTGTTCCACTACGGGTTTACAGGTCACCCGGGCGCGCAACTTTTGGCCCCAGGAAAGGGGCCAGGGGCCTGGACAGTGGTGCGAGACGTATCGGCACGTCGTCGGTAAGATCCACTGGTACAGTGGAGGGAGACGAAGGATGTCTCCCGGAAAATTCCACTGGTGGCGGGGGTGCAGGGACGAGCCTGAGTACAGGCCGAGGCTGCACGGGTTACCGATGGACACTTGCGAACTCCAATGATGCGAACCGAGTACGAGAACAACACCCTAGGAAAGCCAAGAAAGACACGATCTACAACGGAAAGTCAAGTTTTCACGACTTTTGGGTACAATTCGAGATGGTTGCCAAAATGAACCAGTGGGACGAGGAAGAGATGGCAACAGAGCCGGCGACGAGTCTAAGAGACCTGGCAGTGAGCGTATTAGCTGACTTCTGCCCTTAGAGCAGTAGTGTGACTACCGGGCCCTCGTTCAAGCTCTGAAGTCAGACTCGAACCAGATCACCAGACGGAAATTCAAAGAGAAGAACTGAAAACTAGACTCAAGAAAAGGGGAGAGTCACTGACTGAACTCGCCCAGGATTGGAAAAGGACCGTACGCAAGGCATACCCACTGCGAGCCTATGCCGCTCTATGGGACCAGCTAACGCTAGAGGCGTTCTTTGACTCCATGAACGACACAGAGCTTGAGTGGAGCGTGCGGCAAGGGAGGCCGACATCCGTGGAGAGGGCTGTTACCCTCGCCATGGAATTTGAAGCATTTCAGCAGACTCGTGCGAGGAAGAAGAGAATGGAGCAAAATAGCCTCTTCATGATCCAGGGTCGAAAACAGGGGGAAGACGAGGACAGACTGTGCCATAACTGCCGGGAGCGGGGACATTTAAGGGCCCGTTGCTCCCGTCTGCGCCGGCAAGAATGGCGACATAGCAGCCACAGCGGCCAACTATCGCAGGCCGCTGTACACTCAGAAAAGCTGCCAGACAGGGAAGGACCCGACTACGAATGATGAAGAATGCGAGGACGCGGGCGATGATGGAGGCTGTCCGGACGCGGAACTGCCCCCATCTCCCTTTCTACGCCGGTGAAGAGAGCACGTAAACTACCTCAGCCGTTTCTCGACTTGGCGGATCCATGGTCGGTCATCACCACCGAATCGGCGACACAGGCGGACGGAGTGAGTTCCTGCTGCACAAGTCCGGGAGGCAGGGTATAGCCCGCGCCCGGCCGAAGACGACTAGAAGCCGGGGAGGCAGGGTGGCCCGCGCCCCGCAAGACAACCAACGCTGCAGGACCAAAGACCTTCGTCGCGACGTCTTAGAACACGGAATTTGTTAGTGTAACTGTGTAGTGTAAGTGGGGTAAGTTAGAAAAAGAAAAGAAACCCTTTAGGACTGGTAAGATTAAGCAAGTGAATCCTTCGGACAAGATTTGGAAAACATCTGGAAACAAGAAAAATCAACGTGCGTGACATGACTTTTTCAGTGAACTGTGTTAATTGAAAATCATTCAAGAACTTTCGCCGACGTCTACGGTTAAATCGATTTACGGGTAACCGCGTGCTTTATACACATCGTTAATTTTCTTCTTTTTACAGGTGAACGAATTTTAGTTTTGCATGACGTGGTTGTTTGTGTACTGAATAATTTTTTCTTGCTTATATTGGTTATTATGTAATCGTATATATCGAGTCTATATCAGCATGCTTAGTGGTGTTGTAGTTTGATTTCTGTTTTATTTTGTTGGTCGGATTTTTTTTTTCCATGTACCTGTGTCAGATGGCACACCTGAGGTTCGTCGACGACATTCTTTTACCAGGTGTTCTGTTTTACCTGGGTGGATCATTTTGGGACCAGTGTGTTGTAATGACTGTCACCTTAAAATGGGTGTGTCGGATTTTTTTTTTAAAGCCATTTATGATTGTTGGTTGTTTTGGTTTTTTTTTGTGTGCTTTGTAACGGCATACGTTTGGATTACGTAACCGTAGTCTTTGTGCATGATGGTGTTTAGGTTTTGATTTTTTGGTTTTGTTGTTTGTTTTGAAGTGTGAGATAATGACTGATTGTGATCGTTTGCAATACCTGAGGTACCAGGGTATTGGAGGCTAGTCAGTTGTAACAGGTCAGTCAGGTGTCTTTTTGGTTCTAGTAACGGCGATTATTTTATTGTGTTGCCGTATGAAAACTCAAGTTGGTGAGAACTGGGTTTTGTCGCGCAGCGGCTGGTGAGTTAGGACCTGAATTGATTTTTGTGCGTGTGTTTTTTTGATAGCATGCCGCTTGGTTGTTTATGTAGTCATTTTTATCACTGTTTTATAGCATGTTTTTTTTTTCCGATTGAGGACAATCGCTGAGGAAGCGGGGGGTAGTGTGGTAAAAATGCCTTGTACACGTTTTTTTATTGTATTATTTTCTTCTCTTTTTGTGTAGTCAGTGTGCTCACTGAGGCTTACTGCATAGTTCAGCAATTTTTGTCTCCTGCAAGCCTGGCCGGAATTTAGTGTGTATTTACCGCCAGTAGTAAGAGGCGAGGCTGTGTAACACGGAAGAACGTTTAGACAAAGGCTAGATGTTGTACTCAATGACCGCACCTCGCCTAGTGTCGGTTTCTCCCTTCTTTCCAGAGCTCTGCTACGGCCGGTGCCAGCCGAGACAGCTGGTTACTGCGGAGTATTTTCCCCTGACAAGAGATTTGTTGGATTTGGGTTGTTAATTGCGTAGTCTTGTGAAACTGAGTACTATTTTTCATCTGCAAGAGGTTTTTGCAACAATATAGTGTTTGAAGGGCTTTAAGTGTTGGTAATAGTTTCAGAATTTACAAAAGCGTATTCAGCTAGGAAAGTAATGTTCTATCCCATGGAAAAGTGCTTCACCATTTTGTAACACGTAAGGCCGATTTTGGTCGGGCGAGCCGTTTCTCGCTGCCCGTCAGCTTTTCGACTAGCAAGATACCTAGTCCTCCCAAACCAAATAGTATGCATATGCGGCCACACACTCACCACGGAACACATTCTACTAGAATGCCAACACACACTGAGAAGAAACCAGAGCCACAATAAAAGACAAACTGAACACGTCCCTCACCCTAGAATGACTCATAAACCCCGACCCAACAACTTGGTGCACCACCACCAAACACACAATACACCTAATCAACAAACACCCCTTAGTTAAGTACATATAATCAAACATAGAACCCCACCTGCCCCCTCCCACAGCACGGAAGGCTCATGATCCTGGATCATGGCGATGAGTTCGGGGGCTAGCTCTCGTCGTCCGAGCACCCCCGGGCCCGAAGTGCTCAAAACTAGATAGTCCCCCGGTCGGGCAGGAAAGGAGCCTGAATGACGTGAAAGAGGACGTATGCAAGGATAATAAAAGAAGGAAGATTGAAAGAATGCAAGACGGAGCGACAGAAGGGGTCCCCCCACCACCAAACATCCCCCATCATCAACCATGGTCAAAGCACCCGCCCCGCCCCAGAGCCCCCGAGGTAATAAAGATCGCACCCCACCCCACCTCACCCCCATACTCTCCACCCCCATCACAAACATCCCGCCTGGACTGCCCAACCGGGGGCACTCAAAAGATAGCACCCTAGACAGTGGGAAGCCCTCACGAAGCCAGGTCTCCCAGAACTGCCCGGTACCCGCTCTCACGACCCCACCCCATAGCCTCTGGTATCTATCCACTCCGGGGACGCCCGCCTCGCCCCGCCGCCCTCCCAATAAAGGCCGGGGGGTGGCGGGGGTGGGGAGAGGGCGAACCCATCATCTCCAACCCTCTCGTCTCATGGTCCGAGCACCCGCCCCCACCCCCCACCCCCCAGATAATAAAGAGTCACCTCATCCATACACTCCCCCCCTCCCCCCCCCTTCCCCCCCCCCCAACCGGCCGAGGCGGGACCGCGGGGAGCTGCGGTGGCCGTGCATGGACAAACCGCCACTCAGGTGGGCCGTGCCCGGAGACCGCGAGGCGCCCTGAGGGGCCCAAGTCCCCCGCCGGGGCTCCACCCTTCACCTCTTTCAATCTTACCCGGCCAAGGCGGGACCGCAGGGAGCTGCGGTAGCCGTGCATGGACAACCGCCACTCAGGTGGGCCGTGCCCGGAGACCGCGGGGCGCCCTGAGGGGCCCAAGTCCCCCGCCGGGCCTCCTGGGGCCGACCAGTCGGGGCCCGGGAAGGAACACAGGGAAGAGCCAATAGAGAGCGGGTAAATCCGGGAGGCTGGAGCCCAGCCTGGACCAAGGAGAGCCAACCACTTAAATACACTAGGTCCAACCAAAGGAGGTTTAGCATCCAACGTCAATGCACTCCTTATAAACATAGATAATGGGCGGCGACCTACGCGCAGGAGAACACCCTCCCAGAGTCACACGGTGGCGGACCCCGTCCCCCACCGGCCCCTCCCCACTTATCCTCACACTATCCAATCGCGAAGTGTTGCCGTGGGCCCGGCAGGGCCGAACAGCAAACACAGGTCACCCTCATCTCCATCCCCACCTCATCTCATGGTCCCACACCCGCCCCACCTCCCCACGGTTAATAAAAGAAGGATCACCATCAACCTCACCATCATCAATCACCCCGGTCCTGAACCGCCCCCTCCCCCCCCCCCCCCCCCCCCCCGCCATGGATGGGCTCCCCGGACCGGTGGAGGCCACCGCTGGGTCCGGTGGCTCCGTTCGGGCGTGGGGGGGGGGGGGGGGAGGGTGCGCGAGAACCACCCATCACATCATCTTTTTTTTTTTTTTTTTTTTTTGTCAGTTTTTTTTTTTATTTACAGGTTACTTTCACTTTATTTTTCCACCGCCCGGCACTTTAAGATTGCTCCCCCAGGAGTTCGGAGGGAATGCCCCGTACGTCGCTGCCGAGCGGCTTTTTGACAGACTACCCCCCTCCTAGCGGGGAGAGGGTCCCGGGGGCCGGCGGCGGGCCCCTGTGGCTCCACCCACCGAATCTCGGTGGGACGCGCCCGGGGGCCGGCGGCCGGCTCCGGGGTCCATCTTCCCCGTATTGGGGCGCAGGGAGGACACTCCTGGAAGGTCCACTCTGCGGGATAGGGGGGTTAGAGAACCCAGAGAGTCGAGGTACCCAAGATGGCACTCCGACACGTGTGACTCCCCGCTCGCCTGCGTACGGTCGCCGTCCATCAAAATAACTAGTGAGCCCAGGGAGGTTTATCATCCGTCGTCCATGCACTCCCTGGGGAAATGGAGGGTACATCATCCCCCTCCAGAGAAAAACAAAAACACATATAGGGGGGGTTAGTAAAAATCAACCCCCCTCAAACAAGAGGGTGTATAGCTGGCGGGCCAAATAGAGAACCGGGCCTGGACTACCAAAAAGGGAGAGAGGAAAGAGCACACCACCAACCAAGCAAGACGGAGGACCCAAGCGTCCACAAGAGCGCGGACCCTTCCCAACGACCCAGCCCCCTGGGGCGCGGGCAGACATGATGAAGGAGGAAACAAAATGATACGCAAACATCAGCGACAAACAGCCAGGACAGACCCCCCCCCCCCCCCCCCCCCCCCCCCCCCCACCCTGGACGAAATCAACGAGAACTGGAAGTCCCTACCCCTTTTCAAAATAGCATAGCATAGCATTTTCGACTAGCGAAAGCTCCCGCTGCGGTCGGCATCTTTGGCTTAGATCTCGGTGTGGTACCTGGTCTGAGGAGATAGGTGGATTTGAGCGGTTGTTATCCACGACTGCTTCTACAGTTGCTGTTTCGACTTTGCCGTTTTTCCAGAGTTCTCTCTACAAACCAGCATTTTGGACTCTGTCATTTTTCTGAGCCCTCCCTTGAACGGGAATCCCGGACTCTGCCGTTTTTTTTTTTTTTTTTTAGTCTTGGGACTTTGCCATTTTTCTGGCGGCTCTCCTTTATAACGGGCGCTCCGGACTCTGCCGTTTTTTTGGAGTCTTCGGACTCTGCCATTTTTTGTAGTCTTCCTTTGTAACGGGCGTCTCGGACTGTCGTTTTTCCGAGGTTTCCCTTTACAAATGGCGCTTCAGACTTAGTCATTTTTGTACAGGTCTTCTTTTACCAAAGGCCTCTCCGACTTAGCTACTTTTATAGACTTTCTTTTATAAAGGGCACTTTGGACTTTGTCATTTTTGCCGAGGCTCCCTTTTATCTAATGGCCTCTCCGACTTAGTTATTTTACTAGATTCTCCTTTGTTCAGACTTTGTTATTCTGTTTAGAGATACGACTTATTAGTACTGTGCCGCGCTATTGTAGTAACACCTGAGTAGGCCTACATTGTGACCAGCAGAGAATATACTTTTCTCAAACGGCCTCATGCCGGGGCATTTGTTATCGCTTTATCACTATTAGCCTGTACTGCAATATAGTCTATACGAAATGCGATCTTCGTTTCACATGTCTTATTGTAGTTAGTATCGAGTGCGAGTGACTGTGCTTGTGTGTGTGAACTTGGCATCCTGACACGAGCAAACATTTACATACACATTCACCGGTCACACAAACATTGCACACGGTCATCGACGCTACAGATTTTGGTGTCGAAAGCCGCCTGGGGTGAGACGACACTATAGAAACAGTGCCTATTATGAAACACCTTGCTCCCGGCGAAATGGAATCACTTGTCCAAATTCCGCCTGTGCAGTAATATAAAGCTACTTCAGTGAGCCTTATTTCCGGTACAAGAATTTTAGGAGTGATGAAAACGAAAACACGCCAAGAAAATGTGATTTTTTTACCCTTCTGCGTCTAATTTTTCACCTTTATGAAACACCTACATCAGCATTCAGTTTTGAGATTTTTTTTTTTTTTTAAATAGCCACTCTTGTCATGAAGAGTAGTCTTCGGACATCAGATAACCAGCGGCAATCGTTTTGGTTCTCTTTTTGTTGTTTTGGAGGCACGCATTTTCCAGGAGAGGTTTCTTGTTCCTATTATCGGAAACCGACCCGCCAGAGAGAGAAGATGTGGGGCTACAGCCACACCCATTTAATAAACAATTGATTATTCTAATTAGATCGATAATTAGACAAACGAACGTCAACCAATACCACCAATGCCTTAATCGCCCAGCCATTTTAGTTCCACTCCAGAAATCATTCAAGCTACGTTTTTTTATCAGCTGCCAACCGGTGATTATTAAGCCAGATCCCCCACCCCAACCTAAATAATTAATGCTGTCATTGACTTTTTTAAACAAAGACTAATTAATCTATCAATGATCACAGTGTGATTATATTTTGAATACGATTGTACACAACACTCTCTTCACAACGTGTGTGTTTGGTGTCTTCACTTTGCTTTTTCACAACACATAAAGGACACAGGCAAGTTTACAAATAGGCTGTGTGGTGTTTACGCGGCTGTTATTAAAAAAAAATAAAAAAACAAGGCTGCCAAACCCCGCCTATTCAAAGTGTCGAGTATATTAGAGTTAAGAATGTGGTAAGATCGTATGCGACACACGCAGCATACATCGTACAGACACAGGTAACATGTGCTGCACAGACATACGTGGCTTATGCGACACACACACACAGCAAGAGAACATGCCATAACAACAGGCGTTCACTACCTTACTAAAAGCCCGCATCAGGCCAAGCCACGCGCCGCGGGTGGAAGGGATGATAGCTGGGGATGATGGGTGGGGTTAGACGGCTTCCATATGCCGTACTTGTTTATTCCTTAGCTCTCCTAATGGCCAAAGTACAGTTAGTAAGGCTATGAAGGAAAGGGCATTTTGGTGGTGCACGAACTCGTTTCATTAAAAGATAAGGAAGTCTTTCTTGCCACTCCCATCTAAAATTACTACGCTCACACGGAAACAAATGGAGTAGCAATGGGATCGATTATTTTTATTTATTTATTTTACCTTATATTTTTTGTCACACACAAAAAAAATTATTTTGATAATTTTATAATACAATTGAATGTTACTCTCCCTGGTCGTGCTGGCGTGTTTATGTGTACTTTAAACATTTCCCCCAACCTTTCCCGAGGTCTCTATACAGACTATTTTTACTCTGAGGCCTTCCTTTTTAACATTTTAAGCTTTTCAAGTCGGCAAAGCGATCTGGCTGTCTCCATTGCTAACGACGCTGTCCGACATTTTGTTTAGTTTTACTCTCACTCTCACAACTTTTTAAAAATGTGATATATGGCAATTAAAATTTTACTGCTGTATGTTGTTTAAAGTGAAATATTTATTAAAATGTTTCAATATAAACATTTTATATAAAATCCTTAGAATAATCTACAGTTGATACAATACTTTTGCTTTGAGTGTATTGTATATTTTTAGTGCTTCACGTGGTGCGTGTGCTAGAACTTAAATTGTAAAACTGACGTATACGTGTCAAAGCTCCTACATTTTCGTTAGTCAGCCAGGCAGTCTGAACTTTCGGCTTATACATGTGCCAATCGAAAACGAACACGCATTCCACGCCGCGGTTCTGGCTGTGAGCCCGCTAGCCAAACTCTTTCAGCTACGCTATCGCTAGAAAATAGAGCTAAATGAACCTGCAGGGAGAGCTTAGTCACTAAATGTTTCCGATTCTTCAAAAGAACATGAAAGTATTGGCGGCCAACACAGTACACACTGCCGCCGGTTTCATGAGAGCACTGAAGTTAAAGATAAGGCCTGAAGCACTCCCTGGTACACCATTACTAGGGAATAGAACTAAATGAATGTGAAGGAAGGGTTTAATTACTGAAGATTTTGGAGCGGGCGAAGACGCCTGGAAATATATGCCACCAACTGAACATACACATTTCACTTCCTGCTGTACAATTTTCCATCGGCCCGAGAGGAATAGATTGCCATCGGCTCTCCCGAGGTATCAGTTTCAGAAAGCGGCATAGATTCTCATAGGTTTTGGCAGGCTCCCACACATTCACAACACACTATCGTTCTTGCTAGGATAAATGTATGCCTATTGAGCACGACCTATTTTACTCTGGCTGGTAATTTTAGTTTGGTGAAGCTGACACAGATTCTAAAATTCCAAAAACCTTCGGTGGTCAACCTCTCTCGTGAATTACATTTTAGCTCTTTTTCCCCGCAGCAAAGTAAGATTTAGCTCACGTGCAAACCCCGTCGTATTTTGTACGTTATCTCGATACGTTAACTATGCGTTCGTTCTCTGCGGTGGAGTTCCCTAGTACCGCCAGCCTTGGGCTCCCGGCCTGCGAACGTTTCACAAAGGAATGCGTGAGGTAGACAAAATACACTCAAACAAAAGTAATTTATCAATAGCTGACCATTTAAAGCATTCTAAATAAAACATTTGATTGTAAACACGTCGAAACGTTGTTACAAGTTTCCTGGCAATATAGCAATAGATTATCAATTTCAACAGTATCACATTTAAAAAAAAAACAACCGAAGAGAGTAAAACCAAGATGTCGGACCGCGTCGTTAGCAATGGAATCAGCGATCGCTTTGCCGACTTGAAAAGCTGAGAAATTTTAGAAAGGGAGGCCTCAGAGTAAAAATAGACTGTACAGAGACCTCGGGAAAGGGTTGGGAATTTGTTTACAGTACACATAAACACGCCGGCACGACCAGGGAGCGATAAAGCGGCCGCGGCGAGCCGTTAAGGCGGCAGAGGCGTTGACAGTTTCTGTCGTTATGTTGGGGTAAGAGGCAGTCTGGCACCAGATTCTGGTGAGGCCTTGTTACTGCATGAACAAAAGCTAATTAAACTACCAACGATTACAAAACAGTCAGTATAAAGTACTGAATACCTAGTCAAGCCCTCATGCGTCACCGGTTTTATAGCGCACACGGCCCAGTCAGTGTATGTAAGAGCTAATTTTGGCTCAACATAGGTGAAAACTCTTTCTCGCGCCGTGTTCGCACAGTGAAGATCATTTTCTATTTTAAAACAGTCAGCCATTGGCCCAATCTGTCCCCCAAAGGCCCAAACTGTCCCCCAAAGGCCGTTTTGGTCCCCATCAAAACAAGGGGGACAGTTTTGCAGTCTAGAATGTTCCAAAGCACGTGTTTGCTGATGCAATCGTCCGCAAATAGCATAGGTATAAATATATCCACGGTAGTCTATATTGTTGTGACGCATGCGGGTAAACCCACCTGTGACTGAAACGAGAGAGCCCTTATCCAAATCACTCAAGTACACAATCCACGCTAGTTAGCCTCAGGCTTTAAGAAAAAGGCCATTTGAAGTCTATCTATACCATTAATTTGGAGACAATACCCTAAAAACACGGCTATTTTAATAATAAGAAACCATTGTTAGCAAGTGCGTACATGCACTTGTAAAACCATTTAAGCAGGTGTTAAAGTGACAAAAGTAATTACACAATAATGTATAATTTTGTTTGTTTTTTTAATAAATCACTCATTGTTTTAACAAAATCAAATAACAACATCTTTATACTATTATCTATTGTAATTATTTGCACATCTTGTTATTTACTTTTTAACAAAATGTGTACTTTAGTCAAGAATTAAAGCATAATTTATTAAAGCAAGGGAAGTAACTTTTTTGTCTTTCTGAAATTTTCACAAAATTACTTCCCTTGTATAAACCTATACTCAACAAAGGAAAGTAATCTGAAATTTGTTATTGAACAGGAGTGATTCCTTCCTTTTTCTGGTGCTCAAGTCATGGGTAAAATTATCAAGTTACTGTCTATGTTACTTTCTAGATTTTTCTAAGTAAATTACAAGTACTTAATAAGGTAATTTATAAACCAGCAAGTAACTTTGTAAGAAACTTTGAAGTTAATTGCCATAAGTTTTTTAAAGTGACTTAAAACAAGTTCTTATAAGTGTCTCAACATAACAATTTGTAAGTTCTTGACCCAAGTACACAACTTACTCAGACAGATTTTCCAAGTTACAAGGACAATAAAAAAAAAAACCTTTTTTTTCTCTCAATAATACTCTGGTGGTGGGGCAGATGGCGTCAAATGAGCAGGCATGAAAGGCATGACATCGCTCTGTGAAATGTATGACAGAAAATATGAACGATTACCAAAACTGATATTTACTTGCCTAAAAGTACTTGAACTTTTTTCATAGTTTCTTCTACGCCTATCTTTTTTCCTTCCTCTAAAAAAGATTTCTTTAGCTCTTCAACATTTGTGGGTTGACTACGCATCTTATTTTGAATTTCAGACTTCTGTTGTTTGTAATTGGCCAAATCATCTTGCACTCTCTTAAATTCGTGATCATCAATTTTATTATCGTCTAATACCTTACTGATAATAAGTTTCATACTGCTCAAATTTGCACCAGCTAGCGTACTCAAGGCTTCATGCTTCTGCAACTTTGAATGAAATCTTTTGTTAAGGGTTTCCAAACCAAAGCATGCCAGGCCTGTGGCAGCGCCAACTCCTTCAATAGCAATTCCTATGACACTTCCCATTCTCGTCGCAAACAGAGCTAAACCAGTGACAGATAATCCAGCTGAAACCACACCCACAGCCATTGAAGTGTTGTGTACAGAATTGAAAACTGTTTTATATCGTCTTTTGCACCTTGAGTATTTTGCTTGTTCTCCTTCCAAATACTTCAACGCATCTGTAATATTCATTAAGCGGAATGAGTCTGCCTGTAATCTTTCATCACGCATAATAGGCTCAGGTGGTTCAGGTGGTATTTGTGGATACAGTGGTGGCATTTTTTATGGCAAATATTTTTTTTTAAATCTTCTAACTTATTTTGCAACTCTTCAAAGGTATATAATTTGCTAGCGTAATAAAATGAAACAAGATCTATGTGTTCCAGGTTTATGAAACTTAGATAAACTAGAGTTGTTTATCAATCACTACCTTAACAGCAGGGACACTACTCGAAACTTCAAAATCTGTATTGATTTTTCTAATAGCAATAACAACCTTTGTTGACTCTGCTACTGAGCTATCCCACGTAAGTGTGATTCCCTGTGTGATATCTGCTTCTTTCACAGCTTCCACAGATCTCATGAGAATTTCAAAAACTATTGTCGCTTCTCTATCTATGGTAAAATTTGCTGGTACGAACGAAATAGAAGTATCTGTTCTACCCTTTCTATTTGTAAGAAAATACCTTCGTTTTCCATACTCTTGAAGTTTTAGTTTTTCTCTGCTATTGGTTTCTGTGGAATAGCTTGGCACAAGACTTACAAGCATTGGCTCAGAGTTAACAACTTTTCTAAATACTAAGGCACCTTCATCAGTAAAATAAACATAAAGACTGATAAAAACAAACTTTACGTCCCATACAATGGGGATAGGTGCAAGCGGAACAGGGGTAGGAATAATTAACCACTTATTACCCACATGTTTTAAGCTGTAGAGCACATTATTTACAGGAGTAGGAACTGTAACATCACGAAGTTGACTAAGTTTAGTAATCCTTTTTTTCTGCGTCATCTTTTACATCATCAATTACCTTTCGTTTGTACAATCCAACAGAAACAAGTTCAAGGCCATACACCTCTCCTATCTCACCTTCTTTATCAAAATTTTGCACGTCAGCCAAATCTTTTAACTCTATTGACGGACATGCAACTGGTACAATTCTCGGCTTTGGACCAAAACCGCTCATTTTTTATTTTGCAAAAATAAAATTTATTTAACTTCCAACACAACATAAAAATCATGCATTACAACTGGTTTGTCATCCTGATTAGTTACATATAAGCACAATGATTCAAAGAAACTGCAACCCAATTTTTTAAACTGAGAATGAGGAAATCTAACAACTACATTTTCGCAATAATGAGCAGTTCCAGTCGACACGCATTTCAATAAAGATGAAGGCTTTCCATTGTGAAGATTATCAGTAGTGCTTAGTTCTTTCAAATGAACATTTAGCACTGTGTGTACTGACAAATGAACAGGATATCTGCCAGTTATTCTTAATTTTTTTGGTGATAGTAGACGCCCGACTGGCAATGACCAATCTTCATCTGGATGTGTTATTTTTTACCTAAAAATCCAAGTAATAATAAAAGACTAATTGATAAAGAAAACTGACCACTTTTTAGAAATTCAATTGTAACAAGTAAATTAGCTGGGTTTAAAGTTGCTTCAATTTTAAATTCGTTTTGAAGCCATTCAGCTAAAGTACAAAAGTCATAATATCCAGCTCGTAAAATATTACCCTTTTCTAAACCATCAAGAGTTCCACTTACAAAATAATTTTTATCATCTGTTACATTAAACCACTTTACAGTGTAAAACATTTCATGGATAGCTACAGCCTTGCTACCATCGTGATTATCGATTCCATTAGTTAACCACACTGGTTTGCTTGTGTCAATATTTGATAAGGTTATAAACATTTTTATTATCTCATAAAAAAAAAAGCATAATGGAATTTAAATCACCAACAATTGACACTGTAAACGCATTTCAATTTAACGTGGATGCCAAGTACAATGTCGCACCAACTTACGATCAGAAAATAATTCAACTAAATCAGCTCGATATAGCTTTGTCAGAAGCAGATTTATTTCAAGTGAAAATACCAAATCCCTATGATAATTACCTAAACCCACCAATTACAGATGATGCAACTGCAAGAAAGTGGTCCTCAAGCCCACTACAGATGTTCCAAAACCAACTTAACTTTGCTATACTATGTTCAACTACTGGCTGTGGCGTTTCTTTTACAGACCATTTGAATCACCTGAACAAACTGATTAAGTCTGTCCTTCGTTTCCACACATATTACCAGCTTAGAAGAATTCTGTCAGAACTGCATACCCCATTGCCCACTGAATCTAGTTTTAACCACTTTAACAACCCCATGGATATGAAAGCATTTGAACGCATATGTAATGAATTAAACATCAGCACAGGATATGATTTTACTCAAAAAGTTGATGATCACAAAGGTATGGGAACATTATATTATGCTATGAGTCACAGACAATACCCACAAGATTACTACCCTGGTTACACTTCATTTACACAAAAATCTGAAGTGTGGTTAGGCTCAATAGAACAGAAACAGCCTAATGCCTGGACCACATTTGTCTTAGGAGTGACGGGTTTACTCAAGCAGGAGCTGAACGCATTAATGAGTCTATCAGAACATATGTGTGGTGTATACTAGGAGCACAAGCTCAAACAAAATCAAACATCTTAAACGGGAGCGGCAAATTTGAAGCACAAAAACAGTTTCTTGCAAACCTGGAAGATTCAATTAATTCAGTTGTTGATCTCCCATCAAGCATACAACACTATCAAGACGTTCTCAGATATGCCCGATCGAAAGTTGACTTTGTAGTTGGCATTGGGCTATACATGTTGCCATCTGACCTTCAACTCCAAATCAGGACAATAACAAATTATAATAATGAAATAATTGTTGCAGGGCGTGATCAAAAATTAGGACACAATCAATCTGTAAACTTAGGTCCAACAACCACACATAGCTTGGGTCCAGCAACCACACATAGCTTAGGTCCAACAAGCAAACATCGCTTGCACCAAGTCACCACGAGCACAAAAAACATTAATAACACCAGTAAAGCAAGTAACATCATCCCCTGTACAGGCAGTAACAACCCCATCCCCATCACCAATACAGTCAGCTACAGCAAACACACATGAGTCAGAGAAAACAGCATTGGTAATAGGTCTTACTGGATTAGGAATATTACTTCTTTACCTGTTTCATTAAATAACCCACTATTAACCCTCCTACTGACACCAGAAAGACCCACACATGTTCCGCCATAAACCCTACTACCTTTGCTGCTGTACTGATCATCCAACTGACAACACTCCCTATTATGCCAGGCAAAGCATCCATTGCTTTTACAGCCAATTTTTGAAGCAAGTCTGATATGTGTGAAAGTTGTTTCTTTACCCATGCCTGTAAATCTTTTGGGTCAGTTGGAGCTGGAGGAACTGGAGGGGCTGGGGTGCTACTACCTGGTCCACCCGTTACAGCTAACACAACAGTACTGATAATAAATCCAAGAGCAGTAATTAAACTTGCAATTGTGATACCCTGCTCTCTGAAAAGTGTTTTCAATCTCTCAGCCAAAGTTGTGTCTTCGTGAAGTATTTTCTGAATAGTTTCTCTAATCCTGTTGACCTGTGTTTTCAGTTTTCTTTCCCAATTTCAACTACTTCTAGCCGTGCTGATCTTTCTATCTGTAAATCTTTTAATTTGTGTTTTTTTTTTTTCATTTCTATGTCATAATTCTCATCATCAGCTTTAGCTAATTTTTCTTTTTCTCTTTCTATGTGATTATCAAGGTCGCCTAGTTTGGCTACATTATTCACAAGCTCACCTCTTATTGACTGCAGTGTTTTATCCAAGCCCACTAACTCCCGCATTGTCAAAGGAGAGTCACCTATTGTTTTCATAGCCTCATTTACTTGTCCCTCTGTAAATGATGTTTCTTGTATCGCCTTGTCTGCTATTTCTGGCAGTTTTGTTACTTCTGCCATTTCAATTTCTTGTCCCATTGGCAGTTTTGTTTGCACCTTGTGAAGAGCACTAGCAATTCGAGGTGGCAACTGTTTATCTCCAATACCAAGTTGACGCAAGGCGCCAAAACCACCTTCACCTTTGATTGTACTTAAAGATCTAAACTTGCCGGGGTCTCTTTTGTTAGTCAATTGTACTTTTCCTTTGTCAAAAGTATTTAAATATAAATGACCTTTATCATATTCAAACTGATTAGGATCTATTTCATCTGGGCGGTCACCAACACTATCATAAAACGAGTTCACTTTGTCTTTTAAAAGTTCGTGATACATACTAGAAGTATTTACCATTCCAGTAATATCTGTTGCACCAGTATCATGTCATCCATTTCAAAATCTTCATGACCAAATCCTCCCGCTCCCATTGTTTTTATTAATTTAATATTTTTGATTTTTGCATAATAAAATGACATCGTCCTACGGATCAAAGTTAGACCCATACAGAAAACTACATGAACCTCTTGGTGTTAAGGGCATTAGACAATCAATTGTCGTCACTAACAATCCTAGCTCCATAGATCAAAACCAAATTCTCACTGTCAAATTTCCTAACTTAGGCCCCAGTGACGTTATTGTTCCTGGTACTGCTCGCCTTGCTTTTAATATTGAACTTTCATCAAACACAGATGACAAAAGAACAGTAGTTGGCAACCTAGGCAGAGCAATTATTAAGAATATTAAAGTTAAACTTGGAGGTCAAGAAGTGTTTAGTCTTGACAATGCTGATGTGTTTTTCTGTTACAAAGATCTGTGGCTAACTCAAGAAGAAAGAGAAGACCACATTTATCAAGGTATACAGTCTGATAATGTTGCCAAACTCAGAATCACTGCATCAGATAAATCAACAACAGAAGTCAAGGGCGTTATTGTGGCCGAAACATATGGAAATAGATTTTGCATTCCACTTGAATTTGAAATCCTAACAGCGCATTTACCTTATTACCAAGGAGCACTAAATGACAGTCTGAGTTTTGAACTAATTTTCAATGACTACTACAAAGTTATTAAATCAACTGACACAGACGCAACATAAAAGATCTCTAACATTTCCTTGGAATATGAAATTGTCACACATACTCATCTAGCTACTCTCATTCAAAATCAGTACCAGTCAAGACTGCCAATTTATTATGATCGTGTGTTAAGACACAGTTTGATTCATAAAGACAAAAGCGATCCAATGTGGAACATCAACTTGAACACACCTGCTAGGTCACTGAAAGGCATTCTTATGTTGTTTGTTAAACCGGTGAGTCCATATGGACGAGATTCAGAAAAATTCTATAATCCAAAGATTACTCATTTGTCCTGTACTATTGAAGGGCGTCTTAATCAAGTCTTTGCTTCAGGCCTGTTACCTTACCAACACTATGATGAGATCACAAAGTATTTTGCAGGCGGAAGACTTAAAGAAAAACCAGCAAACATGGCATGTAAAGATCTGCATCTGTATGATGTAAGAATCACTCAATACCTGACAGACAAGTATGCACTTTGGCTAGACCTGCGTAGTACAGATGATGACTACCTACATGGGTCAGGTCGAACTGTTGAAAACAGCAGTGACGGAATTACAATTCAGATACAAAAAAAAGTTGAAACAGCTGGAACAATAAATATATATTTATATCTGATTTTTTTATGCCCAACTCAGTATTGCAGAAAGCAAACTAAGTGGACACATATATTAAAATAATATTGTGTTTTAAAATGAACTTGATGACACTCGACCCACACTGTGGTTTATTTTGTGGTGCCACAGGCTGTGGAAAAACTGAATTTGTTCTTAATCTCTTACAAACAAGATACATCTATCATTTCAAAAACATTGTGATATTTTGTCCTACTGTCAAACACAACAAAGCTTATCACAACCGTTTATTCATTTGGACAGATTATAACATCTATTTAGTCGACCCTGAAAAAAAACTGAACGACTACCTGCAGTATTTTTACAAGCAATTTGAAGGACAACCAACCCTGTTCATAGTCGATGACTGCTCAGCAGAGAAAGACATTGTCAAGAAGAGAAACACTCTAGCAGAGCTTGCCTTTAGTGGCAGGCATGCAAATATCAGTGTCTGGATTCTCACTCAAAAATATAATGCTGTACTAAAAGATTTTCGTGAGCAACTAAAGTTTATCTGTTTGTTTTACTGTAAGGATCGTGGCAGCTTTGAAGACTGTCTCAGAGAGAATGATGTCATACCCAATAAACATGAACGAGACTGTGTGAAAAACAAACTGAAATCGACTAAGCATCTAAAGCTTATTTTAAAGACAGATCAGCCCACAGGGTATGGATTAGTGAATTAATTTATACATTTGGTTTGTCTATAAAAAATGATGGTCGGACAAACCATTGACATCACAGACTGCTTCAAAGATGTTGAGTGCATTTTTTACTTTAAAATGCATGTTAAAAAATCGTTTGAGCTCAGTATAAAACTCTCAACACCAACACTGATAAGCATGGTATATAATGTGACTTTGGGGTATTCTGAATGTTTTCCATGTTACCAGTACGAGACTGTTGATCTTAGGACACATACCTTTAGAGTTAATGATGCTAACTGCGACTGGTTTGAGGCACTGTGTGAACATATATTCAGACAACTATGTAAATTACATGATTATATTGAAGACGTTACAGTCAATAAAGTGGTATTACACCTACAGCACAAGCAGTAATATTTTTCTATTATTATTTTGTCGGTCAAATAAAAATGATGGGCAAAATGATTGACGTTACAGAGTGCTTCAGATATATCCAACACTTTGATCAGTTAAGAACAGTTTTCAAACAACCAGACATAACGCCAATATCATCGCCATCAATTATTTTTGGCATCCTGTCTCGGAAGACAATGGAGTATATGCGCTTGCTGGGTCAGTCACTGGAGTGACCTCTCCAGGGCGCAAGCCTGGGCGAAGTGTATGGAGATCCTGGGGTGCCCAGTCGTCAAGATCCCCCTCTCGGCCTCGCTGATGTATCCAAAGGAATGCAAAGCAGTACGTTTGGCACCAGTTTGGCTGCAGGAGCTGCCAGAACAGTGCGTGAATACAGGCAGCTGTCTGCCTTCGGGGCTCCACTCCTGATTTGAAGGGTTTACTCCCCCACATTTGGCCGTTGGATCCAACCTGATCTCCTCCGTCCTCTAGCCGTTGGCTGTCAGAAACAGCTCATCCGCCTAGTGGTGCAATGTGAACACCACCCCCTCACGTGGTTTAGCCCACCAGCTGAGGTGGTTTGCCAGGGTGTGGCGCTTGGAGCCAGCACGTGAGAGATTAAGGAGATGGATGAGGACCAGTGATGCCCGTCCGTCCTATGTAGGACGCAGCTGCCGAACAGCAAAGGTGCTACCTCTATCCAGAGCCCCCTACACCCCCTACATCAATTATATACGTGTCATATAATATGACTTTAGAAATATTTGAAGAGTTACCATTTGTAGAGTACATGCCTGTTGATTTTAAGACACATACCTTTGAAGTTGATGATCAGTGGTTTGAGACAGTGTGTAAACAAATATTCAAACAACTATGTGAACTGAATCTGTTTATTGTAGATGTTACAATCAATAAAGTGGTATTACACAAGGTGTAATTTTTTATTTATTATTTTGTCGGACAAATAAAAATGACGGACAATGCCCAAAGCTCGTCTGGCTTAACCCTTTGAACCCGGCAAACCGCTGTAGCGGTTGGTGGCCTCGTATACCGTTGAACCTGACAAACCACTACAGCGGTGTCAGGTGTTTTGTATCCCGTGCCCGGTGACACGCTAGCCTCGCTGCGTGTGTGGTGACTCGCCCTTTGCACGGACACATCCTGTTTACACTCAGTACATGGCACGTACATTCATCTGTGGTATGCGGTCAGTTTTTCGGTGCTAGCATGGGAATTACGATCAGAATGGCGAATGAATGTGTAGATATTCAGAGTGATACAATTTTGTGTTTGGAGACATGGTTTCAAAAGCAGATAGCTTTGGCGTATAGTGACATGAGTGCCTACCTACCGTGAGGCAGCATAACCACGTGTTGGCAGTGTCAGCTGGAGCGATTGCCGTTCGAGTCATTGACAACGGCAGTTTTACATCAGACATGGGTTAATACTAAAGAAAGTACACAGAGGTATTAAATATGATCAAAGTGCTTTCATGAAAGATTACATAATGAAAAACACAACCCTCCGTGCAAGAGATGGCAACACTGCATTTGACAAAGACTTCTTTAAGCTTATGAACAATGCCTGTTTTGGTAAGACAATGGAAAATCCTCATCACCGCAAAGATGTGAGACTGGTCACAACTGAATCGGGTGCAATTAAACTTACGGGTAAGCCACAGTACACAGGGTATAAAGAATTTCATCCATCATTGTATGCAGTGACACTCAAAAAAAAAAAAAGATTGTTAAACTGGACAAGCCAGTATTCATTGGTATGGCAATACTTGAGTTATCAAAATTATTAATGCTTGAATTTTATTATGATTACTTCAAACCAAAGTATCCCGAGTGCCATCTGTTATACACTGACACCGACTCTATGATCATAGATGTGCCTACTGAAGACTTTCATGAAGACATGAAAACAGAGTTGCATATGTATGACACGTCTGACTACCCTAAGGATCACCCGCTGTTTAGCACACAGAATAAGAAAGTGCCTGGGAAATTTAAAGACGAACTCAATGGAGTGCCTATTGTTGAGTACGTTGGACTGAGATCAAAAATGTATTCCATACTGCACCAGAAAGGTAGTCAGTCCAAAGCCAAAGGTATCAAGAAAACAGCGATAAAAAATAAAGACATTCGACATGAACATTGCAAGCAAGTATTAGATGGAGAACTAATGCCTGATTATCCAAACAAGACATTGAGGTCAAATAGACACAATATTGAAATGATCCAAACACATAAGAAGTCACTTGCAGTTGGAGACACAAAACGATTGTTTCACACTAAGGAAAAGGCTTATGCACCTGGGCATTATGCGCTTAAGTTATCTGAAGAAATAGCTGATGAACTGGTTGATGAACTAATCAATGAATTAGTTGATGAAATGGTTAAAAATGCGTAACAGTGTCTGGGGGAATAATCTGTAATTCTTCTCTGACAAATGCCCTCTGTGGCGCAGGCTCATACAGATAATAAATTGATGCATTAGCGGAAGGAACTATTTTTTTTATATTGTGAACAGATGTAGACCATATTGGATTAGTTGCCCTACATCTGACATCATTCTCGGCCTCGCCGGGTTGATATAGATATCTTACCTGTTTTGTAAACAAGCTTGTGTCTGGAGGTGTTGTTTTTATTTCTGACCCTGATGGCATTGTTTTTAATTTAATAGCATAAGCAGGTTTTAAATGACCCTCATTATTCATTGCTTTTATCACAGATGGTAATCTCTTAACCCACTCAGTGTTACGTGCATCATGCATGAGTTCCTTAGAATACTGATAGCTGAAAAGTCTCTCCGATAATTGCTTGTTAAAGTTTTCAACAATTGCCTGTGATCTATGTACACCTGGTATGCCTCGTCGCACTAGCACTCCATGCTTTGCAAATAATTGATTAACAGCCCCTTTAAATTCACTTCCGTCATCGACTTGAACAAGCCTGGGAAATTTTAAATGGCCTCGACTATATATTTTTGTTAATGCAGTGGCTAACGTGGTAGCATTCTTGTCAGTTATTGGTTCGGCGTCCTTGTACCTTGAAGCTATGTAGACAACAGTTAACCTTTTGCCACCGTAGTCTGCCAACTTGATTTTTCCCTGCTACCGTAGTAATTTTGACAAATTTCATTGGCCTTGTCTGTTGTAAAAATCTTATCATACCCCAACATATTTGGTATCAGTGGAAAAAGCAATTCAAGGTGAACTCGTAGACACTATGCTGAAGAAAATATTTTGTAATGTTAAGATTTTACAGGTGTATAAAGAAGATGGGGTAAGAAGCCAAAAATCAAAAACAGTTTCACACTGGGTTCCACTGAAACTGAACATGTTGTTAGTGTATTAGTTAGCCAGAGTGTGAAAATTACACTCACCTAGCATTCCAGAGACATATTCTAGTGTGTCACCAGTAAATAATTCAGAAAGAAAGGCACAACAGAAAAGTTTCTTCACACATAAAAGTTTTTACACCAAAATCCGCTATTTTTTTTTTTTTGCACATGGGGACGTTTTGTATTAGAGCTTCTGATTCGTTGGTTTCAGCCCATACAAACAAGAAAAGTCACTCTACAAGTAAAGAAATGAGTGCTTGACATATTATAGTAGATTGCTTCCCTTAGACCATACTGCCGGTATTGGCAATGGGGAAACTAGGCCAGCGCACATATGTGTGCATCCCGTCGGCAACGGAGCTTTGCTTGGGGCACACATATGCGTGTTCCGTCGTCAAAAGGTTAATGCATACTTGTATCGTTTCTTTCTTATTGTATCATGTGGCAAGAACAGAAGATCCATTTGATGGATGTCATTAGGGATAGTATTTACAAAATGAGGTCTTGTTATTTTTCTTGGAGCAGGTAAATATATTTGCCAAATTGCTTGTTTTTTGAGCCACTGTTTTATTTGTTCGAGTGTGACATCCCCACCCACAGCAGCATGTAATTTTTCTATTGCAGTTTTTCCTTTCCAGTAGCCAATTGGGGAGTAATATATTTTTGATAGTTTATTTCCAATGTCGGTCATTTTTTTCTAGCAATAAAAACTCCTGTAAAATATACTAATGTCATTCCCACTAAAACAAATATTATTTCTCCATTTTTTTGTTCTGGGCTTGGTTGGTAATAGTCACTAAGTTTTGGTTGTGGGATGGTCATGTCTTCACCAGTAACAAGAAAATATTCTTTGATCGCGTCATCGACATTTGAAAATGTATGCTGTGCGTGACCTTCAAGCCTGAGTTTTTCGTTGATGAAATCAAGTTTCTCAATTCTTTGCTTTTCATAATCCTGTTGAGCTTGTGCCAGTTTTTCAGATGCCTCATTGTGATGCTTCATTTCTTCTGCTGATTCCTCTTTACCCATTTTTGAAAAGAGATAGTTTGATCCACTAAATGCCAATGCATTAACAACTGCACCACCAATCATAAGAGCTATTGTTGCCATATTTTTTATTTACATAGAAACATTTTCTGGAATAATTCCTTGCTTGACGAGAAAGCCTTTTGTGGCAATTGATGCTGTTACAACAGCAACTAATTTAGCACTGTCTTCGAAGTCTAATCTACTCAGGTCTGCCGATTTCATTTTGAGAAGACTTTTCCCCAACATAGAATAAGCAACTGTTAGCCCACTTATTACAGCAGAGTGATAGACAAGGTTCTTTATGTTATTTGTGTCGCTCATTTTCTTATACCACAAAAATTAAAATAATAAATTTATTTACTGCATGTAAAATGGGTCCACGGCTTTGGGTGTTGCTGGTAATGTGTCGACTACTTCTTTTATTTTTGGAGTGCTTGATTTTTTGGACACTGTTCGAGTCTGTGGTTTGTATTTTTTGTATAATTGGTAACCTACGTAACCAAATCCGACAACAAATCCAGCAACTATATATTTTGTTGTTTTGGGTTTAGACTCAGTTGTTTGTCTCTCACTTTGTTGGGGGTGTGAGGGTTTTGGTCCTGACGGTAGTGACACTGGCGCTGTTGACGGTGTGTCAGTTACTTGAGTCTTTTCTGTTAATGCTTGAAGCTGTAATTTTTTTTTTTGTCTGTTAATCTTTTCCCAGCCTCTATTCGACCTGGACTTTTAACCTTAGTCACCGTTTGAACTTGTGTTAAGACAGGACTCTGATGTGGAGTCGTCTGGGTCTCGTCCATTTTCTTCTAATTTAAAATTTATTTTAGAAAAATCAATATGACTACTAGTAACAAGTAAGGTTACCACAAGTGCAAGATAATTCCCAAACTTGTAAAACATAATGCATGCTAATTTTCCAATTGAACTTGAAACTATGGGGTTGCTTTCTAAATCGTGTGATAAACTGTCACTATCCACAGGTAGGAAATGACTCACAGCTTTTTGTGTATAGGCAGACAAGAGATCGACTCAAATCACGGGTCATTAGTGAAGCAATGTGATTTTCATATTTAGAATGTAGTTTGATTAGCTCATCAGCGGTGAGGGATTCTATGTCTTCTGTTATGTATTGTTTTCCGAGAAAAGCTTTTGATTTTCCAGAAACAACTACAGAGAGAAGGTGTTGTTTTTTTAGAGTCTAAGTCTTTGTTTTCTACAGCACAGATATCGCTTAGAAGAAGTAATTCATCTTGGTTCATTTTAAAATGTAATATAATAATTTTGTTTAAAGAAGTCAACGGCAGCATTAATTATTTATGTGGGGTGGGGGATCTGGCTTAATAATCGCGGGTTGTCAGCTGATCAAAAAACGTAGCTTGAATGATTTCTGGAATGGAACTAAAATGGCTAGGCAGATAAAGCATTGGGGGTAAGTGTTAGAGTTCGTTTGTCTAATTACCGATCTAATTAGAATAATCAATTGTTTATTAAATGGGTGTGGCTGTAGCCCCACATCTTCTCTCTCTCCCGCCAGTTTGTTCCAAATTTCAGATGTTGATACTTTTTCTCAATACAGAGTATCCCGCACCAGGATCATGTCACTTTGCTCAAGGTCACAACGGCTACATTTATTGTGTGTGCCATTCTCCAGGCAATGTTACTGTAAACACCGAAACGATGTGATCTGAATGGCAAATTGTGTTATTTTGTGACGACACAGAGTGTTGCATACCATACTCTATTCACTGCCGTAAAGGCCAAGGTCACAACCGCCATATTTGTTTTGTGCAGAACTGTGTGCTTGGCAATATCTCAATAACCACTGGGCCTATTCAATCCAAATTTTAGATTATAGTATTTTACCATATCACACATTGCCATCAGTCTTAACTGTGCCTCTACCGCAAGGTCAAGGTTATAGTTGCCATATCTTTCTTGCAGATTTTTTAGTAGAAAATACTTCTGAAACTGCTGTACTGATTTGCTCTGAATTTTTAGGAAAAGATGCCTTACCCTCATATGTGATGTTTTGAACAAAATGAATTCACAACCTGTAAGGTGAAGGTCGCAGAGGCCATATGTGACCCGCCACCACAAAAATGAGTCTTAAGTCACTTTTTGGACATTTTGAGATATTGATATCAGCAGAAACTAGAAAGAAAACCCTTTTCAATGGTGCCAATAACATGTGAATCAGACGATTGATCACTGAGATATGGTTTATAGAAACTGGGGACCCCACACATGTACCCGACCACGCCACCCGACAATTTTCAAAATGAGTCTAAAGTCACTTTTTGGACATATTGAGATATTGATATCAGCAGAAACTAGAAAGAAACCCCTTTTTAATGGTGCGAATAACATGTGAATCGGACGATTGGTCACCGAGTTATGGCTTTTAGAAACTGGGGACCCCGCACATGTACCCGACTATGCCACCCGACAATTTTCACCAATAGCGGGAAATCGGGTCAGGGACATTACGACTCATTTCGTGGTGGCGGGTCACATATTTGTGTGAGCTTTTCTGCAGGCAATATCTCTGAAACCACAGGCCCGATTTTTTTTCAACTTATGTTTTACGATATTTGCACTTAACCCCCGTCAAGCCAAGAAACTCTCAATAGGATCCATCTGCAAGACACATAGATCCTCATGAGCCTCGTGCTATCGCGGGGGCTCATGGCGATTTTGGCTCTTGCTGACACAACTGACATATATTTATTTGACGTTTGGGGTTTCTTGGAATTAATTAGAAAAGATTTCAGAGCAATATTTGCGTCTAGTGGTAGTGACGAGAATAAAACAGATATTTCAAAAACCAGGTTTATGCCGCTACATCACTTGAAGATGACACGCACAGTTGTCGGGAATGCTTTCAGACAGACAAAATGGCCCATTACTGTCTGCCGGGAGGAGGAGGGACTAATGTTGTTCCAAAAGCAAATCTTGATGGCTTAGGCGTGACAGCAAATGTGAAACAGTATAAATGTAGTCACCAATCGTCCACGCAGCCGCTCTTCAGCCGTCGTGTGTGTGTGCGTGCGGTTTGCATAAGGCGATTTCTTAGGGACTATAACATTCACAGACTTTAAACTCGACACAACTGCAGTTTAGAAGGACACCTTTACCTACATATTTCACCTGTAGAAAAGGCCATGGTCATCCCAGGTCGATGTGTTTGTAAAGATTAGTCATTTTACGCAAACACATTTTTTAAAAGTTAACTTTGGGAGCAAAAGTTTGAAAGTACCTAAGTATGCATTTTATGCCACAAATACTATTGCGTCTATCTTTAAGGTATAGGGCAGTTAAAAAAAAAAAAAAAAAAAAAACGTGCGGGAGATTCCGTAGACCTTTTCATGGAAACTCTTCCTGTCGGTGGAGTCACAGTTCCTGCGAATGTGAAGAGGGTGAGGACCCAAATGCGCTACTTTTTGACTATCAACTAGGTGCTGGTGTTAGTGCGGGTGGGAGGTCACGGGAAGTGGGGGAGAGGTCTGGAGACCTTTTCACCAATGGGCAAAAGAATCACACAATGGGCCATTTACAATTTCTAAGGAGAGGCTCTGGAGGGTGTGTGTGTGTGTGTGTGGGGTGGGGTGGGGGGGGGTGTTTCAAACTCCCCAAAATGGAAAATTACACATTAAAAAATATCCTGGGAGACGTGCACCTTGGAACACCCCTCTCCCCCTGAATTTGCTTCTGAATATGCCGTTACATAAACCTGTGTCGATAATGCTATCTTGTATCAAGTTTTAGTTCTGAGGTTGAAAAACTAAATACAGTAGCTTTTATTCCCCCATACATAGAACATTTTCAACACATTTGCTGACATGCCTGCCCTTTGACATTTGGAAAGAGCCAATCAAATTAATCTACACAGACAGTTTAACCCTTAGCAAAACATTTCCACTGGGGTCTTATTGCAAAGTTCACATACAAATTACCTGTAATAACAACAACCTAAAATAAAAGCCTTCTTACTTCTCATGACCTTTGACCTTAACGAGAGGTTAACTTAGTAGAGCTGCAAACAAAAGTTGTATCATCAGTTTTCTCTGTGGTAAGTTTTAAAATAGATTATAAATATTTTCTTAAAAAATCGCCCGTTTATTGACCTCTGTAACCTTGACCTTTCATGGAGGTCAGCGCAAGTGACAATCAAAGCTATTGTCAAATATGATCAATGTGCCAAAGTAGAAGTCTGTGGCTCTGATGGTCTCTCAGAAATTCAAAATGATAACAGCTGTCACTATTGGATATACACAGGATGCATGGACCAATAGTGGACCAGTGGCGGATGACTCATTATATTTAACTCGCTTTTAGTATTAAGTGAACCTATAGTGTCTCTCATGCCATAATCTTCCAACAAAATGTAAGTGAAAATTGTAAAAAGGACATAATCACACTGTTTCATAATAGGAGACCTAGTGTTTCATATTAGGCAAATGGTGCCTAATATGAAACAATGTGTCACTTTTTTTTTTCAAACTGAAACTTCTTCTGCATTGATTCGCGTTTTGAAATCTGGCTTTGTCCTAAGATGCATCAATATAATCTCTATCAAACCCTGGTTTCGGATTGATTCTACCTTTTTCAGTTGGACGGTCGTGCGGGACGTTTTTGCTTAAGTGTTTCATACATGGGTCTCCTCCCCTACATCAGTGATTGTTGGATTTACGTAGCCTGCACATGCTGTGATGCACTGACAGACAACAGAAGAGACCCGCCCTGTGAAGGCGAAAAAAGCAGCTGCCAATTCTTATTTTGAAATATTTGGAGGTTCTTTCCTGTACAAATCAAAAACAGCGTATATGATCTTCAGAATTTAGCCATGCCATTCCAGATACTTTTTGTGTGTTTTTGACCTTTGCAGATAGGATCGACCATGATAGTTCAAGGGTGGTGACAGAATAGCTATTCTGGCACCACCCTTGAACTATCACTGTCGGTCTCTCTCCTGAAGCTGGGTTAAGTAGGTCACAACCCATGTGCACCCAGCCACTGGTACTGTAAACGTCACTGCTGGTTACACTAAGGGCGTTAATATTTTATTCCTTCACGGATAGAACATAACTTGACTCTAGAAGAGCGACTCGTATAATGTGCATGACATTTGGCAGTACGACACATGTAAGTGCACTGTGTACTTGACATTTGGCAAGGATGCTGAATTTTATATCGAGTGAGCAGCCGCGAGTGCCGCTGTGTTTCTGGATGGATTGTTGGCAAGCTCTCCACTGATACTTCATTCACCCGCATTTTGGCAACACATGTACTTGAATGCTGTCAAAGGGCAATCACGCGTCATAAGCGCAATACTTGACCATGCAGCTGAACCTGTTTCGAGCGACCAACATTCAGACTATCATTTAGGTGGCTGTGACCTGTTTTCAGTGACCACAACTGTCAGAGATCAGCTGTCATTAAAGACCATCATTTAGGTGGCTATAGCCTGTTTTTAGCGACCACAATTGTCAGAGATCGCCTGTTATTAAAACCATCATTTAGGTGGCTATAGCCACCTAAATGATGGTCTTTAATGACAGGCGACACTTTTGCCCTTTAGGACTTGAGAATGCAGACCTAAGATTTTTTCTTGCAGAAAAGTGGGTTGTTCAGAACAGGTTTTGCTGTACCATGTTGTTTATGATATGGTCAGTGGTTACCTAGATTACAAGTTATACCTTCTTGAATGATAGTGTGACCCTTTCATGAAATACACCGTTTAAAATTGTATAAACCCTTTCTGCATAGCTCAGGTATTGGACTGGTGGGTGCATGTATGTGTACTAGGGCATCAACTCATTTAGTCCCCACACACTACAGGAGGATTTATGGATCGACCATGATAGTTCAAGGGTGGTGCCAGAATAGCTTGGCGCCCATAGGCGCCAAGCTATTCCGGCACCACCCTTCAACTATCACGGTCGGTCTCTCTCCTGAATTGTAATACAGAATTGGGATGATTTTGAGCTTGGGACACAATGGCTTAACTTGTATGTAGTACTGTTGACACTGATGGACAAATGGCACGCACACACACAAACACATGAATGCACACACATACATAAAAGAAAGCACACATAAATGCACACTCAATGCACATGAACAACACTGCACAGCAGTCGATTCTTTTTGCTACATGTAATTTATTACCTATCCGCAAAGGCCCAAAACACAAAAAGGTATCTGGAATGGAATGGGTAAATTCTGAAGATCATGTAAAGCTTTTTTCGATTTGTACAGGAAAGAACCTCCAAATGGCGGGCTAATGTCAACAGACACGAACATTAAGCCCCCTCGTGCATGCAGTCACCAGTCATATGTATGGCACACGTGTTAGTTCACGCATGCGCGAGGTGGTTAATAAGGTCACAAACACTGCGAGACCATTAACCCTAGGACTGCTACTGACGATCCCATTCAGCGACAGATGCAAAGTTAACCCCCTCACTGCCAGTGATTAGGAATTTCATGTCTGAAACGACTGCACACTAATCAACATTCGCGCAGAGAACACAGATGTAAATTAGACAAAAAATAGGCGTAAGAACACAGGATTAACAAGAGACATAAATCCTCAAAAGCCCCCGCGACTGCAGGGGTTCATGAGGATTTATGTCCCTTGCAGATGGGTAGCTTTTACTCTGACCCGGCAGTTAAGGGATTAAGCATCCAATACGATGAAAAGATTCATCAGTAGCAGCAGATAGGTTAACAGGAATATACAACACAAAAACACCAACTGTGGAGCACTGCAGCATACTACAGCAATGTCTGAGCAATCAAGAATGCAAACATTTTTACAAAATCGCACAAATAAGGTCATTTGTAAAGCTGTCAAAATCCCACCCCAAAAACAATATCTGATGGTTCAATTCACCTTTATATAAATTAAAAAGAAAGCTGTATAAGACCTGTGTTGACATTTCTTTCATCCTCAGCTGGACCGATAGTGAGGTGAATAGCAGAAAGTAACTTTAAAAGTGCAAAGCTGCGTTAAATGTAAGGCAGAGGGGGTGAAATACTGGTGGTGTTCGCGTGCAACCTCACAAGTGACGTATCAGTGGGCAATCATGTTTTTATGTGGTTGCCTCCTTTGACCCATGTTCTGGTGTAGGCTTATTGAAAAAAAGCCTCACTTTTTCTGACTAAAAGCAAATAGTTGTCTTGTGCACAAATTTGATAGTTACTAACATGAAGAAAAAACACTCAGATTTTTTAGGTACGAGTTAATCTTGAACCTTTAGCTCAACAGGAATGCTCATAACTGCCTCGTGAAAAAAGCCCCAGTTCACATTTTATGACCAAAGCTAGTTTATTTTTTCGTTTTTCAAAAACAAATCCGTTAGTTACAAGATTGCATGCAAACACCATTGAACTCTTGCCTGTAGCTGCAAAACCAGCTGTTACTTTAAACACACAAGGTGAAAAAAACTACTGCAAGAGGCCTGTAATGACTAAGTACCACAAAACTCACAAAAAATAAAAGCAAGAGATTTTTTTTCAATGGGAGGTAGCATTAATGTAAAATTTGTCAAACATTATGCTGTAGAACTAAACCACAATTAAAAAAAATATCTGTAAAAATTATCTTCATAACCGTTATGTTTAATAGTAACAACTAGAATCACTCACCCTCTTGTACACACAGCCACCAGCACCATTTACAGTACCAGTGGCTGCATGCACTAGAAGGTTAATCACAAATATTTCAGGGTGCAAAAAGTGCCCAAAATTGTGCAAAATCACTACACATATTGTCCTGAATAGGCCCCGCATATGTTGAAAGTTTTCATCCGTTAACTCATTCGAGGAACCCCGCAATCAATAGGTGTGGAAGTGTTGTATAGCATTGCTGCTGGCAACGCTATACAACGCATTCACAGATGAGTTCAGCCACTATTAATGCTGTTAAAGCCCTCACATGTCCATCACCAAGGAACAGTCATCGCTCTTGCAAGGCAGCTAGGATTGTGATAGGAACAGGTTCTGTTTCTTGGTTGCTTGCTAAAAACTCGCAAGTGACCAGCCAATCTAAAGTACCATGCAAGTAACGTGCAGTCTGGAGAAAATGGTGAAGCTATCTGATGATCAGAAGTCTGACAACTCTTAAGTACATCTCCCCTCTGAAGGGTCAAGGTAACCTCTCAAAGGTCAACCAGCAGCAATTATTAATATGTGCAAGTGAGCCTTGCAAAAAATACTGTGCACACACTGCCTACTAAGTAACTTTTTTGTATCACATACTCTGCCATGAAGTAAGTTTTTGCTTGTAGTATGTACTCTACAAGTAATTTTGTTGAGTTCATTTTTGGATCCTGAGTGCATGTCAGGTGATGACTTTTGATGATACATTCAGTGCCAAAAATAGCCAAGCACGCATGCTGCAAGCTAACCATGGATGGACGGATCCCGCCACTGATACAGTTCTCACGGCTGAAGTCGACATGCATAGGCAAAAAGCGACCAGCATTAGACTGTTGACATCGAGGCCATCGTCGTCTCAAGACAAGCATATGAATACAAGTTTAACCCTTTGGTTGTTGGTGGCAATTTTTGTTGCAATGATTTCTGTAGGAATCATCACAACAAAAAACGCCACCAACAGCCAATGGGACAATTTATTGTATAGTTGTTTAAAACCTGGAAAACTACTAAAATCCACACCACTTCTGCTTCATTACACATTTGAGTCAATCAACTTCCTAGTGTATGCAGCCATCAGTACTGTCAACAGTACTGGTGGCTGAATGCACAAGGGGGCTACCGATAAGTTTACTATATCCCCGATCACAGAAAAGCTGAGATCTTGGTTAATCATATACAGTAATAATTATAATAATAATAATAGTAATACATAGTTTTTGTATAGCGCTGTTCTCCATGTAAACACTGGACTCGCTGTGCATAATTATGGGAAATTGTGGATGGATTTTTTTTTTAATCTTTGATTAAATCTATAAATAAATATTTGCATATAAATATACACAAGGATAAAAGCTCTGCTTAAACACAAAAACAGGGAAAACCAAAGTACCCCAAAAAACATTTTGAAAAATACACACTACCCACTGACATGTTCGCAAGAAATCTCATCGGTTCTTGAGGATACTCAATTTGTTATCAACACAAACTGGATACCAGCTGAAAGACAAGTCCAGAATAGAGGTTATTCCTGTCAAACATTGCAAAGACTTCATACATTGCATGGAATTCGCTCCATCTCCAAGAAGCGTGTATTCTCAATCTCATGAGCCTCTGCCTCATTGACATCCACTGTTTGAGGCACTTGTCCAATATTAACAGTACAAGTGCTATGAGCACGCATGTCACTGTGGTCGGGGCAATCTATCAAACGGTCCCTTCAATCCTGCCTATTAACCCTTTGCGTGTTGGTAGCGGTTTTTGTCGCAATGATTCCTACAGGAATCATCGTGACAAAAAACGCTGCTGACATGCAAAGGATTACAGGGCGCCACCTGTCTTTCCTCACACAAAAAACAGGCTCAACTTCATGCCTTCGATTCTAAATCAACTAGTATTTCACACCTTCAAACCACGCACCCAGTATCTGTATATTAGCAACATATACCAATGCCAGCTGCAGAAGATGACTTAACCACAACTGAACAGTAGCATCTGATTAGCTTGGCACCTAGGATTACAAAGGCACAAGCTCATTAGACACCATCAACAAACCTCACTGGCTGTCTCCCTCAATTCGCTGATGCCAACCGGTGGCAGCAAATTGAGGGAGACAAGTGTGCCAATGAATGACTATGGTCCTTGCCATGTAGTATGTCATGGTAAATGATTTGGAACAACTTCTTCCAATAAAAATACTGAAATCTCACAAGAAAATAACAAAACTAAATCAACCATGATAGTTCATCGGCAGTACCCCATTAGCTTGGTGAATTTAATTGGTGCCTTGTCACACACCAAGCTAAGTATGTACTACCCTTGAACTACCATGATGGATAGTTTGTCTGGGCTGAGAAACTCAAGACTGCAAGTGTGACAAAGCCAAGACTGCATTATGTGTGACAAAGCCAATAGGCATCTTCAAATTCCTGTGTGAGACATAAATAACACAAATGGAGACGTGCCAAATCTGATGGCATATAAGGGTTTCAGACAAAAATGAAGTATTGTGATATTCTCACATGCGGCAAACTAGTCACACTAGTCAAACTACTCAAACAGTACGCTGTATGTCTCAAATGAGTTAACAAAGAGGACAACAAGCCAGTCCGGCAGTAGCCTGTTCTACGAAATATCTATGGATGAAAGCATGAAGCTGTGAAAATACAGAGAAACGAGATGGGTCCAGGAAACACCTAAATGCGCCACTTGCGTGCTGAAACTGATTTTTACGAGAGATTGTGAGATTTTTTCCTGCAATCTACAAGTTTAACCCCTTGTCCGCTACTGATGTCATTCAGCAGAAAGGACGTGTAGTTACAGGTCATTTCTTTCATGCAGTACTGTCAGTAGCAATCATAGGGTTAATTAACCCACTTAGCCACAGGGCCGCATTTCCCAAATTTTGGAGCTGTCACTCAACGAATATCAGATGCAGGAGATGGGTCAGCCATGATAACTCAATTGTAGTGCCAGATTAGCTTGATGCCATCATGCCAAAGCTAATCTGTTACTACCTTGAATTTTCATGTTCCATCCACTTCTTTCTGTAGGGCCCTGGGGCTAAACAGGGATAAGAAAGTTCGATTCTGAAAATACATAAATTTCTGAATGCAAAAAAATTTAGAGTTTACAGATATGTCTTTGTATCTCATATCCTTCACCCATGTCATACATGGTATCATCAGCTGCAGTCTGAATGAACCAAACAAGCTAAAACGGCTTGTTGGTAATAAAGTTGATAAACATGTCCAGAGCTGGGCGGGGCTTGTCCGTCGGCACCATATGGCCTGCACCCTGCAAGACAGAGAGAAACGTTTAACCCCCTAGTCTGTGTAGCCACTGGTATTGTAAACATTACTGGTGGCTGCAAGCACAAAAAGGGGTTAATTTCCTTTGATAAAAATCACTGAAAATCACCGGACTAGGTCATCCGAGTAGGGAACTTAACAAAGTCAGCTGACATGGTCTTTTGTCATGGCAACTCAACAGGGTCATTTGAAAAGATTATTCAGCAAAATTGCATGACTGCTTCTACCCCAGAAAACCATGTCTCGTACAGTTAAATTCAATATCATTGTTAACCCATTAAATCCATGGGGCAGTTCAGTTACCTCGAAGGGGGGGGGGGGGGGGGGGGGGGGGGGTTGTTCCAACTTTCTGTTTGGTACAAAAGGCCTCCCCAAGACTAGACCAGGGGCTGAAAAAAAAACCAAAAGAGCAGGGGTGTGTGAGTGTGTGTGTGTGTGTGTGCGCGTGTGTGTAAGACTCAACGTTCACGAAAATATCAAACATATAGGGTGGGGGGTAGCGGGGCATGTGTGAAAACGCCAAAATGTTTTAAACTTTGAGGGGGGGGGGGGGGGTGTTGTTCCAAACACCCCAAAAAGGGACTTTGTTATAGCATTTTTTTTTTTTTGGGGGGGGGGGGGGGGGGAAGGGAGGGAACCCCCACCCCCCCCCCCCCCCCCCCCCCCCCCCCCCCGGAATCCCGCGCCAATTTCTATCATGCAAGTCATAGTCATTTCAAAGTAAGCGGGCTATGGAAACTTACATTTTAATGCTTGAAATCTTTCAGAAAAAAGAAACCACTGGCGTACAGAAATTACAGTGTGACATTCATATACAACAAAACACCAGTGGTCCATAATTTGTTGTATCCGTAGATTATTGTAGGTGAAGCAATGTATTGCACAGCTGTGCGCGAGCCAACTGCAGCCAACGTCAGACTGATGACCTTGTGCACACAGGGAATTCAACTGCTTAACCCACTTAACTCTATGGACAAATTTTGAAGGCGTCACCTAATGACCTACACCAGTTGCAGGAGACTGATCGACCGTGATAATCTGAGGGCAGCATCAAATTAGTTTGACGCCATCAGGCACAGCCCTCGATTTATCAAGCTTAATCCAACTCCTGCTGTAATGCATCAGGGCTAAATGAGAATTACCAGCGTCTCAATGCCAAAGGGGAGATACAGGGGAGAATGTGTCTGATATATATACTCACCCGCACTGTGACGAAAGTGATGCCTTGGAACTGCTTAACAAAGCCAGCCACCTGCTTCGTTTTGTTCTCATCCTGGTAGAACCACTCCCCCCTCTTCTTCACTACCTGTTGACATAGGAAATGCCCAAGTAAGCAGACAGACACCGGGCTGACGTCAGCCAGAGCTGACCAGCGCAGGGCCGTTTGCAAGCCACCCGTGGTCGACGTCGGTCTGAGAACTTTTCATGTACTGGGGAAATATGTGTACATTAACCCATTCATCCCTGTGACTGCATTCCCCGCAGTTTGGAAGTGTCTCCAAACGACTATGTACCAGCTGCAAGAGATAGATCGACCTTGATAATTCAAGGGTAGTGCCAGATTAGCTTGGCACCTGATGGCGCCAAGCTAATCTGGCATTACCCTTGAATTATCATGTTCGATTCATCTCCTGCTGTAGCGCGTCTGGGCTAAATGGATCAAAAATCAAACTTAAAGTCTGATGATTCAAATGGTACTGCATTTGCCTTTCTCATGCATTTGAAAACTCCATTAGACTGCAAAAAGTACACAACTACTAAAGAAAATGATGATAAAGCAAATTCCTCTGATACTAAAGAAAACGATGATAAAGCAAATTCTTCTGATGCAGCATTTTTGTCAAACACTTGATCTTTTATCTTGTGAGCACTGGACCACTTGACATAAACTCATGTGCTCGCTAACTGCACAACAGCTCATAAAAGGAAACAAATGCTAAAAATAGGACTCGAACATTTTGAAATCAGGATTAGGTCAAAGAAACAGGAACAAACAGGTTAACTGTTATCTCATTCAGCCCTGACACAGTACAGCAAGACATGGAGCGAGCATGACAGTTCAAGGGTGGTGCCAGAATAGCTTGGCGTCTGTCGGCGCCAAGCTATTCTGGCACCACCCTTGAACTGTCATGCTCAATCTGTCTCTAGAATTGAAATACAGTCCTTCAGGGGGTAACTTCCAAATTTGGGGATGTTGGACCTGGGGCAGAATGTGATATGTCAGAAGACACCATCCCCCTTTTACCCACTGACTGCCAGTGAACACAGACTGAGTTTCTAACACCTTGCATTATTCCACATTAACCCATATCATACCGAGGCTAAAAGCTTCAAATGTGTACACTGCCATAGGCAAGCTACATTACAGTACTTACAGGTAAGGATATAGACCAATGGCTTTAGTTCAAGGGTGGTGCCAGAATAGCTTGGCGTCTAGGGGCGTCAAGCTATTCTGGCACCACCCTTGAACTATTTTAGTCAAACTTATTTCACCCACTGGTGTATTCCGAGTGATAAGGGTTAAAGAACCACACCTGCGCAAGAGAATTTCCGATAATGGCACATTTTCTATACTTGACAAATTCTGACAGGGATGGAAAAACTGGAATGCTGTTGGTCACAGGGTCACACAAATCTTGAAACAAAAAGAAGTGCCCAGTCATGAATGTTTACACTGTTGCGATACTTGGAAGGTTACGTGATGACATGCACCTCACCCTGCGACAACCCCTTATATTCTTGGGTATATGTGCAGTTTTGCTATCTGTACTGATGTGCGAGTTCAAAGCAAGCAACACACTGTCATGCTGCCCCCACGATGACAAAATCCTAGCAGAGAGCCTGTGTACAAAGAGCACAGATAAAAATCAGGTTGGCAAAGAGCCCTCATAACTGCTGGGATTCACGAGGATCTGTGTCTCTTGCACCTGGGTGGCGTTCGCTTTTTCTCCATACGGAACTGGTTAAATCCACAGGCACAAGAGGGCTGGGTGTGTGTGTGTGTGTGTGTGTGTGTGTGTGTGTGTGTGTGTGTGTGTGTGGGGTGGGGGTGGGGGGGAATTATCGGGATATACGTCTCCTTCTATAAAACTGTGAAGATGAGGCAAACAAGCGATGACTCACTGGCAGTTGGAGGCGATCTACAAACCACTCGTCTCCCAGGAAGTTGCAGGCCATGTCCACATCACCATTGTAGACCAGCACTCTTTTCTGAAACAAAAATATGATCAATTCCTTGACTGCTACGGATAATACTGGGCCCACGCATCAACCCGCAGATCAAAATATTTTAAATCCTCTTTACAAGCAACAACATTTAACTCATTCAGCTAAGACACGCCACAGCAAGACATAGATCAAGCATGATAGTTCAAGGGTGGTGCCAGAATAGCTTGGCGCCCATAGGCACCAATCTATTCTGGTACCACCCTTGAACTATCATGCTTGATCTGTCTCTAGAATAGAATACAGTCCTTCAGAGTGCAACTTCAATATTTGGGGATTTCGGTCCTGGGGTAGACTGTAAATGGAAACAACTTTTCAACAAGAAAAAATGTGTAAAAGAACAAATCTGCCCTGGAAAAGCAAAGACAAAAAGACCATTTTTTGTAAAAGGAGTGGTTTTCTCTGTAACAAATTGAAACCTTTGCTTTTCACAAAAACAGACTTCCAGTCTGTTGCCTTCACAAGGCAGAAATAATCCATTACATCAGTTTAGAAGAAAAATGGCTGCAGCGATCGGTTCAGATCATTCAAAATTGTGCCAAAAGTTTGTACAAGAGGTCTACTAGTGCATATAAATGTGTCTGATATGGACTTTGTGTACTTACTCCGGCTTTCAGAATCTTGCGGTATTGTGGGGTCATGTCATCATAAATAGTCTGGTAGTTCAGAATGTCACTGGAACAAACACAAAATCGAACAAACTTTTTACTTTCCGAAGTCCAGACCGAAAAGGTGACTGCCAAGGGTGAAAAATGCAGAGAGCATTTCAACAAAGAAAGAAAGGAGTGTTTTTCTTTCTTTGCTAGGATGATCTCTGAATTTGACACCACTGGCACATGCAGGTCTCTTTCTTTGTTGAGATGTTCTCTTAGTTTCTCTGGAAATGTAATATTTATATAAGGTGATGTAGCAATGAAGCACACAAGTCTGATTAACCCGTTTAGCCCCAAGGTCCCATTTCTCAAAATTTGGAGATGTTGCCCAACGACTACTTACCTGTTGTAGGAGATGGATTGATCATGATAATTCAAGGGTAGTCCCAGATGAGCTTGGCGCCTGAAGGCGCCAAGCTCATCTGGCACTACCCTTGAATTACCATGATCAATCCATCTCCCGCTGCAGGGGCCCATGGCTAAAAGGGTTAAACTAGTCATATGGTGGAATCCGTTTTTGAGTAACCGCCTTTCCTGCGAGAAAAAAGAGTGATCTGAAAAGACTGGTGCTCTTTCAAAGGAAGCGTTGACAAGCAAACTGTGTCATCTGTCATAAAAGACCTTCACTCGAGGTTGCTACCGACAATACTGCCCGACAGAAGAGACATGTGGCTACACACTGTTTCAACTGAATGGTATCATCAGTATGCGGTTACATATGTCCCACCAAACGGTGTAAAGGACACGTAACAACGACTCTTTTCTGGTGAACAATATGGTCAGTAGCAGCCAAGTGGTTAACCCCTGAACTCGGGGAAAATGTGTCCACACAATCCAACCGCAAGAAACATAGATCTTCATGAGTCCCCGCAGCTGCAGGGGTTCATGAGGGTCTATGTCTTGCGGACACCACTTTCTATCCTTGTTCCTTGTACTGCTGCGAGGCATACGCCCCACTGACCCTACCTGCAAACACTCCACTGGCCCAGCTTTGAGGGAATGTGGAGCGCGGTGCGGACCTGGGCCGAGTTCATGTAGGTGATGGCCGCGGTGGCGTTGATGCATGGAGGAGTCACAGACACTCTTCCAGGCACCGACTGCAGAAGCCCCTTGATCAACTGAAGAGACAAACCATAACAAAACGCCGTGATTAACCCCTCTACTGCTGACCAGAAACGGCGAACAACCAGGAACAGTGAACACAATCCGCATGCAAGAGACATAGATCCTGGTGAGCCCCCCCGCAACTGTGGGGGCTCACGAGGATCTACGACTCTTGCCGACACAACTTTCTATCCTTGTTCCTTATATGGCTGCAGGGCTCTTTGGCCTTGAATTAACAAAGATTTAAGGAAGAGAATCTGTGTCCACTGGCAGTTAAGGGGTTAAAAAAACAATTACAGTGATCTACGAGTACAGTGACAGGGGACCCAACCATTTTTTCTTAAGAACTTCTGAAAAAAACAGTTATTTTGTACCTATATTCTATAACATCCAACCATGTAATAAGTGGAGTCAACAACAGGCATACACCATCTGATAAAGACATCGCTGAAAATCAGTTTTAACCCTCATAAAACAAGTCGAGTTGCATGGTGACAGAAAATCAATGTCAGTGTTAATTGAAGTAATTTTAAGTTCAATTTAAATTCCTTTCTGAAACTCCGAAACAGATTATGCTGTGCAACCATCTGTTCAAGAAAAGGTAATTTAAACTTAAAACAAGAAAGGCAAAATGGCTCACATGTGTGACCAATCTACATGTGTGCCCTTCGTGACAATAAGGGATGGCTTCTGCACCAGCAAGATCCATGTTTCCTCAAAATTTAATCAGTTTTCACACATCTGTCAAACCCCCATGACCTTTGCGATGAGTCGACTAAATTAGTATACATAGTCTTATCATCAGCTACCTTTGTGCCAAATTGGATTGAAAAGTTTGCAACACTGTCGATAATCACTACAATTCTATCAAAAATTGGCATTTTACACACATCTGCCGACCTCTTGTGACCCTTGACCTTTCCGAGGGCTCATCCAAATTAGCATGCATACCATCAGGTATCTCTATACCAAGTTTGGGTTTAAAGTTGTGAATAGTATTTGAGAAAAAACATCTTTTGTCGAAATGTGACTTTTTTTTTTACCTATTTCATGAGCTCTTGTGACCCTTGACCTTTCCAAGAGGTCATCGAAATTAGTATGCATAGAAAGGTCTTACTATCAGGTGTCTCTGTACCAAGTTTGGGTTTGAAGTCGTGAATAGTATTTGAGAAAAAACATCTTTTGTCAAAATATGGCTATTTTTCACCTATTTCGTGATCTCGTGTGATTTTGGCCTTTGTGAGAAGTCTCTCAAATTGATATGCAGAAAGCATCCTTGGGCCAAGTTTAAAGACTGCGGCTAGAATAGTCTAAGAAAATGCCAACGTTAAAGTTTACCACCGATGGACGCCGGCGGACAAATGACAGACGGACGAGCACTGGCCCAGAACATACTCACTTTTGCTTTGCACGTGAGCCATTAATTGAGAACGTCACCCATTTAATCCTTTTCCAAATTTTACATGTGTCACCTAACTAATATGCACCAGTTGCAGGAGATGGATTGACCATGATAATTCAAGGGTAGTGGCATATTAGCATGGTGCTATGGTTGATCCATCTCTGCTGTAATGCATCAGGGCTATTTGGGTTAAGGCATTAAGCCTGTGTTGTGCATGCAGCCCCGTGTACAGATTGCAGTACTGGTGGCTGCATGCAGAAGCAGATTAAATTAGCAGTACAGGCGTCTGCATGCACATAGTGGTTAAATTCGCAGAACCGAAGGCTCCATGCACTACTGGATTAAATTCACAGTGCCGGTGGCTGCACGGTTAGGCAGTTAAATTCTCACCTCTCTCTCCCTCTGAACCGATGGCAGCCACGAAAAAGACCAGCCAAAGTTGCCAGTGATGAGCGTATGCCTGATGGGGTCATATTTCGTGCGCATTCCACTGGACTTAACACCACCTTCGCACGGGCCATACAGGTTGTAGACATTCATACCTCCGTTCCAGGCAACTTGCTGGGCTATCTCCACCTGTCGAAAAGGGAGAGAAGGTTAAAGGTCCTACCAAATTCAGCACCAAGAATTTTCAACATGACAGGGAGGACCAAATGTTTATGACAGGTAGGACCAAATGTTCTACGACACTAGAAGCCATTGAAGCTACCATTCAAGTGATATCTTGGGGAGTCCCAAATTTTGCTCTGGTAGCATCAACAATCGTTTGTGTATTTATGTTAAGAAATTTGCCTTCACAATACGTGCTCTCAGAAACATGATCGACTTTGCCTTGCCCAACAAGAAATTTTCTTGCACTAGGCAAAGGGCGAGGGAATTCCTCACTGATGCAAGGACCATGACAGTCCAAGGGTAGCACCAGACAAGCTTGGCACCTTCAAAAGGCTAAACAGAAGTCATACCCAAATCATCAGGTCAAAAACTGCATGTCACTGGAAATCATGTGCAATTCATTTGCTAGATGCATTATGAACAGCCAAACCTGCTCTAACAGCCACCTTCATGTAGTGGTCAAGTGTCTATAGCAGCCACCATGGCCAAAGCAGTATACAGTATACCTCCCCATCCCTTTTCATACATAAACCCTTTATGAAGCAGTTACCTGTCCGTTGTGTCCGCATCAGTACTGCACCTTGGATGAACGTTACATGCAGGTATGGCCATGTTGAGACCCTCATGAGATTTACGACTTGTACCAACGAAAGGAGGCCCATTTATGCACCCACTTTGAGGATATCCCCCCCCCCCCCCCCCCTTCTCTTTCCTCCAGACCAACTTACATTGTCAGCACATTCTGGTTTGGTGCTGGCACTCTTGGAGAATGAGCAGTTGTCGGAGTCACCATCACAGCATGTCATTACTATCCTGTCCCAGGCTCTGAAAGCATGAATTCAACATACAGTAGAACCTGTTTTAACTCATTCGTGGCCAGCCGCATCCGGATATGCGGCATATGCCGTGCATCTGGATGTGGCTGGCTGCGAATGAATTAAGCAACCACCATTTCTGCAAAAAGTGGTCTTTAAAGACTTGCTCTCTCGAAAGAAGTCTTGAAGAGCAAAAAGTGTTGCACATCATTAACCCATAAAGCCCTGATATGCTACAAGAAGATGTGAATCGACCGTGATAGTTCAAAGGTGGTGTCAGAATAGCTTGGCGCCTGTAGGCGCCAAGCTATTCTGACAACAACCTTGAACTATCATGGTTGACCTGTCTCCAGAACACAGGCATGGGAATTACCCAAGCAAAAATCATCTGAAACTAGGCCTTCAACCTCAGGCCTCCAGGAAGCTACACCTGGCTTTCCTTTGCATGGGCCGAAAAAAAATCAAATGATGGGGGTGGTGGGGGGGGGGGCGGCCTAGACCTTTCTTCCTGGAGCCGAAAAATCAAACGACGGGGGGTGGGGGGTGGGGTGGGGGTGTCACGACGCCTTCATTTCAGGGACCGAAATGAAAAATAGGCAAATACATTGCACGTCTGGCCACCTAGGTTTACTGCGCGGCGCAGTGCACTCGGCCAGCAGTGCGGGTCGCGGACACAGCCTGCCGCGTCATATCCTGCCCGCAATGTTAAACCGGTGCTCTGCTCGTTTTGTTAACCACAATGGGTTTTTTTCGCGGAAACGCCTTTATATTTTCACGGAAGATCTCTTCTTTTTCGCGGAATTCGCGGATAATTCCCATGCCTGGAACAGTATATTTCAGTATTCTAAAAAATATTTATTCTTACCTCCGTAAATGGTATTTTCTTGTGTAAGCGGTACTTTCTACCAGCTGTTGCTATCCTGTCTGGTATTTGCTTTTAAAAGCTGGTAAAATACAGAGAACTACTGGTAAATGAGAACACTGAAAAAATATATATCTAAAAATATTGGCATTGATCCTCAGGACGTAATGTGTTAACCCACATCATTCGAAATACACCAGTGTGTGAAATAAGTTTGACTAAAATAGTTTCAAGGGTAGTGCCAGAATAGCGTGGCGTCGCTAGGCGCCAAGCTATTCTGGCACCACCCTTGAACAAAAGCCATTGGTCTATATCCTTATGTGCAAGTACTATAATGTAGCTTGCATGTGGCAGTGCACAGATTTGAAGCTTTTAGCCCAGTATGATATGGGTTAAAAGACCATCATTGAGGTGGCTGCAGCCACCTAAATTATGGTCATAATGAAAGATCTCTCAGAATGGTGGATCTTAAAACAGGTTCACAAAAATTGTGATCCAGCAACCGAAGTTGTGACTACCCCTTGAGGTGACTGAATAATAGGGCTTTAATTTCACTTTGACAGACATGAGACCGGGTTGAGATCAAATTGTAGAAAATAAGTATACGGGGGGTTGCGACTCATACTTGAACACTTACCGTGCCACACTGTATGATTGTGCACTGCGCCATTTTCAAACGAAAACAGTAGCTTGTGCCACTTCCGGTGACATGGTCATTTCACCAAAGGGCAATATGCGAATACGGCAGAATAGCGATATATGTTTAACATGCACCATAACTCAAAAGAGTTTCTCAACAAATTTGCACTGATCTCAAAAATGACCAAAATGAATGGGAAAAAATAGGATTTCCGTCAAAGGTAGGAAAAGTCCCATGCCTGCTTTGAGATGTTCAGTCTCAGATACATTGTACAATAAATTTACTCACTCTTGTCCGATCAGCCCATGATAGTAGACAAATTCTACCAATGAATCGTCATTTAGCTGCCTACTTGACAGCCCGTTTCCAACAGCAAAACCCTGAAATTAAGAAAACATACTGACAACTTAAAGTAGCTCTCTATCTCACAGCAAAGAAAAGCTGCTGAAACCACCACTACCCAGGAAAATGTGTGCTAACCCATGCAGTTGTGCCCCATAGTCACAGCCTAAGACATTTTTTGGTCAAGTCCAAAGGACAGATTAACATATTGTAACATGCTGAGAAACAGTCCTCATTGAACTAACATGCAGACATCTAATACCAAGTACTGCAGAACCTGTTTTAAATAACCAACCCAATGAGAGATCACCTCTCATTAGCCCTTATCATTCGGAATACACCAGTGTGTGAAATACGTTTGACTAAAATAGTTCAAGGGTAGTGCCAGAATAGCTTGGCGCCTCTAGGTGCCAAGCTATTCTGGCACTACCCTTGAACTAAAGCCATTGGTCTATATGTATCCTTATCTGTAAGTACTATTATGTGGCTTGCATGGCAGGGTACAGATTTGAAGCTTTTAGCCTCAGTATATGGGTCAAAGACCTCACCATCATGCAGGTGTCTGCACCCATCTATATGATGGTCTTTAATGACAGGTGACACCTTTTGTTTTTTCATCAGTTCAAGACTTCCCTTGAGAGGGAGCACTTGTCTCCTTAGACAATTTTCCTCTTGCAAAAAAAAACACAAAAAAACCCAACAATTTAACGTGGCAGCTAAAACGGGTCCTACCAGACAGCATCCAACAAGCAATGTGCAAAATTAAATAAAATTAAATGATTTCACATGCTCTTAACTTTACCAATGACTTTCCCAATGCTGTGCGACATCTGCAAAGACAGTATACCACTACCATATGTGGAAGATGAATCGGCCATGATAGTTCAAGTGTAGTGCCAGATTAGTTTGGCACCTCAAGCTAATCTGGCACTACCCTTAAACTATCATGACTGAATCATCTCCTGCCTGCAAGACAAGGGCAAAAGTTTTAACCTCTTTGTGCATGCAGCCATGTCACTGAATGGTGGCCGCAAGCATCAATGATTAATGTGTTGGGGGGGGGGGGGGCAGAGAAGGGGGTGGGGGGGAAGACAACTTACCTGGAAATTTATCGACTTGTCATCAACAACAAGAGCACTCAGCGTCGGCACGTAGATGCCCCCGTAGCTCTCTCCGGTGATGAAGAACTCATTTTGTCGAAATTCAGGAAATTTCTTGAAGAACGCTTGAAGGGCCATGTGGTTGTCCTGGGCAGTCTGCAACCAAGAAGAATCGGCATCACGTTTAGCTCTTTACCTATGGATGTCAACTTCTGCGAAATTACTTCCCCTACAGAAGACTGAGTGAGAACCGCGCAGCCAAAGTTCAATAGCAGTTCATATACCTGGCTATTTTTAGCGCTGAATGTCTTACTTGGGAAAACCAACTGCTGCCAACATCAGGCCAAAGACCTTCTGTTTACTGGGATAGCAATTCACATGTATTTTTTTGTAAAACTTTAAGCACATATCATTTCAAACCTTAGCGATTTACTAAGCAGAAAGTGCTTGTACTCTTGTCTAGATGGCATTTGAAATGGCGCGATTTAATAACAAGGGCTTGTCTGCCTTTATTTGCATTTAATGATGTATCTGTTCAACTCATTCTACCTGCTTTTAGTTAAACTTTTGGCTGTCGGTAAGCTCTTTTTGTCTTGATGATGCCTGCAGGAATTATAGCAGCAAAAAACTGCTATTGACAGCTGAAGGGCTAAAATACCAGGGATATATTTTAAGATACAACCTAAATTAACCTATATAAACTTGAGTGATAAGAATTTCATCATCATAATCAACTGTGCATTGCTGAAAAGTTTGGGATTCAGTACGCCACGTTTTACCGACATTTCTATCAGAGAGTAAAACAGAACTCCAGGGGTCTTTTCTTCCTCCTACATGTTTTTTTTTTTTTCTCGTGCAAATTAACGCCTGCCATAACCATGTCTCACGATAACATTTCCTCGTGCCATGGACTTTTACACAGTACAGCAGAAACTGTGCGGAGCAACCATCTTTATGCAAGAACAAGTAGTCATAAAAGACAGGTGATCTCTCAAGAGTATTCATTATAAGCAAAAAGTGTCGCTTCCCATTAAAGACCATGATTTAGGTGGCCACACCCACCTAAAGAAAGGTCATTAACGGATTACATCCTGAGACTGATTTTGTAAAATCTGGTTATTGTGCTGCAAAGGCTGCATTACTGATTAGGAAACAGATCAACTGTTTTAGTTCAAGGGTGGTGCCAGCACAGCTTGGCATCTCAGGCGCTAAGCTATGCTGGCACCACTCTTGAACTATCGGTCAAATGTATTTCAAGCAATGGGTGTATCAGGATGAAAAGGGTTGATTAAGAGTTGCATACTGATACAAACATATCATGATTTGAGATGATCCTGTTCTCACCTGATCATCATCTGTAGTGTAGTTTCCATCGTCTGCATAGGAGTACCCCACACCTGCTGGTGCCTCCAGGTACAGCATGTTCGCCACCTGCAAGCCAAGTCGGGTCAACAAAAACTTGGACATTCAATAAACTTACTGCACGGGGGACAGTCTTCAGTCCTGGAGGCTGATTTAGCTTTTTAAAATCCCAGAACGCTGAATTTCAGCTTTTTTGGTTCAGACAGAACTGAAATTCACAGATTCAGGCAACCTGTTCTGTCTTCAAGGGGCATTAATTCTCATGAGCCCCTGCATCTGCAGGGGCTTATGCAAATTTATGACACTTGTTGGCCTTGGTTTATGAGGCATAGTCCATGAACCGTTTTCAGTCATTTTAATTTTTGGCATGGTCACCCATGTTGATGCCTTAAGCCCTAGGGTCACAATTCCAAAAACCGAAAGTTGTGCTCTAAAAAATACATTATATACTGACTTTCATTAAAAACGTGAAAAGTGTCTATGTGTACCAGCAAACAAAGAGCCACCCTGACAGCAAAACAAGAACATTTTATTTGTTGCTTACTTCAGATGTTTAGCCTACTGTCTGAGCTACCTTCACACAAAAATTGGACGAGTTATCGCCCATGGATACCTTGGAGGACACAGGGTTTCATTAGTGGTGAAAACAAGCAAAACTGGACACACTCTTTGAAGCACGTTTCCTGTGATAATGTTTTAACACACAAGTTGTGTGGATTGCTCATAATGTTAATAACTGCCTCAAACGAAATTTGACTAAAAAAATTCATTAGAGAACCAGAACTTCCGGTGCACATCATTTTCTTAATAAATCTTATTTGATTTAATGTGAATTACTTTCAAATTATTTTTTATGCTCCAGTGACTGACACAGAGATAAAGAACACAACCATATCCATTTGATCAGGTAAATATGGCCGCTAACCTAGAACTTTTTTGATTTTCATGTTTATCGGTCATGTTGATTATTTAGGTGCCTTTGACAAATGAAAAGGATGTCAAGACCAAACAGGCTGGATTTTCATGCACACGGACCCTAGTGAAACACGACATAACACTCTTCATAACATCTTCTAATAAATGTCAAATTAACCCGGATTAAAAGCATATTTATGAAGAAAAGCGCTATGGTGAAAAATTTGTGTTTCTTTTGTTGATCAGTATAGTTCAGAAGATAGTTCGCTCATAATAGTTCAATGGGTGATGCCAAGGTTCCTAGGTGCCTCTAGGCTCGAAGAGGGGCTATGAACCACAGATGATTCTGTGATAGTCACTTCTTGTATGAATCAAACAAGGCACTGTGGTTAATCATATATCATTTTTCAAAACGGAAATGTGAAATATTTTCATACTGTAATAGTAACAAGCTGATTATGTGTAGTAGTAATGAAAAGCTTCTTAGTCTCTGCAGACGCTCAAAATTTATGTCCTATACGTACACACGAACAGAGAACATTTGCTGCACTGACAAGCGAAACTGATGGGATGTCAGCTGGCGACATCGACAACCTGAGAAAAAAACTAAATAAAAATAGTTCCCCATTTGTTTCTAAACTAAGGGTCCCTGGGACCCTTGCTAGAAAATTCAAGGGTCCTTTTGTCACAACTGGCGGTCTTCACAAAATTTGCTGGCATATGAAATTGCCTTTAACTTTCACCTCATTCTCAGTCAGCTATGTTCTCCGTTTTGCAGAATTCCTGTGTTGCCTGAAAAGTTCAAGGGAAAGTACTCGCTTGCTCTCTGTCAGGGTTCACTTTCAGCCAATCGCTGAAAAGATTGATTGTACACTGCTTAACGTCCCGACAGCAACAAGACTTTCTCAGGACGTGCCTGCACTGCTTGTGAAAAAAACCCAAACAGAAGCCAGTCCAATACATTAAATAAACCTACAACATGGGGCCTAAATAAAGCTAAGACCATTTAGCAACACACATCCAATATCAAGAGCTACAGGCAGCGCAGACAGTACGGAAAGTTTAAAAAAGGAAAATACAGGTGAATGGACTAAGGGTAGGCAGAAACACATGCCCCAGAATAGAGAGGAAAACCCACCCTGTGGGGCTGACCAAGGTGACCCTGGGAACTAAAAAGTAGTTAACCCCACCCAAGTCCCCCAGGGCAGACCCGGGTGGGGGCAATCGCTGAAAAGAATACATCAGCTCACTGTTAATGGAAAATCCAATTTCAAAACTCCGAACAAGTGCGTCGAAACAAATTCGTCTGAACTTTTGTACGGCAAGCCTAGCTCAGGGTAAGTAGACAGGACTACGGTGTGGAGGGTGGGACTACGTCTCCAAAGACCCACTAGGCTGCAATTTATGCTTGTATTGACAAAATATAAGTCGATCTTGTTCATTTCAAACATCTGCTAGCTGCAAATATATTGGCACCCCGGCAGCTCTTTGCAGAATTTTGAAAGCTGGCAGGAAATTGTCATAATTTGAATAAATTGGTGACCTTTTGGCATGCAAAATTTGATCGATAACGTGTCCGATTTGTTGGGACAGATTCTGCTGCAAAACAGCGTCCACACTACACTAAATGCACTTGTCAACATTCTTGCAGGTTGTACAAGTGGTATACTGTGTTTAAATTAGGGAATTTCAGTCTCTTTCGAGCTAAAAAGGGTGCCTGATGTTGGGACTATGATGTGCAGGAATGGTCGCGGTAGCGATGAGATGGCTTCAGTGTGAAGAATGTGGGACTACACTAAGCAAAAATTGCTGCCCCCCCCCCCCCCCCCATCCCTAGCCTACGTTGAATTGTTACACTTATTCTTTAGGTAGCCGTCTGATTTTCATATACAGTAAAATACTGTCAATAAACTAGTTGAAATTCCATTAAAAGGTCATATATAAGGATAAATGCCGGAAAAAAGAAGTATGATAGAGGCAAAGTGTCCGTTATGACAGAATGCGTTTTGCTTTGCTAAAATACCCCGGCTGGAATTCTGTCCTGTAACGGAGCAGTTTGTGTCTGAACTCATCACTAAATCCCCATGTAAATCCTGTGTGCTTGACCCACTTCCCACAGATTTACTGAGAGACTGGGTGGATCCGATTCCTGTGATTACACACATTATCAACAATTCCTCGACGTCTGGCACTGTACCTCCTCAGTTCAAGCATATATATAACCTCCTTAGTGCTGATCTTGTGGAACGGTATTTGAGCCCACTATTTTTGATGAACTGGTAATCTCTAACCAAACTGCTGCCTCAGTAAACAGATCGATTCGACCGGCAAAGATCTTACCAAGTGACCCTGGTGTCCGACACGTGTTTTTTTCATCAAATCGTCTTTGTCGAGACGTATGTTGCAACAAAACTGTTTTTTACATCTTAGTTTAAAACATCTTTATGCCGTGTTAAAAGCAGTTTTACAAAATTTTGAGGTAGGTGTCAGTTACTTCCAGTACTTGTCTGCGCTTTTGTTTTGTCTAAATTAGACTAATGCAATGCTCTTTTGGCTGGCTGTTCCCAGTGTCTGATTGGCAAACTCCAGAAAATTCAAAACTCAGCTGCTAGGTTGATTCTTAGAGTCCCTAGATCAGATCATATCACACCCCATCTGTCTGCTCTTCACCGTTTACCTGTAACAGCTAGGATTCAGTACAAAATTTCATGCATGACTCACAGTTGTATTACCTGTTCCTGCCTACACTACCTTGCCTCTCTTCTCCAGCTGTATATGCCCTCAAGACAGAATTTGCGCTCTGCTGCCGACTCTCGAGTTTTACATAGACCTCTTGTCAAAACAAAGTCGTTTGGTGAGAGGTCATTCAGAAACCAGAACCCAGTTGTTTGGAATGACCTCCCACGCGAACTGAGATAGGTGGATTCGAGAGAGGCATTCAACTTTCAAGCAAGCCCTAAAGACCCATATTTTTTCTGTCTGCTACAAATGACTTTGTCACATACCTGTCATGTTAAAGTCATCTCTATCTATGTTAGAAGTAGTGTGTGTGTGAGTGTGTGTGTGAATGCAAGTACGAGTCCATAAGAGTAGCACTTTTGAATGGTGATTTTTATAGCTTTTTTGTAAATTGCATTTTTGTAATTAGTTATTTTTGTACAATTAGTTTTTGTTAAGCACCTAGAGCTCTATTCTGAGGTTAGGCACTTTACAAGTACTCATTATTATTACTTCCAGGGTTTCACGATACGGTTTGGCAGTGTCCTTTTTTGACGCCATTGTTTCAGCGCATTTTCCACATTTTACAGCTTGTACATTAAAAATATTGCCAGCTGCTGTATTCTTATAGTATATTGTATTTCTCCAAGCTTTTATCACACATACACCACAGCCACACCAACACAGGTTGTTTTTTGGAAAATGTTTTTTTGTAAAGGAAAAGTGTTGCCCCTTTTGGCACTCGATCACATTGCATCCAATGCTGCCGTAAGTTAAGCTGACTGTTTTCATCTTGATCAAATCACTGTACAAGTCTACTTCACTTATATGTTATAACAAGGTCGGATATATAACAAAACGTCGGACACAGCAACACTTTTTCCGAGGTCCCGACAGCACTCTATGTAAATTTCTTTGCTTATAACTGTGGATATAACAATGGAAATTAGCTCTCCTGGCGACTTGTTATACACCCGATGTTTATTGGAGATAGCAATTTGCATTTTTCATTAATACCCACCGTGTTCCAGCTGAAAGGATTGTACATGACCATGGCACCATCATCTGCAATCTGTAAAGAAATAACAGCGTAATGGTTCATCTGACCCTTTCACTGTCAGTCACCAGACACAGACTACAACATGTTTTAAATTTAATGACCGCATACATAGTAAGTAGGCACTTTATCCCAATTGCAAATAAGCTCTAAGCGCGCCAGTGAGGTGCACATTTACTCACTTGATATAAAAACAGGACGTTCATACGGTGAGTTTTGGGATACTTTGTTTATTAAAATTTTGAATTTTGGGCAAGAAATGGTACACACACAAAAATGGGGTAGTGAATTAGTTGGAAAAAGAACCTTTGATGCTATGCCGGAATTAACCGCTACACTTAAGACAGGCAAAATGTCTGATGTCAGTATGAGGGTGTAGATGTCAGCAAGAGACAAAACACATAAGCCATGAGGTTGTTTGCCTCCTGCAGTCAGGTGGCTTGTTCTTGTTTTCTGATAGTGATTGCAGAAAAAGGTAGCAGCATCCCTTCTACATTGTAGTGCTTACTCTGAAAGGCCCATGCTCTGTGAGGAGTCCCAAGTCAGAACTGCAACCAGGTCCCCCATTCATCCACAGCACTACTGGGTCTGTTTCAGGGTTACTTGCTGACTCGAGGAACCTGTGGGAAAAGGCAAAATGTTTTTTTTTTTCAACAGTCATATGCTAACAAATATACACAGTCTTATGCCTTAAGTCTGGCCTATATGTTCCTGGTAATAAACCTTGGGGTGGTGTGTGTTTAATCCAAAAAGCTCTGAATAGCTTGGTGTCACTAGATGCCAAGCTACTGAACAAGCTATTGAACAATCACGGTCAATCTGTCAACCAGAACTGTGATGCAAGCCTCAAAGGATGTATAACAAATTTGATAATTTCATCCTTAGGATTGGGGCGTGAGGGGGGACAGGGGGGGCAATGAAGGTTTGCATGGCTTGTTAGACACACCACTTATATTTCAGCTTTCAAAAACAAGGTTACAAACCGTAAAAGGTATATTTCTGCAAACAATTGCAGCATTATGCACATACCAGTAATGTAGTTTTCTGGTTCCACCAGCCTGCAGATATCCTGAGTACTGTTTCCAACTTGGCTGTTTCTTCAAGCCAGGCAACACTTTAATTTGATCCTCTGTAGGTACCGCCAACACTAATGTGGCCAAAAGGCACACACACAAAGTAATGGCCACCAACAGCTTCATTTTCAGTGGATGAGACAACAGGAAAGGTAATCTTCAGTCTGATTCTGAAGCAAAATAAAATCTTGACATTTTTAGAACTGTCAACAAAAAGCAAATGAAAGTCATATTACCCTGTGAATGATTACATAATGCATTGATCTTATGATTAGAACTTCAAATGTAGCTGTTGAGTTTGGAAGACTACACACCAGTTCAGGGGACAAAGATGACTGCCAACTGTATGTTTTCCTGTCTCAGTGTTTGTCTATTTTGACAATGGGTTAAATTAATTAAGAGAAATGACACACAGCTTATTTAATTTCCGGGATAAAACTTGGAATTAAATAAACTATGTTGTAACTGTCATTTCTCATATTATTTGTCATCAATGAACACTTCTACTTCACTTACAGACCGTCACTTACAGGTACAAGTGGACAGACTACAAATAAGTTTTCTTTGTGGTATTGGTGACCAAATGTATCTGCCTGACCACTTTGCGTGCATTATTTTTAGAATGAAAATAATTGCCTAATTACTGCGGATACTATGCTGCCACCGCACACCGACACAAAGATACGTCATGTCTGCATGTTGCCACTGTACACGCGTAGATAAGAAGCAAAATAATTATAATTGACTACAGCACAGTCCACAAAAGATACTTCGTATTTGATCTTTGTTTGTACAATGGGCAGCAGTCAGACAATATTGCTGTTCTTTCAGTCGCTGGTGGCTCATTGTAACTTCGCATTTTCACTTATCAGTTGTTGCACACAAACTGTGTATACTGTACCTTGTCGTCAGCTAACCCGCCCCATGAGACTCCAGGATCGCGTCGGTTTCTTATAGGAAGCCGGTGTGTTAGGTCATGTGATTAAACCACCGACCTTTCATGTGATTGTCATGTGACGGTTGTCAGTCAGGGGATCTAACTCGTGATCGTCGTTTTGATAACGAACGCGAAGATAACAGTCTTGTAAAAAACATACAAAAACACATTTATGCAATACACAAAACAAACATATGTTCCGAACGAGAAGCGTTTAAAAGGGTTTACGTGTTTTAATGGCCTAAAACGCGAGCGCGAAACGTTTTTCAAAGCCTCCCTCGAAAACTTTGCGAAGCTGTGAGTCAGAATGGCGAGTCAGATGGCGGAGTGTGACATGAGCAGTCAGACCTGCGTTGCCGTGCCTACTGTGAAAGCCATAGCGTGAAAAGCATTGCGCCCCTTCAACCCAGCCGCTCGCAGCCGTTAGCCTCGTTCCTGCGCCCGGTATCTTCGCTGCGCTCGCATAGTCGGAAAGTTTTAAAACTACTATTTGAGAGACGATGGCGACCAGACTGAGCTTATTATACTACTACTGAAAATGTTCAAACATTCACATCCAAAGACAGAGTTACCTATGATATGCTGGCTTGAAATCAACTCATGACTGAATTGGGAATGTCAAACTTGTAAATCCTTCTGAAGTGGTCGTGGGTACTAAACCAATCAATTAGTAAACAAACTCGCCTCCGGCATAGTTTCTGTAGTTAGAAGATCAGTCACATGTCAGACTGAGTTCAGTTTGTTGTAGATGAGACTTGCGAAATAAAATTAAAGAAGAGATATAATCCATGAAGAAATGTTCATCACAAAAGCTTTGCATCTCCTGAGTCAACTCTGACAGCTGAGCGGTTTGCACGTGATTTTTGAAGCACATCGGTTCAATCTTGACACATCCAGCTCAGAATATGTCCCAAAAACTGTTTGGCCTGCGTGCTGCAGATGCCACAAAGTTGTTGGCAACTGAACGCGAATCAAGTTGAGTGAGTCAGTTTTAGACTTGTGGACGTGAAGTACCATTAAATGGTTCAATCCGGCGAGCCTCGTCTCATGCGTGATCTGTTTTTTTTTTTTTTTTTTTTTTTTGTTTGTTTGTTTTGTTTTGTTTTTTTTGTAAAAAAGGTGTCTGTACATCGCACACCACTATGTGATGACTTGATGTGACCAGTCGTATACCCTTATGACATGCAATTTATAAATGATTAGTCACGTTTTGTGTTAGCGGGGCTGTCGAGTGTATCATCTCCTGAGTTTGAAGCACATCGGTTCTTGACACATCCAGCTCAGAATATGTCCCAAAAACTGTTTGCCTGCGCCAGATGCCACAAAGTTGTCACTTGGCAACGCGAATCAAGTTGAGTGAGTCAGTTTTAGACTTGTGGACGTGAAGTACCATTAAATGGTTCACTAATCGAGCCTCGTTAGTCACATGCGTGATGCTGGCTCCACATTGACTGAAAAGCTTGGAAGCATACAGAGAAGTATTTACCAGCGAGCTTCACGACTGACGTGTCAGTGTGCGTTTTATTTCATCATAATGACTCACGGCTGTTACCACAATGTGTTACTCATTTTTGACGGACTTTGTCGGAGCGGTGCCCTCTAGACACTGGCGGCGCTGTAGTATGGCGACGGGCCCCCAGGTGCTGTTTGACCGTTGTTTTTATGTTGCCTAGATCGGAGATCATCTCCGTATCGACGCGGGTATTTGTTTCTGTTGTTAACTTGTTTTTTTTTTTTTTGTATGTACTAGCTTTAGTCAAGTAGGAACTTAATAAAGAACATTATAATAGTGTGTTCAGGAGACATAGGGCTGTCTTAGTATTCTGTTTTTGTCAGGGAGGTTCGGCCGGGTCGGGATGAGGCCACTGGCGCCGGCCATTATAGATGCCTTGACGACGGGCTTAACCCGTCCCGAGTCACATTGTCCATTGTGTAGCTCTGTTATTGTAATTTGTGGAATGACTGAGCGAGTGAGTGAATGTAAGCAGCACCTGTGGTGGCCGATGTGAATTTCCCCATGAGGGATTCAAAGTAAGTTATTGTATTGTATTGTATTGTATTATCATTTCTACCACGTTAACTATCTATTCACGTTTTATCTAGAACCTTTCTTGGACATCTGGACGTATACTGATACTTCAACTAACCGATTTCCCTCATAACATTCTGCTTACTCATCCCTTTTGTGCCCCTTATCTCCCTCGGTCCAACCTTGGTCACTATCATAATTCTGTCTCGGTCAAACTATGATATTTCGTGTACCAACTCGCCCGCCAACATCTTAACACTGACCATCTTTTAACTATACCTAATAGTCACTCTGTGACAATACGAAATGCACAGATACATGGCATAGTGAAAGGGCTTAGACCGATGAAGGTTGACGGGAAAGCGGCGGAGGCGGTGAAACGGCCATGTACGACTAGGTGGAGTAACGATGATATTAATTTCTCTCCTGTCTGTCGTATATCGCTAGACATCTCTCATTTTGGCGTCGTGTTTGTCGTCAAGAAGCGTGTCGTAATAACATTTCCCGTAAAAAAAAATAAACCTATTACCTCATCGGCGAATGTGTTTCCCTGTACACGTCAGAAAAACAGAAAGGAAAATAAAATACTCCCTCAGCCACCTACCGATTTCTTTGTATGAGTGGCGGTTTCAGAACGTATATATTTATTTTCGCCTAGTGTTTGTCTCTGTAGGGGAGGAGACCCATGTATGAAACCCTTAAGCAAAAACGTCTCGCGCGACCGTCCAAAAAAAGGTAGAATCAATCCCAAACAAGGGTTTGATAGAGATTATATTGGTGCATCTTAGGACAAAAGCCAAATTTCAAAATTCGAATCGATGCAGAAGCAGTTCCAGTTTGAAAAAAGTGACACATTGTTTCATATTAGGCACCATTTGCCTAATATGAAACAATAGGGCTCCTATTGTGAAACAGTGTGATTATGTCCTTTTTACAAGTTTCACTTACATTTTGTTGGAAAATTAAGGCATGAGGGATAATTAGCAGACATTATAGGTTCATTTAATATTAAAAGTGTGTTAAATATAATGAGTCATCCGCCACTGGTCCACTATTGGTCCATCCATCCATCATCCTGTGTATATCCAATGGTGACAGATGTTATCATTTTGAATTTCTGAGAGACCATCAGAGCCACAGACTTCTAATTTGGCACAGTGATCATATTTGACAATAGCTTTGATTTTCACTTGCGCTGACCTCCATGAAAGGTCAAGGTTACAAAGTTTAATAAACGAGCGATTTTTAAAGAAAATAGTTTAATCTTATTTTATAACTTGCCAAAGAGAAAACTGATGATACAACTTTTGTTTGCAGCTCTACTAAGTTAACCTCTCGTTAAGGTCAAAGGTCACGAGAAGTAAGAAGGCTTTCATTTTAGGTTGTTGTTATTACAGGTAGTTCGTATGTGAACTTTGCAATAAGACCCCAAAGGAAATGTATTGCTAGGGGTTAAACTGTCTATGCATATTAATTTGATTGGCTCCTTCCAAAGGTCAAATGGCAGGCATGTCAGCAAGTGTGTTGTAAATGTTCTATGTATAATGTTCTATGTATTGGGGAATAAAAGCTACTGTATTTATTTTTTTCACCTCAGAAGTAAAACTTGATACAAGCTAGCATTATCGACACAGATTTAGGTAACGGCATATTCAGAATCAAATTCAGGGGGGGGGGGGGGGGGGGGGGGGGGAGTGATGTTCAAAGGTGCACGGCTCCCATGATATTTTTTAATGTGTAATTTCCATTTTGGGGAGTTTGGACCCCCCACCCCCCACCCCCAAACACACACACACACACACACACACACACACACACACACGCACACACACACACACACACACACACACACACACACACACACACACACACACACACACACACACACACACACCTTCCAGCGCCTCTTCTTGGAAATTGTAAACGGCCCGTTGTGTGATTTTTCGCCCATTGGTGAAAAGGTCTCCAGACCTCTCTCACCCTTCCCTCGACCTCCCACCCGCACTAACACCAGCACCACCCGCCCCTCGTTTGATAGTCAACAAGTGACGCATTTGTAGGTCCTCACCCTTTTCACATTCCGACTCTGCAACTGTGACTCCACCGACAGGAAGAGTTCCCATGAAAAGGTCTACGGAATCTCCCGCACGTTTTTTTTTTTTTTTTTTTAACTGCCATATACCTTAAAGAGGGGTCAGTCGCAATAGTATTCGTGGCATAACATGCTTACTTAGGTACTTTCAAACTTTTGCTCCCAATAACTTTTTTAAAATGTGTGTTCAAAAAATGACTAATCTTTACAAACACATCGACCTGAGATGACCTTGACCTTTTCTACAGGTGAAATATGTAGGTAAAGTTGTTCTTGTAAACTAGAGTTGTGTCGAGTTTAAAGTCTGTGATGTTATAGTCCCAAGTAATTGCCTTATACAAACCGCACGCATACACACGCGACGGCTGAAGAGCGGCTGCATCGGACGTTTGGTGACTACATTTATACTGTTTCGCATTTGCTGTCACACCTAAAGGTTCTTGAAAAGCTGTACCTGGTGCATCCGAATCTGGCACAACCAGCACTGCTAAAAACCCGCAGCAGACAGAACTAAACCAACTCAGCATGCGATGCTTTCTGCAACAACTGAACATAGCGGTAACTGGAGATCCTTGCGCGCATCTCCCCCCCCCCCCCCCCCCCTATCCCTTCTTGCCCCCACATCAGTTCGGCACACCCTCTCCCCCGCCCCGGCTCCTGTTCCGCCCATCTCCTAATCCCTTGAAGTTGACTATTGAAGAAGCAAAAAAGAAAGGGAGGAAATTAGACAAGACTGAGGAGACAGACAATTGGTGGCGGAGACAACTCTCAAAGAACAATAATAGCGCTCGGGCCACACAGGGCAATTAGGTTATACCCCCTTTTCACACACTGTTCTATATTAGCCTCTTGCAGCATAAAGATATGAACGAAGCACCTCTCTGCCAAAACAAAACAAAAAATCCACCTGGAGCATATCACGAGAGAAATATTTCTATATATAAGCAAATTGTCTGTTAGCGTTGTTTGCAACACTCTAATGCATTAAGTACCCCATGACAAAACTGTCATCTGCAAGCCTGCGTCCAACCGTACAAAAACATGCCCCATAATGATACAGGCGCCCATGAACACATTAGGTCAACTCAAATTACCCAAATTCTCCTCTTTTTCACACCACCTGTCATGCCTCTTGCCGCTCAAAATGCCCAAACAGGCGAAAATGGGAACTTTCACGCCCTGAAAAATTGGCAGAAAGAGAGGACATTTTTAGAACTATGTCTCACGGAATTGTTACTACATTAACCGGACGCAATAGACCTACTTCGGAATTCCGCGCCTACTCTCTAACCACATGATTTAGAGAGTTAACTCCCATGTTACTGGGATCAAAATGGTGGGTGGAGAAGAAAGCATGGCGATTGACTACAAAGGTTTTTGCAAGAAAGAGGAGTTTGTGTTGGCCAAAGCAGAAAAGCAGAGCTTTTTGATCTCGTACAAAAGGCTCTTGACATTGGACTACCCGTTGCCGGATCCCGAGTGCTGTGCTGAAGATCGGGTAGAAGTGATCGGAGCAAAGCTCAAAGATGGGAACATCGAACTGTCGAACCCTGCTTTGTTATCTGGGACTACAGACCTGAATATTTTGCCAGAGTTCTCTATATTCGACATCTGTACATATTTACTAAATCAGAACATGAACTTATCAGCCATAAGGGACTACAGACGATCAGAAGCCTATAGCCTGATGCAAGATGGTTATGTGAACAGCTTGGAAACAATCCAAATGACTGATGGCTATTTCGCAGTGAAGGCCTCAGTCAAACCAAGGACAAGAGACAGGGATCCTGTTACCAAAGCCCCATTTTATTTTACATGGTCTATCCTGACAAAAGTGGATGTTGACACGAGAAGCTGCATTTTATCTACATTTTGCACCTGCAAGGGGGGGGGGGGTGAGTCAATTATTTTTTAAAATAATTTATGTAGTGTATTTTTACGGATACTAGTCTATGCAAGCAACCGGTCAGTTACTTTTAAATTTTTTTGTTTCACTTGTTCGTTTGTGTTAAATCGGATCGTGGCAGAAAATAACCAAAAATGATGGGTCTTGCTATTCTACACTAGAGGTAGAACCTAGTAGTATGTTGTGTAGATTCAAGATGGTATTGATCGTGCTGGTAAAATCTATACATGTATCACAGTATTGTATGGTATTTATTTTAAAAACCTTTTACCCTCATGTTAAATCTTAATGAGGGTCACCGGACCCATGGCAACGGTTTCCGTGCCTACCAATTCTGAGTACTTTTTGTGCTCTTAGTAAGTACGGTACTTGCGGCTGTGTGTTTTGTTGCGCAATTTAAATAAGTACATGCACGTGTTCATGTGATATATGGAATTTTACTCCAATGCAGCGTTCAGGATATCTGCTGTCTGTTTTGCATTCTCCCCAAGCGCAACGTTTGACTGAAGGCATTTTGTTAAAAATGGCATTGTGTGTTCCCTGTAACAGGGGAGTTAACTCTCGAAATCATGGGGTTAGAGAGTAGCATCGGAATTCCGGATAATGTCCATTGCCCTGTGTGGCCACAGGACAGGAAACCCATGCACACGTCTTCCTGGCAGCGTTTTTATGCCTCTTAAACAGAGGCTGGCGGTTGATTTCCCGGGACATAGCTAGGCTAGGCTTCCTTACACTGTGGACAGCGAAACAGAGCCGCGTGCTGCATCGGGAACAAAGAGAAGAATGCATAGGCTGAACACCCACCTCCGCTTTCCGAGGAACTCAACCCTGGTGTGTTAGCCTGTGATTTTGAACCTTTGCGGCTGAAAAACGTAAGGTCCAAAACATGATCACATACCAACACACAAATGACCGCCAGCAAAGAGTGTAGATCCTCTTGAACTCAGCTGGGTGACTGGCGAGCGCGGGATTTTGTAAGAGGACATGGAATAACGGGTTATTAATAGGTCAAGTTGGCTGCGTTCCGTAGAACCGTTCTTAGTATACACTACGCATTAAAAAAAAATTAAAACTTTATAAAGTTTTGGAGACGACATCTTTCTAATACCTAAAGATTTTAAAATTCTCTCTGCAACACGAACAAGCTAACACACTTGTAAATACACTGCAACAAACTGCCTTTTTTTCTCAGTCGCGTTGTCTAACTTACAACCCTTTGAACGCGACCCCGCCCACCCCCCCCCCCCTCCGCCCACACCCCACAAAAAAAAAAAAATTGTTGCACGATAACATTTATGTGAGACGCATGGTTTATCAAGCACTGTTCGCGTTTCATCCGGAGCTTCGTAAATCTGATTGCACCATTTAAAAAGGTATACATGTATCTCAAAATGCTGCAAATGAATTTGTCTTTGGAAAGAAAACTGTTGTTGTTGTGGTCTGAAAAAGACATGCACCTCCTAAAAGAAACATTTGTTTCCGCAGACGCCCGTCGTCCATGCGCCAGCCAGTGACTTAAATTTAGAGTAATATCGTGAAATGGAGGATCATTGCTCTCTCAAATGCAACTAAAACATTCCTTTTGATCGAGAATTGTGGATTTTATTGCAAGAAAAGCTCACCTACCCCGATTCCAAACATTTCAACTGATGGAGCAATTTTTATTTGTTTGTTTCTTCTAAGAAGACGGAATGCAAACGATTTTTAAGAAATTCAAATCATCAGGTGGTTTGGCGAGCGTTTCATGAGGCGTTACAGCTTCAGTAATGTTCATTACACAATACAAGTAATACCGCAAGGGGAAATGGGGAAGGGGGGGGGGGGAGGTTTTTAGGGCGAGATGTGGTGCATCGCTTTTGGTATCAAAACGTTTACTTTTCATCCAGTAGCTTAAAATAGCCCACATTTTTCACCGTCTTCTTGAGTGCGAGTGTGTCTGTGTGTGTGCGCGTGCGCGCGTATGTTTGTGTGTATTCGCATGTGTGTGTGTGTGTGTGTGCCTGTGTTAACGTGTGTGTTACTATTTTATTGCTTCATGTTTGAGTATTTGACTCACACTATCAATTAAAACGAAAACAGCAAAGCAACAGACACACGAGCACGCGCGCGCGGGTGCACACACATACACACACACACTGCACACACACACACATTCGCGCACACACGGACTCAAGGAGACGGTAAAAAAAAAAGTGTGTTATTTCAAGTTACACACATAAGTAAAAGTTTTGAGACGATAAGCGATTTACATCTCATCTTTGACTTCCTCTTTCCCCCCCCCCACCCCCCACCCCCCACCCCACTCCCCCTCACCACCCTCTCTCCCCTCCCACCCCAATCCCCCCTGCGGTTTAACTGAATATCATTTTTTGCATCGGTATTGACTCGATGCGCTGTTTTACAGAATGCGTGGCTTCATAATAGTGTAACCGAGCTTGAGTTAGGAGAGGCCCCAGAGACATGTGACGGAAGAGTCAACAAAGAGGTCGCAATGACATTTGTTTATTGTACCACGTACTAAGCAGTGCCTAAAAACAAAAACAAAATGGAAACATTAAGTTCATGGTTCACAAAATCAATTACATATTAAGAATACACCAGACTTGGGCACAAATACTCACACCTATCAGACAAAATGGCTAAACAAATCTTCACAATGTGCTAACATTACATCAGCTGCATCTCATCACACACAGTAACCCGACATCAAGATTAAAACAACATTTCTTGCATGAGGTCATTCGCATAATTATGCCAGTATCTCGCAGTCAGCATTGATCCTATCGCTAATCGTTACTGATGACAACAAAGAAGCAAGCATCAGTAACCAGGTGTAGACAAACAGAAGGCCCAAATCACGACAAACATCGACTTTGCAACACAAACATCAGACCCGAACACAGTCTTACTACACACAAGACATGTACCTCAACCTAACACCAACACATACATTTAAAGGGAAAACTTATCTGGTACGCCAGCACATCTCGCTACAAACATGACACCCGAACGCCAAATTACAAACATGAGACAAAGCATGCAGCTTCAGTCTCCAGGAATCCACAGTAACAGCAACCAACATAATAAGAGACACACATATACCAGTACGCAGACACATAAAACACTGAGTCACAAACATACACAACAAATGCACAGCAACATGGATGATCAGCATCACACGATGGAGGAGGGGGGGGGGGGGATAGCAACCAAAAGAATATGCCAGTGCACAAAACAAAGAACACACAAAACACAATACAACCCATAAATGAAGAGTAAGTGCAGTGATTTCACATAACATCCGACCTAATTACTCATCAAACCACAGGCTCCAGCCAAATGCATCAAACGCGGCATGGTCATAAACCAACATGGCAGACACAAAGCCGACGTAAACATAAAAATGATCTCTCAAGGCAGCAATTAGCAAAGTACATTATCAACAAAACTTTCAATCCCATGCACAGCTCATAATACAAAAGCTAAAACCAACACAGCAAAATGCATTAAATAGACCTAATTACAAATGTACTTACAGAGGCAAAATTCAGCACAGTAGTCCCTCACATGTTTAGTCTTACAAGGATGCAGTTCAAAATTCGCGCACAAAATGAAGGTTCACATGGCACAAGTGGTCAGTGACTGGCTCAGAGGTGAATGAAGCTACGGTTGGTTAGTTCGAGGTTTAACGTCCACGGCACCTGGTTATGGTGGACAGGGAAATCTATTGCTTATGGAGTACGACCTGAACATTGATCAACTCAGGCGCACTGCAAATGTGCCACTTTGATTTACCAGGACCATTCAACGGACATGCTATTGAACAAGCCCGTCTTTTTTCCCTGGATTGTGAGTCCGGGACTCCCGGGGCCGGGACGGGGATTCGAACCCACGACCCGGCATTCCCTTCGCTCTCTTGCTCCGACGTTTAACCGCCTGAGCTATTTCGGACTCTAATGAAGCTATGTTGTGTGCGGGGGCTATATATATATACAGTGTGCACGGGCCGCAAAGAAACTCTCACTTGCCCGTTTCCTAAATAGCTGCTTTTGGTGGGAAAGCTGAAATCTGTGTTTGTTTGCACTTGGTTTTCTGATTTTGGTTGGTTAGTTCGGGGTTTAACGTCCACAGCACCGAGGTGATCATGAACGACCCTAACGGGCGGGTTATGGGGGACAGGGAAATCTATTGCCTATGGAGTACGACCTGAACACTGATCAACTCAGGCGCACTCCAACTGTGCCACTTTGATTTACCAGGACCTTTTAACGGACATGCTATTGAACAAGCTCGTCATTTCCCCCTGTATTGCGAGTCCAGCTACCGGGGCCGGGGCGGGGAATTGAACCCACGACCCGGCGATTCCCTTCGCTCTCCTACTCCGACGCTTAACCGCCTGAGCTATTTCGGACTCGTTGGTTTTCTGATTATAGCTCCGGTTCTACAAGACCTAGAAACGTGCCGTTTGCTACTAAGAAAAGAGCCGCAAATGTAGTCTTACTAGTGCCAAACATTGTCTTGATTAATTAAGGCTAGAATTAATTATTTAATTTTTAAAGGACTTTATTCCATGGACCTGGACGAAGCAAACGGTGCAAAATCCCAAAATAATGTTTAACGCAAAATCGATCGGACTAGAAGTAAATTACAGATTGAAAGTGACTATCATGCTAAATCTTATGGATATTGGTTTACAACAATCGGTGAAGTGATATCCGACTAAGAATGCCGAGCCACAAACACAAACTAAACGCCACTGTAAGACCCACGCTAAAACGAAACCACGAGGCGGCTGACGCGGTTGCCTCCCCTGAACAGTTGCTGGAAAAACCTAGTAGTATTGAAGACGGACTGAGGGGTCGGACGCATCACTGAAAGCAATACCTTGCGAGACCTTACATCGAAGGAAAACACTGAATAAAAACAATACAAAACATGTTTCGCAAACAAGTAAAATGTAGGTGGGTTATGAGAGCTGGATGTACCTGGTCACATCTCAGCCCACCGAAACTGAAGTCAGCCAGCGGCGTCCGCGCTGGCGAACAATCTCAAGAGCAAGTGCAAAAACAAAAACATCAGGCCGTACGAACCTGAGGTTAATGAGCAAAACAAAATCCTTTACCCTCATATGTCAACATATTATGATAGAAAAATGGCTACTTCAAAACACACACAAAAAAGATCTCTTCCATTCTTGCATTGCAAGAATCTGACATTATTATTGCAGTTAAGATAAGTATATTAAACCTGATCAGACAAAACCCACTGGAAGAAACCAACAAACAAAAAAATGATCACAGGCAAACAGAGTCCATGGATGGGGTGGGGGGGGGGGGGGGGGGGGGGGGGGGAGGTAAACCCGTCCATAATAGTTCAGCCTCTAAACATAATCAGAGTCTGTGTCCAGAAGTCCATTTCAAGATGAGTCGGATTCCACAGTTCATAGATTAATTATTGCTTCCACAGTCCATCATATGAAGTTCAGGTGCTCGTGCCACTAATCAAACCAAAATACACTCCTGAGCTAAATGTCGACCTCTAAGCTTCTCTACTACTACTATAATGCACTACACAATTGACCAGTGGCAACTGTACAACGTACACTACATAGCATAGACAGTCCTAGGTAATCCAGATGCTTAAATGAAAATTTCGGCACAAATTGGAAATCTGGGAGTGGCAGTTGCACACTCACTTTTCAAGTCTATCTGTCCATAGATATAAAAAGCACGCCGAATCAGGTCACCCTAACTTGCTTGAGCAACCATTAAAGTGGTCAAGCGGCACTCCAACAGTGACAACAGTAAAGATAAACAAAACAACGAGCTTCTCAATCAGGATTTAAATCATCACTGCAACTCAGAAAACTGAAAGCAAAACACAGAATATTATGCAACATGTAAGCACACATAATTATTTGCGTTAACTCAAAAACATAAGCAAATCAGACGCATACACACATGACCAAAACTACACTGCTCACATAATGTGCATAAAAACAACATGCAGATGAATTAAGGTGCACAAAAGAAAACAAAAGAAAATGTCAGTGCTTCAGTCTTTCATATGTCATCATAGTGTTCACATGCTCATCGATCCTTATCAGAGTGATACTCATTTAACTCAGTTCTGGTAGTGAGTAAACTATGCAAACTCATCTCAGATATGGAGATTAAACTAAAGCAGAGTCACAATTGGTTTATATGCGGAACGAAGGCATGAAACTAGCACGCATAGCCATCATAATGTCCATGACGACAAGATACATGGCTTGGCAAAACCATTGAAACAGTGTCATCTGGCAAAACATCACAATAGGCAGTGTCACCAACAGTGGCAGTCCAGCATGGGTAGAAGGCATTGAGAACTCTCTGTGCTGTTGGAATGTTTGTCGATGTGGATCACTTGGGCAATCAACGCGGTGGTGTCTTCGCACATTACATCCCCAACAGACAAGTGGGGATCGTGACTGCCCAGCTGACTGCTGTGGGCCACAAGACTTTCAAGAGTGCATGGAAGACGGTGAGCGTGGCCTCTCAGCAGGTTCAGCCGCCTCTACAGGGGGTGTACCTTGTGATGGTGGGGCAGGTAGCTTGCTGAATGGCATATGTGTACGGATGCGGTGACTTGGGAACAGTTGGTGGCTCATGGAGAGAATAAACAGGTGTTTCCTACATTGACAACTGTGTCACCTGTGCTTCCACTCATGGCGGTTTAGAAGGCGATGGAGAGGGTGGCTCCAGGTCTGGAGCAGCATCGGCAGGTGTCGTAACTGGGGCCGTCAAAGTGTCACTGAAGTCCGGCTGCACTGGAGGTGTTTCAGACGCAGTTAGGCGATGGTAGCTGACGGCATAACTATTTAATACGACCTTAGATCATCTGCATAATTATAACTAATCAGAGACAATATGGCGGATGAAGCAGCGAAGAAAAAAAGGAAGTATCATCGACTCGCGCTGACAATGACAGACTCGGAATTGAAGAGAAGAAAGAGGAAGAGAGACAGGCTACCCCTAAGTAGAATTGACATGGACAAGGGCATATGAGTATGTGGCAATGCGTAAAGCAAGTCCTTGGCTGGACCCCTCACCCAAAATTTGTCGCTTTCCTGCTGAATCGGTAAGTAATCTACGGTCTTTGTCCATCTTCCTATAATTCCGCAAGCTCTAGTGATTTTTCAGAATTCATGATCTTCAGTAGAATTTATCTCTTACTGATTTCGCACGATTTTATACCTGTTTTATCATATAGTTACCAGCTAGTTATCACATTTTATGCTTCAAAGATCTAAAAACTATGGTGTGTGTCAAAGTTGCACAACACTGGTCGTAACATGTTTTTGTCTGTGCGGGCTCTCATTCACTCGATTCAGAGAGGTAGTGTTTCTGCTGCGATGGTGCTTTGTCTTTTCCACTGATGCGTTCAGTTACGTAGACTTCGAAGTGTGTGATGTGAAGTTGCCTGCAGTGCAGAAAGTTCTGTTTCAATTTGGAAGACTGTGTGTGTTTCCGAGGGGTAAAGGAACAAAGGTCAAACTTATTAGGCATCGTGGACGGCGCACGCTCGCATTAGTTTGCGAGCGCAAACACTCAAGCCCTCGGTGCGCTACTGTGCGCACGATCGTTACTAATACAATACTATTAGCAGGTCGAGCTGAACCTGCATTGTGATTTTGACAGCATAGCGAGTATGGAAGGTTTATTCTACTTTCTAGTGAAAGTTATGTCAAAGGGATGTCGGAGAACATCAGTTCACGTGTACACTGACACGTGTGTACACCACACCGATGATCTCGTGACCTGCAGTATTACGATACCGTCACAGTCGGCCGGGTTCTGCCTTGTGACGTAGGCTCATAAATATGCATTAATTCAAAACAAAGCCGATGTAGACGATAAATCCCCGACTCGGGTACAAAAACAATACACCCTCCAAACGATGAATTTTAACATTTGGCATTGTACTTACGTCATAAAGCTCTAAGGTAGTACACAAAGGACCCATACACATAATGTCAGCAGTATCTGTTGCAGTTTTCTGACTGTTTCACGAGATGCTTGATCCTGGGGAATACAACTTTAAGGTAACGCAGCTGAAAAAAAGATGCAATTTGTTGCATTGTATCCATAAGTGTGTAAGCTTGTTTGTGTTGCAGACATAATTTTAACATTTTTATGCATTAGAAAGTTATCGTTTTGTAAAAGGGCCAACGTAAAGTGTTACATTTGAATGTCGTAAAAGGAAAGACTTTTCTGATCTTTTTCCCCTTTGTACGCAAAAGAACTATTTTTTAGTTACACACACGAGGCAGTAGAAAAACTCTGTTTGTGAAAATAAAGGTAACATTTTTGGCGCACGTGCGAAGCAAAAGTGCCTCTATGTTTTGGGCCAGTGGTCGACCGTCCGCCGTCCGCCTTCGTCGGTGGTTAAACTTTAACGTCATTGGCCTTTTCTTGGAGACTATTTAAGCGACAGTCTTCAAATTTGGCCCAAGGAAACTTTGTGACAAGACCTTTCTAAAAATACCGATTTCAATGACTTCTCACAAAGATCAAGGTCACAGGGCATTAGGAAATATGACAAAAATAGCCACATTTTGTCAACAATTCTTTTTCGCAAATACTATTACCAGCATCAACCCAACCTTGATACAAAGATACATGAAGGTAAGACCTTTCTATGCATACTATTTTAGTTAACCCTTGGGAGAGGTCACGGGTCACAAAAGATCAGGAAATAGGTCCAAAATAATCATATTTTGACAAAAGATGAGTTTACTCAAATACTATTCACAACTTCAAAACCAAACATGGTACAGAGAAACCTGATGGTCAGTCCGATCTATGCATAATAATTTTGATGATCCCTCGGAAATCTCAAGGGTCACAAGAGGTCGGCAAATGTGTGTAAAATGCCCATTTTGGGTAGAATTGTGGTTATTAGCAACATTTTTCAAACTTTTAAATAAATTTGGCAGAAAGGTAGCTGATGATAAGACCTTCCTATGCATACTAATTTAGTCGACTCGTCGCAAAGGTCAAGGGTCACGGGGGTTGACAAAATTTGAGAAAACATGGATTTCGCTGATGCGGAAGCCAGCCCTTTATTTATTGCCACAAAGGTCACACATATGCAAATCGATCATATACGTGAGCCATAAGGGCCTTGCCTTTCTTGTTTTAGTTTAGATTTAGTTTTAGTTTGATTTCCCATTTCAGTCTCAGTATCGGCAAATTTTAGCAGTGCAAGCCCGTCATGAAACAGCTCGCTCTAAATTTTCTTTAAAAACAGATACATATGACGTTTATGAGGAGTTTCAGCTGCGTGAGGCTCATAAGGATATTTGCATCTTGCCTATGGACGGGTTTTGATATTTAGACTGAAGTTAAATGATGATCAGACTGAGGCAATTCTGTGTGGACCCAAAAACAAACTGGGTGTGGAATCTCTTGATGCCATCCGTGTTGGTGAGTCTCTCATCCCTTTCTCCAAGACTGTCAGAGATCTTGGTGTCTTTGTCGATGCCAGTCTTACAATCGAAGACCATATCAGTGCTGTTGGATGCTACTCCCATCTTCGCTCCCTTGGGAAACTACGACCTGTCCTGTCAGCCAAAGCTGCAAATGCTATCGCCGATGCCCTTGTCCAGCCAGTCTGGACTACTGTAACAGCTGTCTTTGGGGTCTGCCACAGGAACAACTCAGACGTCTTCAACTGGTTCAGAACACTGCCGCCAGAATTGTCGCAAGAACCAAAAGAAGGGAGCATATCACACCAGTCCTTAAGCAGTTGCACTAGCTTCCAGTCAAGCAAAGAATTGATCACAAGTTTCTCACTCTGTGCCACAAGCCTATAAATGACCCAGACTCACCAGAGTACCTCCGGAAATAGTCCCACGCCATAACCCTCCGAGGCAGCTCCGTTCTGCTGTCCGGTCCAAACTCTGCACCCCAAGTGTTGAAAGCCACACAAAGAAGCGACTTGGTTTCCGGGCATTTTTACACTGCGGGCCTAGGCTGTGGAATGGACTACCACAATCCTTGAGGGACATTGACTGCATTGGCACCTTCAGGAGGCACCTCAAGACCCACCTGTTTCTTGACTTTTAACTAGGACTACTGTGCACCAGTTTTTTTGGTTTTTTTTTTTTTTTTTGTCCGCGCCCTGAGCATGCTGTTAGCATGGAGTGGATGCGCATTACAAGTGGACATCATCATCATCATCATAGACGCTCTAAGTCGGCTGAGGTGAAAGGGGCGGTACTCTGACCAAAAGGCTCTGTCAACAGTTTAGCGTACGTTACTGCAAGAACAGAACAAGAACGGCTCTGCCATTTTGTGAGAATCGAGATTTCTATTTGTGAAAATCTGGCTTTTTAAAAAATAATGAACATACTACCTTTTGCCAAATAACTGCAGATTACTGTTCAGTCCCAGTATAGTACAGCATATTTCATCAGTTCCATCTGCAAGATGACTAGATTCCCACGAGCCCCTTCCGGGGCCAGTTGCATTTGCATGCCCCATATGCGGCGGTTAGGCCACAGGGAACAGCCGGAGTGAACAGCCGGATCGTATTCCAGCCCTTGTCGGCTAAGGCAACCGTGCGGTAGCTGTGTTCGCTGTCCAGGGAGAAGTGACGGGCTTGTGTATGTGTGTGATGTTTGGATGTTGGTAGAAGGGAAGTGTATAGAGTTTGATAATCTTTTTGAGCCTTTTATTGTTTACTATTGTATAAAAGTTACTTAAGAAAGGGAGCCCGTGTGTTGAGTTTTACCTCATGAATGCGCCCGTCTGAGTCAGTGGCGGTGTATGCGTCTGTTGGGTGAGAGTCTGTACGTGCGACTGTGGGCAAGTCTGCGTGCGTTACAGGGTCCTGGTAAATCAAAGTGGCACGGTGGCACTCTGAAGTGGTCTGTACTTTGGTCGTGCTTTGTAGGCAATAGCTGTTCGCCGTTTATACGAGAGTGTGCTTGAGGCGTATAGTTCTAAGGCTAGCCGACCATGAGCTCATCTGCTGGTCATGTTACATATTGAAATCAGGACAGAGGTAGGTGAGGAAGGTTTTTTTTTTTTTAATCTTCTGCTTTCTTTGGCATTTTGTACAGAGGCAGTATGCTGGAATTTGCTTAAAATATCTTGATAGATGAGAAGAGACATGTTTGGTGCTTTGAATCATACCAGCCTCGGCTTAACCAGCGGACTCTTTTTGGCCTAGTTTGAGTTGCCAAGCGGATGGGGATTTGAGATGTGTACCAGTTTCGGCTGCGCTTGGATATAGGGTTGGTACAAAATCATGTTGATAACCAGGGAATGAGCCTGGCGATGTCTTTTTTTGTGTGTGCATGGCAAATGTGCATCAAGTCGGCGGTAGTGTTGTTTAAGGGATTTAAAAATTAGGGGATGACTGGGACAGACTTAATGGGACTGAAGGGGAGGCCCACTGTGTGCTTTGACCTGCTGTTGCATGTACAACTACTGTTAGATGGCGCTGCAGTGCGAGTGGAGTCCGAAATAGCTCAGGCGTTTACGCGTCGGAGCAGGAGAGCGAAGGGAATCGCCGGATCATCAGTCATGGGTTCGAATCTCCGTCCCGGCCCGGTAGCTAGACTTGCAATCCAGTGGGAAAAGACGAGCTTGTTCAATAGCATGTCCGTTGAAAGGTCCTCAGTGGTACTCATAGCGTCCCAGTAGCCCTTTTGTTGACAGACAACCTTTTAATAGGGACGGCACGCGCCGCCTCCCATCTGGTTTAACTAAATGAAATGCCGGGCAGGGGTGGGGGTCGGGGGGGGGCGGGGGGGGGGGGGGGGGCGGTGGAGGGTGGGTGGGTCTACGACCTGTCCGGCCAACACTGACCTGTAAATTGATACACCCAGAGCAGTGTCAAATGTCCGTGACCCAGATGTTTAACCCTGTAAACATTTCCCTCAACCTTTCCCGAGGTCTCTGTACAGTCTATTTTTACTCTGAGGCCTTTCTTTTTAACATTTTAAGCTTTTCAAGTCGGCATAGCGATTTGGCTGTCTCCATTGCTAACGACGCTGTCCGACATTTTGTTTAGTTTTACTCTCTCTCTCACAACTTTTTTAAAATGTGATATATGGCAATTAAAATTTTACTGCTGTATGTTGTTTAAAGTGAAATATTTATTAAAATGTTTCAATATAAACATTTTATATCCATGCGGAAACAAGGCCTCACTAGAATCTGGTGCCATACTGCCTCTTACCCCAACATAACGACAGAAACTGTCCGCTGCCGCCTTAACAGCTCGCCGCGGCCGCTTCATCGCTCCCTGGTCGTGCCGGCGTGTTTATGTGTACTCTGAACAAATTCCCAACCCTTTCCCAAGGTCTCTGTACAGTCTATTTTTACTCTGAGGCCTCCCTTTCTAAAATTTCTCAGCTTTTCAAGTCGGCAAAGCGATCGCTGATTCCATTGCTAACGACGCGGTCCGACATCTTGGTTTTACTCTCTTCGGTTGTTTTTTTTTTTAAATGTGATACTGTTGAAATTGATAATCTATTGCTATATTGCCAGGAAACTTGTAGCAATGTTTCGACGTGTTTACAATCAAATGTTTTATTTAGAATGCTTTAAATGGTCAGCTATTGATAAATTACTTTTGTTTGAGTGTATTTTGTCTACCTCACGCATTCCTTTGTGAAACGTTCGCAGGCCGGGAGTCCCAGGCTGGCGGTACTAGGGAACTCCACCGCAGAGAACGAACGCATAGTTAACGTATCGAGATAACGTACAAAATACGACGGGGTTTGCACGTGAGCTAAATCTTACTTTGCTGCGGGGAAAAAGAGCTAAAATGTAATTCACGAGAGAGGTTGACCACCGAAGGTTTTTGGAATTTTAGAATCTGTGTCAGCTTCACCAATCTAAATTACCAGCCAGAGTAAAATAGGTCGTGCTCAATAGGCATACATTTATCCTAGCAAGAACGATAGTGTGTTGTGAATGTGTGGGACTGAGCCTGCCAAAACCTATGAGAATCTATGCCGCTTTCTGAAACTGATACCTCGGGAGAGCAGACCATAGAGCGTATTATTATTTCTAGGTTGGCCATATTAACACTGCTACCTGTATTGGGATAAAACGCGATCTGGCTGTTGTCAATATCAGTTTAAGCAGCTGATGAAACTGCATCCGATGGACATACTTAAAAACATTGTTAACCCTATATTTGATAGAAACCCTAAGGGTTTAAGTGTATATTATGGAAATATGACTGATATACCAAATTTCACTAAAAAAATTAAAATAAAAAAAACTAATCTTAAAAAAGATGCGCTATTGAGACATTATGGTTTGTGAGATCTTGCGGTATATTTCTAATAAAGAAAACCGACTCAAAACGCAGAAACTAAAAAATTTTCTTCTTAGGACAAATTTCACCACTATATGTTATGACTTGGATATGAAAAGACATCTTACTTCTACAGTTTCTGTCCGATTTCCCTGTTTTGATGATCGTTTAAGTCAGTCAGTCACGTGAAAGATGCTCACCAATTTTCAAGTCCATCACATGAAAAATACAAATATTTCAGTGTGCAAAAAGTGAAAGTCCAAAAATCACTAAAAAAATTATAATAAATTAACCAAGTGTTTCTCACTTACGCTTGTTTCAAACCATGGTTTGTGAGGAGATTTCGTATATATCTGAATAAGAAAATCGACGGAAAACGCTGAAACTGAAAAAAATTCTTCATAGCATCAGAATTTTTACTATATATTATGACTTGCAGAGGGAAATGAATTTAAGTTGTACAGTTTCCATGCGATCTGGCTGTTGTCAATATCAGTTTAAGCAGCTGATGAAACTGCATCCGATGGACATACTTAAAACATTGTTAACCCTATATTTGATAGAAACCCTAAGGGTTTAAGTGTATATGGAAATATGACTGATATACCAAATGTCACTAAAAAAATTAAAATAAAAAAAAAAACTAATCTTAAAAAAGATGCGCTATTGAGACATTATGGTTTGTGAGATCTTGCGGTATATTTCTAATAAAGAAAACCGACTCAAAACGCAGAAACTAAACATTTTTCTTATTACGACAAAATACACCACTATATATTATGACTGGATATGAAAAGACATCTTACTTCTACAGTTTTCGTCCGATTTCCCTGTTTTGATAATCGTTTAAATCAGTCAGTCACGTGAAAGATGCTCACCAATTTTCAAGTCCATCACATAAAAAATATAAAAAATTTCATTGTACAAAATTTTAAAAAATCCAAAAATCACTAAAAAAATTATAATAAATTAACCAACCGTTTTTCACATGTGCTTGTTTGACACCATGGTTTGTGAGGAGATTTCGTATATATCTGAATAAGAAAATCGACGGAAAACGCTGAAACTGAAAAATTTCCTTCATAGCATCAAAATTTTCACTATATATTATGACTTGCAGAGGGAAATGCATTTAAGTTGTACAGTTTCCATGCGATCTGGCTGTTGTCAATATCAGTTTAAGCAGCTGATGAAACTGCATCCGATGGACATACTTAAAACATTGTTAACCCTATATTTGATAGAAACCCTAAGGGTTTAAGTGTATATGGAAATATGACTGATATACCAAATGTCACTAAAAAAATTAAAATAAAAAAAAATAATCTTAAAAATGATGCACTATTGAGACATTATGGTTTGTGAGATCTTGCGGTATATTTCTAATACAGTCTATAACTCAACGGACAGAGAAAAAAGGTCCCTGAATTCCGGCAAGTATGAGTGCGAGTCTGTTATCATCAAGATGTCGTGAGAGATATCTGGCACATATCAAACCCGCCGCCAGCGTATTTCCTCCCCTCCTTTTTTGCTCATGCGACTCCTTGCCTGACCAAAAGCTTTTCGAGTTTTTCAGTTCACGGATAGTACGACTGTGTCTTCACTTATACCGTGTATACACTATTTAGTTATAACCATTTTTACACTTTATTATCACTAGGCTGTTGTTTTCTCTCTCTCTCTTAATAAAGTTTCATTTCATCTCTCTTTCTCTCTCTGAGAATGTTGTAGTTTAGCAAGGACAAACACGAAAAGATTAGTTAGTTAGTTATTTGGGTTTAACGCCGAGCAGGCGACTAAGGTCATCTCACGGTGGGATGGGTAAAAATCTGGTCAGCCAGACTAAAAGCAAGGTCTTAAGACAAGATGTAAATATAGATTAAAAATCTCAGGCTAAAATGTCGCACATGTCTTTAAAAGAAATGTCTACAGACTCTCAAAAAGGGCAAATAAAAAAGATTCACATAGTCTATGAATGCTCAAATCTTGTTAAAAATATTGCATGCTCGCAAGAAATTGAAGATTTTGTCCGGGGGAACATCCCGGAACAAAACCTTCAAGGAGTCTGCTGTAAAGTGTTTATATCTGGTGTCAATCAGCACAATACAGCAAAAAGTGTCGAACAGAAAACTGCTCATCACAGGCAAAACACCATGGACGCTCATCCTGTTTAAGTAAGTAAGAGTGCGTAACATACGTGTGCCCGATGAGGCCTGTGCGCCTATTGTTTCCCAAAAAAATGCGCTAACCCGTACACGCACTAAAAAAATTCTAAAGTTCATTTTTTTAAAATGAAGTTGATGCGAATTTTCAATGATTTCACACAAGTTCACCTTATTTTGCGCACGCAGTCAAAGAGACAAGGGACAAAAGGGAAGGGACTAACGGGGACGGCTGCGTCTGGCGTCCCCTGTAATGTAAACAATTTCGCGATAACGCGGATGCTAAGGAGCTCATGGGGCCATGTGTTTTTGAAGCTGTAGCGACTACCTCAGTTCAGAGTAATCTCTGTGTCCGTTGAGTTATAGACTGAATAAAGAAAACCGACTCAAAACGCAGAAACTAAACATTTTTCTTATTACGACAAAATACACCACTATATATTATGACTTGGATATGAAAAGACATCTTACTTCTACAGTTTTCGTCCGATTTCCCTGTTTTGATAATCGTTTAAATCAGTCAGTCACGTGAAAGATGCTCACCAATTTTCAAGTCCATCACATAAAAAATAAAAAAAATTTCAGTGTACAAAATTTTAAAAAATCCAAAAATCACTAAAAAAATTATAATAAATTAACCAACCGTTTTTCACATGTGCTTGTTTGACACCAGGTTTGTGAGGAGATTTTGTATATATATGAATAAGAAAATCGACGAAAAACGCTGAAACTGAAAAATTTCCTTCATAGCATCAAAATTTTCACTATATATTATGACTTGCAGAGGGAAATGCATTTAAGTTGTACAGTTTCCATGCGATCTGGCTGTTGTCAATATCAGTTTAAGCAGCTGATGAAACTGCATCCGATGGACATACTTAAAACATTGTTAACCCTATCTTTGATAGAAACCCTAAGGGTTTAAGTGTATATGGAAATATGACTGATATACCAAATGTCACTAAAAAAATTAAAATAAAAAAACTAATCTTAAAAAAGATGCGCTATTGAGACATTATGGTTTGTGAGATCTTGCGGTATATTTCTAATAAAGAAAACCGACTCAAAAAGCAGAAACTAAAAATTTTTCTTCTTAGGACAAATTTCACCACTATATGTTATGACTTGGATATGAAAAGACATCTTACTTGTACAGTTTCTGTCCGATTTCCCTGTTTTGATGATCGTTTTAAGTCAGTCAGTCACGTGAAAGATGCTCACCAATTTTCAAGTCGATCACATAAAAAATAAAAAAAATTTCAGTGTACAAAATTTTAAAAAATCCAAAAATCACTAAAAAAAATTATAATAAATTAAACAACCGTTTTTCACATGTGCTTGTTTGACACCATGGTTTGTGAGGAGATTTTGTATATATCTGAATAAGAAAATCGACGGAAAACGCTGAAACTGAAAAATTTCCTTCATAGCATCAAAATTTTCACTATATATTATGACTTGCAGAGGGAAATGCATTTAAGTTGTACAGTTTCCATGCGATCTGGCTGTTGTCAATATCAGTTTAAGCAGCTGATGAAACTGCATCCGATGGACATACTTAAAACATTGTTAACCCTATATTTGATAGAAACCCTAAGGGTTTAAGTGTATATGGAAATATGACTGATATACCAAAATGTCACTAAAAAAATTAAAATAAAAAAAAACTAATCTTAAAAAAGATGCGCTATTGAGACATTATGGTTTGTGAGATCTTGCGGTATATTTCTAATAAAGAAAACCGACTCAAAACGCAGAAACTAAAAAATTTTCTTATTACAACAAAATACACCACTATATATTATGACTTGGATATGAAAAGACATCTTACTTCTACAGTTTTCGTCCGATTTCCCTGTTTTGATAATCGTTTAAATCAGTCAGCCACGTGAAAGATGCTCACCAATTTTCAAGTCCATCACATAAAAAATAAAAAAAATTTCAGTGTACAAAATTTTAAAAAATCCAAAAATCACTAAAAAAATTATAATAAATTAACCAACCGTTTTTCACATGTGCTTGTTTGACACCATGGTTTGTGAGGAGATTTCGTATATATCTGAATAAGAAAATCGACGGAAAACGCTGAAACTGAAAAATTTCCTTCATAGCATCAAAATTTTCACTATATATTATGACTTGCAGAGGGAAATGCATTTAAGTTGTACAGTTTCCATGCGATCTGGCTGTTGTCAATATCAGTTTAAGCAGCTGATGAAACTGCATCCGATGGACATACTTAAAACATTGTTAACCCTATCTTTGATAGAAACCCTAAGGGTTTAAGTGTATATGGAAATATGACTGATATACCAAATGTCACTAAAAAAATTAAAATAAAAAAAAACTAATCTTAAAAAAGATGCGCTATTGAGACATTATGGTTTGTGAGATCTTGCGGTATATTTCTAATAAAGAAAACCGACTCAAAAAGCAGAAACTAAACATTTTTCTTCTTAGGACAAATTTCACCACTATATGTTATGACTTGGATATGAAAAGACATCTTACTTCTACAGTTTCTGTCCGATTTCCCTGTTTTGATGATCGTTTAAGTCAGTCAGTCACGTGAAAGATGCTCACCAATTTTCAAGTCCATCACATGAAAAATACAAAAATTTCAGTGTGCAAAATGTGAAAATTGTTCTAAGTCCAAAAATCACTAAAAAAATTATAATAAATTAACCAAGTGTTTCTCACTTACGCTTGTTTCAAACCATGGTTTGTGAGGAGATTTCGTATATATCTGAATAAGAAAATTGACGGAAAACGCTGAAACTCAAAAATTTCCTTCATAGGCCGCATCAAAATTTTCACTATATATTATGACTTGCAGAGGGAAATGCATTTAAGTTGTACAGTTTCCATGCGATCTGGCTGTTTTCAACATCATTTTAAGCAGCTGATGAAACTGCATCCGATGGACATATTTAAAACATTGTTAACCCTATATTTGATAGAAACCCTAAGGGCCAAAGTTTGGTTAGGGTTACCGTTATGTGTAGTGTTAGATTTTAGCTAGGGTTATAAGCCTAATGTGGTATGTAAGGCACATTTTTGGTCATTTATTTTTATGGTGCCATTTGATAGCCCATGTGGTACTGAGTCCAGAAATGCAAATACAACTGTTGTATTCCAATTTAAACATGTGTTATCGTCCTTGAAAAAAATCGTGGGAAAAGCACATTATCGGCTCTCATGTCCGTATTTTATGTTCAATCTCTCCCATTTTCATACCCATACTGCGGCTGTACTATTTTTATCGATATGTTTAAAAAGCAGGTGTAAATACTTTATAGGTTTTTTTTAAATATTTTTTTCCCCAAAAAAAGTGCAGGTCACCTTTTTAATTCAATAATTTTCCTCCCATTCACAACACCTAGACTTAGCTTGCATCAAAACGTTCAGGTCATGCAAGTGCATCCGATGAACATACATAAAACATTGTAAACACTAGATTTAATAACAGAAACCCTAATGACCAAGTTTACCGCGTCAGTATCAGCAAGACCAACTCTAAAAGCTATCTACGTCAGTATTTTTCTCACACAGTTTTCACCCAAACCCTGAACACATTTATGACACTATGCTCATAAAGTACTTTGAAAGACCCTGCAAGTTGTGTTGCTCAGTTTTTATTTGAAAAAAGTTCCACGTCTAGTGCCAAACCCTGTCAGTCCAGTTTATTATGTTTTTTTATTTTAATTTTTTTAGTGACATTTGGTATATCAGTCATATTTCTATAGACACTTATACCCTTAGGGTTTCTATCAAATATAGGGTTAACAATGTTTTAAGTATGTCCATCGGATGCAGTTTCATCAGCTGCTTAAACTGATATTGACAACAGCCAGATCGCATGGAAACTGTACAACTTAAATGCATTTCCCTCTGCAAGTCATAATTATAAGAGGGATTCAGTTGTGGTTTATCTATCTGCACCATTATGCCTGAAAGTGGCAAGAAAGACTTCTTTATCTTTGCAGGGTTGCACTGATGGCAGATTGAATGGTGTTCAAGTGGGAGAGTTCCTCTTTCAGGTCATATTACATATTCAAATATGGGCAGTTGAGGCAGTGCAAGGACCTGTGTTTTTAAAAATAATTTTTGCCTTGTTTAAAAATTTGTAGTAGGGTTGAATGTTGGAATTTGCTGGAAATTTCTGGTTAGCTGAGAGGAGACATGTTTGGTGCTTTGATTCATACCATCCTGAGCTTATCCAGTGGACAATTGTGGGTCTATGTTGAGTTGCCGCTGACTTAGTGATTTGAGGGGCACGCTGATTTCAGCTGTGCTTGGGTGTGGGGTTGGTAAGGAATCAGGTTCATAACCAAGAAATGAGACTGTCAATGTGCTGGTTTTTGTTGTTGTTGTTATTTTGTGCATGGCAAATGTGCAGCTGGTGGGCGGTAGTGTTTTTAGGGGATCCTTGAAATATTAAGGGATGCCTGGGACTGACTATAGCTAAGAGACTGGACAGTACGGAAACGGCACTGTATTCCGTGGCCAAAAGGGCTGAACATAAAAATGTAGAATGCACTGAATGTGTGTGTGTGTGTGTGTGTGTGTGTGTGTGTGTGTGTGTGTGTGTGTGTGTGGTGTGTGTGTGTGTGTGTGTGTGTGTGTGTGTGTGTGCGTGCATGCATGTGTGAAAATTACGGCTTGGTTACACACACACACACACACACACACACACACACACACACACACACACACACACACACACACACACACACACACACACACACACTCAGTCCAATGGAATAAAGAGGGGATAGACTGTGCCACAACTAAAATCACCTATCCTTCTATTTCATGCTTAGGGCCTTTAGTCCCTTTCACTCTGTTAGTATAAACATCCGATGCGGATCGGTTTCCAGCAATGAGGGCCACATGTGGGGCCGTGTGGCTATCACTACTGGACACTGACCGCGTCCACATTCATAGGAACATCTGGGTGGATTACGTTTGGCATACAGGACAGGATCTCACGAGCCCCTGTGACTGGTAGGGGCTAATGTGAATCTATTTCTTCTCAGGCAAAGGGGGGGGGGGGGGGGGCAGAATGGGAAACTGTACAGAACTGCAGCGTGTGTGTTGGTGGGTTATATGAGTCTTCGCGGACTCCAAAATCTTCAGTGATTAAATTCTCCCTGCACATTCCATTTAGTTCTGTTCCCTAGTTAGAGTGTACCAGAGACGACTTTGCTAATTTCCACGTCAGTGCCCTCCGAAACTAAGCCGCATCAGCCCAAAATACACTCAAAACAAAAACTATTTCATTAATTGCTGTCCATTTTTAAATGAAATTTTATCACTTTTTGTTTATTTTGCAAAATCACATTTTGAATGAAATAGGCGATAGATAAAAAAAACCCACAAGAAACGTTATAAAAAGAAAAGCATTTGACGAGAGTTAAAAACAAAGATGGCCGACTGCGTCGTTAGCAATGGAGCCAGTAGTCGGCATTACCGACGTGAAAAGGCTGAGTTTTAAATTTTGGGAGACGAATGTCTCAGAGTCAGTAGTTACCATACTTTGCAGCCGTGAACTAAAGATCTGGGTCAGTGCATTTGCCCTGCTCTGGTTGTGTTTCAGTACAGGTCAGTGTTGACCTACGGCCGCCCAACCCCCAACCCACCCCTCTCCGGCCCGGCATTCAGTGAAACCAGATGGGAGGCGGCGCGTGCCCTCCCTATTAAGAAATTTCTGTCAACAAAAGGGCTACTGGGACGCTTGTGATGATATCGTCCCGGCCCGGTAGCTAGACTTGCAATCCAGTGGGAAAAGACGAGCTTGTTGTCCGTTGAAAGGTCCTCAGTGGTAACTCAAAGTGACAAAGTTGAAGTGCGCCTGAGTTGATCAGTGTTCAGGTCGTACTCCATAGGTAATAGATTTCCCTGTCCCCCATAATCCACCCTTCAGGGCCGTCCATTATCACTTCGGTGCCGTGGACGTTAAACCCGAACTAACCAACCAACCATGCAGTACGAAACTAGTGAGGTGTCGTTTGCAACGAACGAGAAAGAACTCATGGCGGATAAACCAGTTTCTACCACCGATAAGCACACACAACACTTCAAACATATCCAAGATGAATAGACCCTCCTGAGCCCGGACAAACATCTACAAGAAGCATAGATCCTCATGTGCCCGAAGGGCACATGAGGATCTATGTTTCTTGGAGATGTTTGGAGTGCTGTCTGTGCCTATGGTACAAGGTGGTTGATGATCCGCCGCAACTTCGCTCTTGTTCCTTTTTGGGAGTCGTTCGTCGCAATAGATACCTCACTCTAATAAGGAGAGAAAGATCGGTTCTGCCTGTCTCGGGGGCATATGCTTCAATTGCTTTCAAACAAACAACAAAAAAAAAACTTTCTTTTAAAAAAATTAAAACAAAATTTAAAAAAAAAAACAGCACGATGTAGGAATATGGTTCTTTGATCCTTCAGCTGCTAAACTGGAAGAGAAACTTCTCTCGTCGCAGAAATGCAGAGTAGGAGAAAAGTCGTGTGTTGCAAGGGAATAAACTCGGGAAGCTTGGAAATTCCGGCTTTTGCAGACTAGCTCCCTTTGCACAAGCGAACGCCTCCTTACATGCAGACGATCCACTGTCCATTATTTTGTTTCTTTTTCTCTTTTGTTAGTTCGTGTGAGGCATCGCGATCTTTTTAACGCCTTAACCTTCGGGGCAAGGCGAACTCTTTCATCTGTAAGAGACATAAATCCGCAGGAGCCCCCGCTTTTGCAGAGGCTCCTGAGGAATTATGTCTCTTGTTTATTACATAAAACTTGCGGCTTTTGTACAGATTAGATCCCTTCGCACATGTAGACAACTGCTTGTATGCTAGTGATCAACTGGCCATGACTTTTTTTTTCTTTCTTTTTTTTTTTCTTTTTTTTTTTTTTTTTTTTTTGGGGGGGGGCGGGGGGGGGGGAGGAGGAGAGGGGGGGGGGGTTGTGTGTGTGTGTGTGTGGGGGGGGGGAGGGGGGAGGGCGATTAGCACGCTCGTGTGAGGCGTCTACGGACGTTTTCAAATCAGTGATCAGACTGAGTGTTTGAAATCTTTGTATACAAAATTATCCAATCCGCCTCAGCATGGAACATGGATACAAATTCTGGTCAGCAAGAGGCGTAGGTCCCCGCACGTCTGGGGGCTCATGAGGATCCATGTCTCTTGCAGTTGGATTGAATTCACCGGCAGTGAAGAGGTCAAGTGTTGCTTTAACCCATCCAGCCCTGACGCACTACAGCAGGAGATGGGTCGACCATGATAATTCAAGGGTAGTGCCAGATTAGCTTGGCGCCGACAAGCGCCAAGCTAATCTGGCACTACCCTTGAATTATCAGGCGCCAAGCTAATCTGGCACTACCCTTGAATTATCATGGTCGATCCATCTCCTGCAACAGATACCTAGTCGTTAGATGACGACTCCAAAATTTGGGAAATACGTGCGTCGGGCTGAATGAGTTCAATGTCAAACGGGGGGGGGGGGGGGGGGGGGGGGGGCGGGGGGTAAGGGGGGGGGGAAGATGGTTTTCTTCTATGACTCAAACCTTTTAATTACACTACACGTCATTTAAAGCGACCTGTTCCAGACAACAACAACAACAACAACAAAAAGCCTTAATAGGTGGCAAGATCTTCGTTATAACTGTACGTCGCGTAATCATGCTGACAAACTTAACTTCTCGATCTTCATAGTGAACCCCGCAGCTGCTGGCGTCAATTTGTATCCAGGTTCCTTGGGCGTCGAACAAGCAAAGACTTCAGAAACAAAATCTGCGATCACTGACAGTGAAGGGGTTAAAGTCTGTTGCTGGGTTAATGGCTGTGTAAAGCTTTGCCACTGGCTGTAAAATACTTTAAAAGGTCACTCAGGGCAGACGTCATTTCGGCCCCCCTTGCTTTTCACACGCCGGGAAACTAACATGAAGAGGAAACAGAGAGACGAGTTATCCGCAAAAGGCACGTGATAGTAAGACCATATAAATTTGTGAAAGGCGAGATTTTCATTGTAATACAATTGAAATTTCGCTTTTCACAAACGAAGGACTTGCTGTCTTTTAGTTTTCACACAGCGGTTATGCCTGAACTCGACTAGTAGTTCAGGCTTCTGGAGAGCCCTTTTTATTATGATGTGTGTTCTGGTGTCAGTGTGGTTTATTCTCTTCCCTGCCACCGGACGCACCTTTCGTTTCTCAGTGAAACTGTTGCTCATTCCCAACGACCGAAAGACACATATGGAGACAAAATGGACTGAGCAAGAGGCATAGATCCTCATGAGCCCCCGCGACTGCGGGGGCTCCTGAGGATCTTTGCCTTTTGCAGTTGGACTTCAGTTCGTTCACTTTTCTCTCAGTGAGTGTGGTTTTGAAGAACACGTCGTCGGTGTCAAGTGTTGGCTTTATGCCCTCAGGGCCTGGCAGCTTTCTGACAAACGCGCGATATGTTCTTCTTCTTGATGTTTATTGTTGAGAGTCAGCATGAAAATTAACCCAGTAAGCATGCATACACATAATCTGGCCGACATCAGCCAGAGGACCATCAGCTTGTAATAGTGAAGTTAGTAAATCAGTATAGATCTAGGACAAAGCAGAAAATAGAAACCCACATAGATCCGGTTCCACAGAGCAAACGAAACTCAACTTTCTTAATGGGGCCAAAGAAAAACAAAACACAATAATATATGTATGAGACCGATTGACTGATTGATGGATGGATTGAATGTTGATTGATTGATGGATGAATGGATGGATGGACAGACAGACGGACGGACGATGGATGAATTGATTGATTGATTGATTGATTGATTGATTGATTGATTGATTGATTGATTCATTGATTCATTGATTGATTGATTACTGTGCTGGTGTAATACGCCAAAATGGCAAAGGTCCGACTGCTCCACTAAGTCAGTTTGGCGAACGCCGTATCCACTGACCTAGGATCACACTGGTATTTTTGCTTGAGGAAGTTGACACGCTAGGATGTCCCTCACATCAGACCAACCGCGGGTTACTGTTCCTTGCGCCAACATTACTTCGGGTCCATCTGGCGTGTTACATCGGCTGAGTGAGGGGATAGAGAAAACATGTCTCTTTGTTTTTCACTGACAAGACGTATGCTCGCGCATCATAATTTTAATTACAAGTATTTTGTATGCACGCTCTGCCAGTGACAGCAACTCTTTCGCGTTTGGTCCGAACAGCACGAAAACCAAACCAAGGGTGCTCGAGTCGGTGTTGGTGGTCGATGTTTTCCCTGTCCACTGACAACGTCAGTGGACAGGGAAAACATTGACCGCCAACACCGACTCGAGCCCGGTGAGCTGTCTCGCTGTTGGAAGGGCAATTAGCTGTGTGTGCAGTCCATTCTGCACAGTTTGTTAGCGGGTCCCTGCGCGCGGCTTATACCACGGTGGAGGCGCAGAACCTTGGAACGAATGTACACACAACACGCCCAACATACAAGAGGCAGAGATCTTCATGCGCCCGCGCAGGGTGCTGGTGCACGGGCGCATGAGAATCTATGTCTCTTGCTGGCCCGAGTGACGGTCAATATTGTGATGCAGGGTTAGTTTTCTCCGGTTTGTTGCGGGGTCTCCGCACGCGGCTTATCCTTAAAACATCGCAGTGCCCGGAGAAGAAAAAAACAATTGAAGTGAACGCGATCCCATTTGAAGACTTGGACACATAGCTTCTCGTGAGCCTGAAGTTTCTTCGGTCCTGTCTTGCTACTGGACGCAAGTTTCTTTTTGTTGTATCTGAAATCTTTAGTTCATTCAGCGACAAAAAGACAGTCGTTCGAGACTGAACCATGAGTACTGATTGCTCTCAGAAAGAGTCATAGATCCTCATCAGTGAGCCCCCGCAGATGCGGGTGCCCATGAGGATCTATGTCTCTTGCAGCTGGGTCGTGTTAGTCTTGTCTCGGCAGTGAAAGGTTTAACTCTTTCGAGACGAGTCGCATCCGGATTCGCGGCCTAAGTCAATGGGTCAAGGCAGATGTTTCTGTCACGATGGTGGGGAGATGAAAGCGACTGGTAGGTCCTATAGCATCAAAGCGATCTGCCGCTCCTCGGCGGGATTGGTACGTACGGTTCGCCAATAGAACGGGATCTCACTGTTGATTCACCTCAGATACAGATTATTTACCCTTCTTTTTTCCAATGCACGTGAAAAGACACACTGACAGTGAAGGGGTTAAAGTCTGTTGCTGGGTTAATGGCTGTGTAAATCTTTGCCACTGGCTGTAAAACACTTTAAAAGGTCACTCAGGGCAGACGTCATTTCGGGTCCCCCTTGTTTTTCACACGCCGGGAAACTAACATGAAGGGGGAACTGAGAGACGAGTTATCTGCAAAAGGCACGTGATAGTAAGGCCATATTTGTAAAAAGCGAGATTTTCATTGTGAAACAATGGAAATTTCGCTTTTCACAAACGAAGGACTTGCTGTCTTTTAGTTTTCACACAGCGGTTATGCCTGAACTCGACTAGTAGTTCAGGCTTCTGGAGAGCCCTTTTTATTATGATGTGTGTGCTGGTGTCAGTGTGGTTTATTCTCTTCCCTGCCACCGGACGCACCTTTCGTTTCTCAGCTTTCTTAATGGGGCCAAAGAAAAGCAAAACACAATAATATATCTATGAGACCGATTGATGGATGGATGGATTGAATGGTTGATTGATTGATGGATGGATGGATGGTTGGATGGATGGACAGACGGACGGACGATGGCCGGATTGATTGATTGATTGATTGATTGATTGATTGATTTTCAGATTAGTAAGTTGACTTATGAAGGCTTAATTTCAGTTCCGGCGATAGACTCACTATGCTATTTCAAGGGTGGTGCCAGGACAGCTTGGCGCCACTGGGCGCCAAGGCTGTCCTGGCACCATCCTTGAACTATCATGGCCAACTTTATCTCATATGACAGCGTATCGGGATTCAAAGTGTTAACAGAGGTTTTCTACGATGGAACTCCTCTGCGTAAAAGGGAGAGGGAGAGCAGACAAGTCTTTTACTACGACATTCAATCTGCAGGCTACGTTTGCCCGTGTCAGCATTAGAGTGTTTACTGAAGTAGCGAGCGCAAATCGTACTGGTACCGTAGGGCGCGACTGTGTACTAGTGCATCTATGACTTAGCGATAACGATACCAGTAAGGTACTCCGAACGGTGTACTACTGCATCTACCACTTAGCGATAACGATACCAGTAAGGTACTCCGAACGGCCGGTGCGCAAGCGGTTAAGAGAAGGGATAGAATTTATGAGAAGGAAGGCAATTCATCCAAACAACACTTTAAACTTCTTCGAACGTGAGTGCCAGAAGAGCGAGATTGGCGACATCCATGTCTTTGTCCCAGACCAGACCAAATCGGATCAAGTCGCATTTCAGCTTCCAAGATGATGAGAAACCAAATTAAATGCATTAACACAGAGTGGCATGTGCGACGAATCATTTATTGCAGTACGAGACGAACAGAAACAAACGAAGCCCATGCCGCCATTGATTTTAGTAGCTTCAATAGCATGCTTGTTCACTGCTCGAAAACTTAAAATAAATCACACCCAAAACTGGTGGTATGCAGCTGTAATATACTGAGCCACTTTAGAAACTCACCACACAGAGAAACACGCAACATCATAGAAAACCCATAAGAAAAAACTTCAGACTGGATTTTAATGATTGCAAATGCATTGACTGATAACATGAACACGAACGGAAGACAGTTTTTGAAAGGAATCATGAGCAAAGTTCGTCGAAGTGCACATGGGTCAAAATTACAGTCCCACAGTTTATTGAATGAAGGGGTTTGGTCTTTAATACCGTGTATGGCCACCTCCAGCAGCAATGCGGGCTGTGCAGCGCCGCCGCATCGAAGCCACGAGACGCTGAAAGAATGGCTGACGCAGTTGGTTTCACTCTTCCACCAGGACCTGCATCAGTTTTGGTGCGGTTTGAGGAACATAGAAGTGCTGCATTACTTGGCATCCCAGTTCATCCCATGCGTGCTCAATAGGCGCCATATCCGGGTAAAGTGAAGACCAAACGGCTCTCATCTGAGTAGAGTACGCCTCGTCAATGACGCTGGGTCCATCTAAACTGCACCTGAGCCCAGCGAAGGCGCCGCTTTCGGTGTCGAGGCGTCACAATCGGCCCCACAACAGGCCGTCTGGCGTGCAGTCCTGCCGCTCAAAGACGGCACCGCGCAGTTTCAGCGGATACTGGACCACGCGTGCCAAGAAGTGTTTGTGTTGTATGCCGCGTAGCTGGCCTGAACCTGTCCGCAGTCTCGAAGATGAAGCTGTCTGATGTAGGTGTCTTGCCAACGGGTGGTGACCCTGGGTTGCCCTGGACGAGGTCGATCTGCAGTGTCGCCAGTGTTTCTAAACCTTTTTGCTAGATAATGGTGGTGTGGTGACAATGTCACCGACGGGCAATCTATCTATGGGATAAACCCGCGGCCAGCATTTCAACTGCTGTCTTGCGCATTAAGTGCGGCATGTCTCTCTTACGGACAGGACGAGAACACCAGCATTAAATGCTTTTGTGAATAGTCTGAATACGCACTCTTTATTGACGGTAAGAAAAACAAATTGTGAGCAACCGTTCACCTTTGGTCGAAAAAAAACATCCATGCTGCACGTTGCACGTGCCATTGACAGCGCGGCGATCGTAACCTAATTTTGCCCTCAGTTGTCTAATAACTTTGTATGACTTAGTCACTGCAGTATCAAAGCAAACTAGTGGCGAACAACAAAATGGCGGACATAAATAAAGTGGTGAGTTTCTAATGTGGCTCAGCCTGGGTAGGTATCAATCTAGACACATAACATAATTATGGCGTGAAAAAGCTAGCTTTTTGTTAAATTGGCTTACCATTCACTGTTCGTAATTTTCCTTTTACCACAAGCCGTACGCAAAACTTAAGGCAAATCTCATAAACTCCAACCTCTGACCTGTGAACTGCAAAACAACACTGACATCACCACGCAAAATAGTTACGACTACCACTAAGGCGTTCCGCTTAATCTTTTTATTATTGTAAGACATTCTAAGAGCATTTATAAAGGAGAACTATTAATCCTGAATTGCCTGGCGCGGGTCGCTTTAACTTTTGGAAATTTAGTTTTCCTTAACCCATTTATGCCTGAATTTTTATTTTTTTGTCAAAGTATCAAAATTACATTCTTTTGACGATAACATTAGCAGAACTAAGTGTAGTTTTGGAATCTCTATTGTTGTTATTGATTTTTAAAAGATGAAATATAAGACGCCAGAACTGAGAGGGTCGGGTTTTTTTTTTTTTTTTTTTTTTTTTTTTTTTTTTTTTTACATTATTGTTTTAACGCTATTGAAGTGTTGTTTGAAACCAAATTTATTTGAGCAATGAAGATTGTTTCGTAGTTACATCAGTTCAGTTCAGCTCATTTCGGTCAAGATGAGATCTCTGCGCTCAGAAAGGCCCATAAGCACTCCACTCCACGAGTCAGAAGCTTCTTTCGATGTCGTTTCCGTATTGGTCTGATTTACTATGGATCTTTTACGTCCTTTCAAGTGTGCCGAATGTGGGCTGCCTTTCTGCACACCTCTGCTACGGAGGCGATCGATTATGTGGTGCCTTTTGACGCTGTTCCATCAGTTTTGTAGTCCAAACGGTCAGATTGGTTTGCAGCAGGTTGCTGTCCACGACCACAGTTTTGTCGGCAGTTTATTTGGTATGGAAAGCCACCATACAGCGGTCGTGTACACCAACTTTACATTTCATGCATCAGTGTTCGTCTTCATACCGCATCCTGCACACCGCACACCGTATCTGCTTGGGCCACGGCTCAATCCGGTGATCCATGCGGTCAAATCGCACAGCAAAAGGGAAACGTTTGTCCAGTGCAGGAGAACGGCCACCAGTGTGTCAGGCACCTTTATGTTTGAGAGAACGCGACAGGCAGGCAGAAGCCACAGACTGCCGGATGACAAGGAGGTCCAGGGGCTGATCTTTGCTGGCTGGAGTGGTCCTGTATAGACGTCAGTAGGCAGTAGGCAAATATGGGTCACCACCGCATTTTGTAAAGGATGGCAGTGTGATATCTGTCCACATATTGGTCCATCCAATCAATGCCCCTCATTGTCTCATTGTAGTGCTGGATGACTAAGCAACTGTGTAATCCGTTGACTTTCGGCTCTTAAACAACGCATGGCTGATTGCGATGGAGCCCGACATTGAGACGTCGTTGATAATGTTACCACGAACGACAACCAGCCCGGTGTTGCTGTCTGTGGCGTATTCACGTTTGGTCATCTCCGTGGCTTTGAGAGTCTTCATGAGACAGTCTGCAACGCGGTTTGGGCCCGTGCAAGCAATGCCATTTTTGTTGCCTCAAACAGTTGACGTGGGTCTTCAGGCAGCTTTGAAGTATTAAGTGGCTCCGCGGGCCATTTGAATCGGTCTTTCTGCCTTGACGAGAGATACAACATTTTCCACAGTCTAGTGGAAGCTACTTTGAAATTCAAATTAGTTGCTATCCTGACCTTTTTAGGATTCCCTCACACTTTTGCAAGAGGCTGTTTTTTTCTTCCCGTCACTTGTACTTGGGGCAGTTGGATTCTGCTGTGTACTCTTGTTTTCCAGACAATCATGTATGACGTAACATTAATTATGACCTTGTGAGACAACTGCTCAATCTGAAATGATTGACTGACCGACTAAATAAGAGACACAACAAAGTAGCCCCCCCCCCCCCCCCCTTTCCAGATCAATTTTCTATGGCAGTTGCCTGAAAGATGTTGTGATCCTGTAAAATGCCGACCATATCATGCACGCTTAGAATCCTGAAAAATAATAGATTTGTATACTGGTGAAAACTCCTACCCTCTCAGTCCTATATATAGGTCGCAACAATCATGACAGGCTGCAACCACAGAAAGCAGTTCGGAGACACACTGCAAAATGTGTTTGTAGATTTCATCATAGCCTACAACTTTCCTTCAAATACATTATCAGAAAATTAAATAGATAAAGTTGTATGGCCATACGTTTGTGAGCTGGCCACAGTACTGTTGTCCACACTCAAACTTTTTGTGCAAAGGAAGTACGTCAACACATTTTTGATTATACAGAATAATATCTCTTGACTACTGAAACAATACAACTTTGATTGCCTCTCTTGGAGGGCAGTGCAGACCTGAACATGTAGCGTACTATATATAGGACGCTAAGCATAAATGGGTTAACTTTTCTTCTAAAGCCTACTTCACAGCTCAAGAGACAGATCGATAATATAACGGCTCAAGGGTGGTGTCAGAATAACTTGACGCATCTCGTTCAAGTGTGGTGCCAGAATAGCTTGGCTCCTCGACGCGTCAAAGCTAGTCTAACACCACCCTTGAACTGTCATGGTCGCTCTCAGTCTGTCACTGTCGCATTGCATCAAGGCCGGTTAAGGTTAAAACCATTCAAGCATCCGATAAACGATACGTTTGCAGCTATTGATGCGGGGTCCCTGGAATGAGCAGACTGTCGCTGGATGTCCCCACCACCCCCACCCCCACCACCCAAGAAAACAACTGACTGCCATGAGGACTTAACCCTTTTCCTGCCAAAGAACGAAGGACTACATTTGTTTCTGAATCTATCTGTGTTCACTGAACAACGAAAAGCCGCGACTGCCCAAAAGAACATGGACGCAGAGCAGTCGCGGGTCGCATGAGGATCTCTGCCCCTTGCAGTTAACACTCGTTCACTGTTTCTCGGCAGTGAAAGAGGTAATCAGAATCCAGTCTCTGGTTGCAAATGTAGAGGTGTATTTGGTGAGTCTGCCTGGCTGATGGACGAAAACTGTTAGCGAGTTCCTCTCTCAACAAAAAAAAAAAAAAGAAAAGAAAAGAAAAAGCAAGAGTCCCAGTAGCAAAAACGTCTTCGGGCCCACGACGACCGCAGTGGGCCCGCGCACAGCCGTGCGCGGGCCCACTGCGGCCGTCGTGGGCCCGACGACTTTTGACTACTGGGAGTTGAATGTATGAATGGACCATCCCTCGTTTGTCTCTTTGCCAGTCAGTCAGGCTTTACCCTTCGCCAGCATTGTTTCTGGGACTGTCAGAATTTCAATGGCACATTACTCGAACCATAGGTGTGGGTTGAATGTTGTGTAAATTATCACATCGATAACAATGATAGTAGGAAAAAGCACAGTGTACCGTTTCCTATTGCCATTGTTACTGAGGTAATGGATTACGCAGCAGTCATCCTTGGCCTGTGACTCGGACGTTTGTTTGGGGTGAGAAACGGAGAGCGAGAGGGATGAATTTGGGGGATGGGGGTGGGGGTGGGGGGGTGGGGGTGGGCGGCGTATGTATGTGTGTGTGTGTGTGTGTGTGTGTGTGTGTGTGTGTGTGTGTGTGTGTGTGTGTGTGTGAGGTAAGTAGGGGGGGGGGGTGATGGTAAAGTGGTGGTGGTGGTGGTGGTGGTCGCAGAAGGTCAACATACTTGAACGCGACACGAGCAAACAAGGCGAGGGTGTGAGGGTGAGTGAGAGGAGTACCACACTGTGTGGCCAATGTGACAAAAATGAAAGGTCATGTTGACAGTTTCCATTCGAGAGTTTGAGGGAGTTTGTGAGTTTTTGTTTAAAGCAAGTGGAAGGAGTGTTGATGGTGAGTGTGTGGTGGTGGCGGAAGTAGCTGGTGATGGTTGTTGTGGAACTAGTGTTGGTGGTGGTGATTTGTTTATGTGTATTGTGTGTGCGTGCGTGCGTGCGTGCGTGAGTGCGTGCGTGCGTGCGTGTGTGCGTCAGTGTGCGTGTCTGCGTGCGTGTGTACCAGTGAAAAAGAAGGTAAATAAACTTGTGAAAAACTGAAATCCTAGCTATGTTGAGGAGCAAAAGAAATGCGACATTCTCGACGCACTTATTACCCAAATTTTGGAGGCGTCATCTAACGACTATGTACCTGTCGCAGGAGATGGATCGACCATGATAATTCAAGGGTAGTGCCAGATTAGCTTGGCGCCTACAGGCGCCAAGCTAATCTGGCACTACCCTTGAATTGTCATGGTCGACCCATCTCCTGCTGTAGTGAGTCAGGGCTGAATGGGTTAAATAAAATTGACCTGGCCCCGCTCCTCATTGCAGAGAGTCAGAAATAGCTCAGGCGGTTAAGCGTCGGAGCAAGAGAGCGAAGGAATTCGCAGGGTCGTGGGTTCCAGTCCCCGTCCCGGCCCCGGTAGCTGGACTAGCAATCCAGAGGGAAAAAAAGACTGGCTTTTTCCATAGCATGTCCGTTGAAAGGTCCTGGTAAATCAAAGTGGCACAGTTGCAGTACGCCTGAATTCAGTGTTCAGGTCGTACTCCAAAGGTAATAGATTTCCTTGGCCCCCATAACCCGCCCGTCACGGCCGTCTATTATCACTTCGGTGCCGTGGACGTTAAACCCCGAACTAACCAACCATCCTCATTGCAGCAAAACGTCAGACCATAATACACTATGGCTATGTCAACATTAAACTTCTATTTTCCTAACATCCATTTCACTGAGAAGGCACATGACAGACTTGAAGACAATATTGTGGCATGTGTTTGGTCATGATTATCTCGCAACACGTCGTCTAACCGTGCATTCATGTTCTGTCCGCGCAGCCGCTGTGGTTTAGGCCTGATCCGACCGCGAAGGATGTACTATGCCAAGAAACTGTCCTTGTTCCTCAGTGTTGAACAGTGACAACAGTCAAACACAACATACAGCCAGACATTCGCTCGTTTTACACATGAACAAACGTAAATGTGAAAAGGCGGCTTCCTGTGATGACAACTTTGCTGGCTATAAGACTGAAACAAACTGGCGTAAGACTCAGTGAGACTGCTGAACAAACTGTGTTGTAAGGCAAAGGTGCCATTGCACCTGAGAGGACACGAGTATGTGCCGTGAATGACATGCGACGAAATAGAGTTGACCTTTACTGACCCAAAAACCTTCTTCACGTGCTTTAAACAGCAGCAGGTAGACAATACTTTTGTAGAATGGAAAGAAAAGGATTCGCATGGCCGTATTGCACGCACAGAGAGTGTTCATAGCAGATTCTCAACCACACATCTTCCTAATCTCCATCTTAGCGACAGTTTGGTCAAGTTCGTTACGAAAGCCAGGTTGCAGTCAGCAGAATGCAACAGACTGCTAAACACCTACAACCCAGCGGCGCACGCAATATCTTGCACACGCTGTGGGTTTAATTCTGACGCGATAACAGTCACATTCTGAATGGATGCAGTAAAAAACAAAAATTCGATTCAGAAGAGACATAACCGGTTTGTTCACATTTGGCAAACTTCATGTGGAATCTGGCACGCACCCAGAAGCTGTCAGTCTGAAAGATCAAAATGTAACACCGACACACTTTGACCAGCATAGTGCCGATCAGTCTTTTGTTCACATCTGTAATACTAGGCCTGATTTGTGTGTTATCGATCATAAAGAGAGGTCTTGTTTATTGGTAGAACTTGCTGTTCTCTATGACAGTTTCATAAATGACAGTTACCAGCATAAATTTGACAAATACTTCCCCCTGTACCAAAGAATCGGCGATATGAGCTATCAGTGTACAATCATAATACTTGTTTTTGGGTCACTTGGCAGTGTACACAGTAAGTTTGTCAGTGGGCTGAAGCCCGATCGCTGGTGTTCATACTTCATGCCAGTAAAACTAATGCTATAGCTAAATACTGTTCCATAAGTGCCATGATCGGGTCAGAGATCATCGGAAACAGATGCAAAAACATTTCCATAGACTGACCAGTCAAACATCTAGAGAGCGAGTGATGTGCATGCGACAGTGTGGCAGGGCTGTTTAAGCAGCTTCCTGTTGTCGCATGCGCAATGCGCACACTCTGATTGTTCTGGAGTGTGCGATTAATCAGGTCTTTGTGCACGTGTGTATATGAAGGAATGAGTGAATTCTCTCTCTCTCTCTCTCTCTCTCTCTCTCTCTCTCTCTCTCTCTCTCTCTCTCTCTCTCTCTCTCTCTCTCTCTCTCTCTCTCTCTCTCTCTCTCTCTCTCTCTCTCTCTCTCTCTCTCTCTCTCTCTCTCTCTGTGTGTGTGTGTGTGTGTGTGTTTGTGCCGTGTGTGTGCGTGTGTGTGTGCCGGTGTGTGTGTGTGTGTGTGTTTCATTAGTATAGCTGTCTCAGCATTACCAGGTCTTCGACAATGCAGATAGTCGTTTGTTGGATTGTATAAGAGCGGCGGAGGTGATTTCCTGTGAGCGATGACCACATTGTGAAATTCTCTGTAGCACACCTTTGTGCTTATAATACGAGAATAAAGTCCTGTTGATATGTATGTATGTATGTATGTATGTATGTATGTATGTATGTATGTATGTCAGTATGTATGTATGTATGTATGCATGCATGTATGTATGCCTGTGTGTACGTACGTACGTATGTATGTGTGTATGTACGTACATACGTACGTACGTGTATGTATGTATGTATGTATGTATGTATGTATGTTTGTATGTATGTATGTATGTATGTATATACCCACTCCATAAAATTTCCCCTTCTTTGACACATGTACTGATATATTGTAATAACAAGCAAATTAATATTCACAAACTTGCTTGATATAATAATAGTAATATTAATTATAATAATAATAATAATAATAAATTAACAACAATAATAACAAGAAAGGCAAAGCCATTATGGCTCACATGTATGACCGATTTACATATGTGTGAACTTTGTGACAAGGGCTGGCTTCTGCAGCAGCAAAATCCATGTTTTCTGAAAATGTAAGCATTTTGCACACATTTGTCAACCCCCCGTGACCCTTGACCTTTGTGATGAGTCGACTAAATTAGTATGCATAGGAAGGTCTATCTTTGTACCAAATTTGGTTGCAAAAATTTTCAAAAATGTTGGGGATACCTACAATTTTATCAAAAATCAGCATTTTACACACATTTACCAGCCTCTTGTGACCCTTGACCTTTCAAAGGCCGGGGTCATCCAAATTAGTAAGCCTAGATAGGTCTTACCATCAGGTATCTCTATACCAAATTTGGGTTTTAAGTTGTGAATAGTATTTGAGAAAAAAAAAACATCGTTTAGATCCGCCTCGGATACAACAACCAGGTTGGACGTCATTTCAACGAACCTCCTCATAGCCTCACACATTTCAGCATACGCATCCTTTGGCAAAGTACATCCCACTTCATCCGCCGCAAAATGACAGAATCCTTTTTCGCGGACAGCGGCTTGGCACTTAACATCCGCGCGGCTTGAACATTCGCCCCTAGGGATGTATGCTCGGCCTGATGGGTAGTTGGTGCCAGACTTACCCTCACTGTTGATCGTACTGGATGCTACCGTTGAGTGTGTGTGTGTGATGGTGTGTGTGTGTGTGTGTGTGTGTGTGTGTGTGTGTGTGTGTGTGTGTGTGTGTGTGTGTGTGTGTGTGTGTGTGTGTGCATGTACGTGAGCGGCAGCAGGCACGAGTGTATGTATGCAGACGTAAGTTTTGTGCTAGGTATTTTGTGCATGTGTATTTGCGTCATTGTGTGTGTGTGTGTGTGTGTGTGTGTGTGTGTGTGTGTGTGTGTGTGTGTGTGTGTGTGTGTGTGGGTGTGTATGTGTGTGTGTGTGTGTGTGTGTGTGTGTGTGTGTGTGTGTGTGTGTGTGTGTGTGTGTGTTTTTACGTCATTCTAAAATCTCTTTATACAGGATGACGTCTTTTCTTTCTGTCGTGTTCTTTTCTGTTCTCGTTTGTTTCCATGTCACCTGAAGAAGGATCTTTGATCCGAAACGTCGTTCCTTGTTCTATTTTAAAGGGTTTTCTACCACTATCTTCTGTTTTGTTGTTGTTGTTGTTGTTTTTAGACCTATTTCCTGAGCTCTCGTGACCCTTGACCTTTCCGAGGGATCAACCAAATTAGTGTGCATAGAAAGATCTTCCCATTAGGTGCCTGTAGGAAGTTTTGGTTTAAAGTTGTAAATAGTATTTGAGAAAAAACATATTTTGTCAAAATATGGCTATTTCGAACCTATTTCCTGAGCCCTTGTGACCCTTGACCTTTCTGAGGGGTAATACAAATTAGTATGCATAGATAGGTCTTACCATCAGGTATCTCTGTACCAAGTTTGGGTTTGAAGTTGTGAATAGTATTTGAAAAAAAAAATCTTTTGTCAAAATATGGCTATATTTTCACCTATTTCCTGGGCTCATGTGACCCTTGACCTTTCCGAGGGATCAACCAAGTTAGTACGTATAGAAAGGTCTTACCATCAGGTATCTTTGTACCAAGTTTGGGTTTGAAGTTGTGAATAGTATTTGAGAAAAAATAAACTATGTCAAACTATAACTATTTCTGACCTATTTTCTGATCCCCTGTGACCTTGACCTTTGTGAGAGGTCACTCAAATTGGTATGTTTAGAAAGGTCTTACCACAAAGTATCCTTGGGCCTAGTTTGAAGAATGTGGCTTGAACAGTCTCCAAGAAAATGCCAACGTTAAAGTTTACCACGGACGACGGACGGACGACCACTGGCCCAAAACACAGACTCACTTTTGTTTCGCACGTGAGCCAAAAAGAATAACTGAATCAACAACACAACGCATAATAATAATGACAAATAATAATAATAATAACGTATGATAACCTATCGTATTAGTAATAATACTTTTACTTCTACTGCTGTTACTACTGTTTCTACTAGGTACATGTACTACTACTAGGTACTATTACTACTACTACTACTACGACTACTACTACTACTACTGAGTCTGAAATAGTCTTCGGATAGAAACCTAGAGATCGAAGGGAACAGCTGGGTCGTGGGTTTGAAACCTCGAGTACGCCAATGGTAGCTGGGTTCCAAGGAATAAAGACGAGCTTGTTCAGCAGTATGTCCGTAGAAAGGTCGTGATACATAAATCAAAGAGGCATGGTGACAGTGCGCCTGAATTGATCGGTGTTCAGGTTTTACTCCATAGGCAATATATAGCTGTCCCTGTCCCCAATAATACGCCTCTTAATCCTTTCCCTGCCACCATACGTATATTGTATTTCTGAAATCTGGTGTTCATTCAATGACCAAAAGCCAAAACCGTCCAAGAAACATGGATTCAAATTGGTCGCAGCAAGAGACATAGATCCTCATGAGCCCCGCACCTGCGGGGCTCATGAGGATCTATGTCTCTTGCAGCTGGATCGTGTTCACTTTTTCTCCGCAATCAAGGGGGGGGGGGGGCGTCCATTATCACTCAGGTAACTTGGACGTTAAACCCGTTAAATGCGCAATTCGAGATCACTGGGGTTAATCATCAACGGGGTTAATTATGAACTCTGCATGTTTGAAAGACTGTTCTGCTCTTCTTCTCTATTGTATGTGGGAGAGTTCCACGATCTGCGGTCCAAGTGGCAGTGGGAAAGATTTGTTGTGTGTGCCTGCTCACATGGATTGCAAAAAGAAAAGTGGTGAAAAGTCAAGGACAACATGTGACACCGCTGCCTAATTCGTATTAATTTCTCGTGTCCTTGTTATCGAAGAAATTTAGGATGATCCGTTTGCAACACACAAAATTGACTCAAGCAGTACGTAGGACTCTCCCAAAGTATTCATTGCGATATTGCATCATGCAGACCAATAAAATGAGTCACCATGATCACGAGAGATAACGGGCAGTGACGGAAACAGCCGAATGTGCGCAGTAATTAATTTTGATGATCGCTTCGTGTCAGTCGTGGGACATACGATCGGACCGTACAATGACGGAAACAGCCGAACATAGACACTGACGCATAATTTCCGAGGCTGACTATCGATTTTTCTAGACTCATCTTCTCATCATCATTATTATGTGCCTACGCAGATAAAAACCCTTCCACCTGTAAGAGGAGTAGATATTCACGAGCCGCCCCCGCAACTGCTGGGGCTCGTGAGGATGTATACCTCTTGCCCGCTTGACTATACTGCAATGATTATTGGGAGTTCCTCGCAGCGAGGAGGTCATTTAAGTTTGCTGGGGTGTCTACAGATTGGCCTGGCGATAACATTGCGGTTTTACAAATGCGTTTTATACGCGGAACAAACGACGCCCAGTGTGACAGATGTGGAGGCTTGTGAGGATCTCTGCCTCATGCTAGTTTTCGGTTTTAACCTCTTCGCTGCCAGTGGAAGCCAACTGTAGTTCTAAACTTCTAAATTTCAACGCCAAACAGCCTCAGCCGTCCCGCAAGTCGGAACATGGATACAATGAAAGTCAGCAAGAAACGTCAATGATATTTACATACCAGTGTAGCAACAACTATGTTTAAATTAATGTGAGACTCCTATAGGTACACAAATAATTATACGCATATATGGTTTATATTAACCACTAGTTTCATGTGTCAAGATTTTTTTTGTCGGAAATCACCAAGACTGATGTGAAGAGGCAATACATAAAATTCATTCGTTCAGCAAGAGGCATAGATCCTCATGAGCCCCCGCAACTGCGGGGGCTCATGAGGATCTATGTCTCTTGCAGCTGGATCATGGTCAGTTTCTTTAGTTACTCAGCAGTGACAAATTTCACAGGATCGACGACACTCTGGTCGTCTACACAGCGAATACGTCGAGGGAGACGACCGGGGTAGGTCGACTGACTAAGGAGTCTTGTCAATGCGTGTCATCCGACACTTCACCAGTCATAATTATGTCAACCCGTATTACGACTGTTGTAAACTGATTTTCCTGTGTGGAGCTTTGTTTCAGTAAAGGGTTGTGCGTGTTTGGGGACATGTGAGCAGGCAGTTTGACATCGCAGCGCACAACGTTCTTTCCCCAAAAAATGTCTCCACAAAGAAACATTTTTCTATACCACTTCGCGAATAAATATCATTTAGTGCCAGTTGACCTAATGTGAGCTATATTTACTTAAATGCTATGATTTGCTGATTCTGCTGTACAGCCGTAAAAAATAAGTAGGCATCATGTCAATGAAAGACAAAAAAAGAGCTATTTTCCATACCCTAATAGAGCCCCGGCTGGAAACGGGAACGTTAAACATTTAGGGATTAACGTCTTTTGCCCGTACACCACGAAGGTGATCGGCGGCGGGAAACGGGGGATTGGGCGGGGGGGGGGGGGGGAGGTGTGGGGGAGTTGGGAGGGGGTGGGTGGGGATGAGGCTCCTAAAGTCAGTAGAATTTACGTTGTACGTGGCAGCAGACTTTTCACGTTTCACGAAATAACAGGACGTTTTCACGGATTACAAACATAGTACGTTTTACGAGGAATTTTTTTTCCACAGATCACGAGGGTGGAAAACTGAAAGTCACGAATTACGAATTAGCAGAACCGAAGACAACGCCAGTCACGCATCTAAAGATTTTAGGACATGCCCTCCCCCCTTCCCCTCCTCCTCCCTTGATTGCCACTACAGCCGCGCACAGAGAGAGACAACCAGTGTGGAATGCATGAGTGATTACACAATACAGAATGATTTGTTAGCCCGGATTTAACCCTTATCATTCGGAATACACCAGTGTGTGAAATAGTGCCAGAATAGCTTGGCGCCTCTAGGCGCCAAGCTATTCTGGCACCACCCTTGAACCAAAGCCATTGGTCTATATCCTTATCTGTAAGTACTATACTGTAGCTTGCATATGACAGTGTCGGATTTGAAGCTTTTAGCCTCGGTATGATACGGGTTAATATAAAAATATAAGCAACAAGGAATTTGCCTCTCCGCTTTCTCGTTCGCATATCTTACTCTGTATGAAACGCAGTATCGCTGACTGGATTCAACCCTTTAGCTGTCGGTAGCAGTTTTTGCCGCGATGATTCCTACAGGAATCATCGCGACAAAAACCGCTACCGACAGCCAAAGGGTTAACAACGTGTCATGGTCTGTGTATTTTTACGGCCGTACGGCTCAGGGCCGTATGGCTCAAATCACAGACCAACACAATAATAAATATCATGTCCGTGCACGCGTGCAACATCATTCACAGGCATCGGATGATCGTTGATAATTGGTCGCCTATTACTGCTACCCGTGTTAAGAAGGGACCAACTGCGCATAGATCATCCCACGCCTGTGACGTCAGCCTCCGGTGACTGAGGGTTGTCCCCGGGCGCCTGGGTCATTGTAGTCTCCTACAGACTTGCCTAACTACTTCTGTTAACGTTGATTCGCGTGACTTCAATGAATGGCCAGAATGCTAGAGTGTTTTCACTTGCCACTTTTAACAATAAACAAAAATACGTCACGTTCCCTAGAGTTGTGAGAACGAAGAATATTTACAGGCAAAGTTTGATATAAACCGTGATACACGATTTCTTTTTAACGAAAACTGTCAGGCGGGGAAAGCGGAACGACTAAAAATAGTCCCTTAAACTGCTCGGTATGAACCAATGACTGTGACGGGAATTCCATCAGGTCAATGTTTACGGTCAATGATTACAAAATGTTTATTTTTGCATGTGATGATGTTCATTTTTATTGTGATTATATTTCACACGTTCTCAATAAATAACTGCAGAGGCAAGTCATGCTAAAAATAAGATGTTGCGCATTGACTTTCGGGGTCATAAGATAGGTAAACTTCCAATGACGCAGTCATTTGTCGTACGGTAAGATGAGAAATGGCACGTTTATTTCGAAGCGAGCAAAGTAGGCTACGGTTACGTTAGAGTGACGGCCGAAAGTAAACAGTGGGGGGAAAAAAGACTACGTTGTTGGAAAGCCCAGGTCTACCGTAATTTGATATTTCAAGAAATAAGGAAATTTCAGAGAGGGGGCGGGCGGCATTATCACATGCAAAAATAAACAGTTTGTAATCATTGACGGTAAACATCGACCTGATGGAATTTCCGTCACAGTCATTGGGGTTATTGGTAAGTGTTGGTGGTTATGGAGGTGGGGTGGTGGGGAAGGGTTGGGGGAATTGGGGGTGGGGGTGGGCGGGGGTGTAGTGGGTGTTGAGTGGGGTGAGGGAAGGGAGATGGGTAGGGAAGGGAGGCGAGGATCATTAACCCCTTCACTGCCGAGAAAAGTGAACAGGATCCAACTGCAAGAGACATAGATCCTCATGAGTCCCCGCGACAGCGGGGGCTTATGAGGATCTATGTCTCTTGCGGAGTCCAATTTGGAACCACGCTTTTCGGACGGTTTTTTACTTTTTGGTCGTTGAATGAGCGAAGATTTCAAAACAAAAAATGTTCGTACTGTGTCAGGGAAGGGGTTAAGGCGCCCTTCACAACTGAGGTTTTGTTTGAAACGAACGACTCCTAACAGCGAAGTCGTGGCCGATAACCAGCTAGCTTCTACCAAAAGCATAGACAACTCTCCAAACATCTCCAAGAGGTTTAGATTCTCAATGCCTCTTGGAGATGTTTCGAGTAGTGTTTTGCTTATGATGTAAGCCGGATATCTGCCGTAACTTGACTTCGCTCACGTTTGTTGTTAGGAGTGGTTTGACCTAAACCTAACCTCTCTAAAGTGTCCTGTAGTACTGAAATTTGAAGGCCCACTACCTCCGTAACTGTTCATAGATACACTTCTGTAACAGATTCTACGAAACGCTATACACAAAATATTTTGACACAGTACAATCCAGTTTAGCACAAGTCGTCTTTATATCAAGTAACCTGACAATGACTCCACTACGTTCTAGAAATACAACGCTTTCAGTACGAGAAACAGCTAAAAATAGACGCACGCGCTAACGGCTGCGCAGAATAAATAAGTACGACTGACTATGCGTGTGCTTTTGCTGCGTCGGTGTCTAAATTGCTGTTCAGGTTAGTTAGTTTTGGGGGTTTATCGCCGAGCAGGCGACTAAAGTCATCTAACGGCGGAAAATTTATTAGGTATGTCGACAAGGCATAACAAGCACAAATGGTGCTAAGATATGTCTTAAGATTTATGCGTAATAGTAAAGCAGCTAAATGTTTTCGCGACTGATATTGACGTGGTCCGTGAAAAACTCGGTCTCAGCGTCTCGACTCTTATGGTCTGTCAGTCACGAACCCAGAATTTAGAAGGAAAAAAATCCCATAGCAAACACTATGATGAAATATAGCAAGCACGTGTCTCAGATTTGAACACGTACCCTCCTGATCCCTCTTAAAACGGACTGGAAATGTCATATTATCAGCCGGTGGCAATGAATCCACTATAGCCGTTCACTCCTATTTTAAGAATTTCAATAGAGAATTGTATATCATGTGACGAACAAAACAGTTACTGGCTTATTAGTACTGCACCAGCCACTAAGTAACTGGATGCGCCGCTATAGCGTCGCACCTTGCATAGTGGCTGGTGCAGGACTAAGCTCGCGCATGCAACTGGCCCCTAGGTTCTGAAATGCCGATGCGTCAGTCTTGGTCAACTGATTAGTCTAGCAGATTACGCAATTTCTTCAGAGGTAAGTATAGTTCGTCAACGAGTAACAATGGTTTGCAGGTACGAAACGAAATTACTAATCTGATATAGTTTATGCATAACAACAATATTTGTCCTTAGCATGGAGACATTTTGTTAGAAGTTCGTTCGTTCGTTATCTCCATTTTTACGTCCCACTGGCACAAAGTGATCGGGGAAAGAAGTGTTTTTCGAGCGCTATTTGTTCGCTGTGGGGGAACCAGACGGCCTTGTACACGGCCCAGACAAGGTGCATGCCATTTTTGTGCATATAATTGAAAATTTCAATCATACAAGTTACAAGTTTATTCCAGTGATCAAATTAAAATATGAGCAAGTAAACATGTAATTATGTAAACATATTTACGATAAAATAATTTTTAAAGTAATATTTTTAATGTCGTAAGCATACTCGCGTCGCTAGTTTCAAAATGGCGGTCAGCGAGATGCCTTCGAAAGAAGTCAATCAGACGCGAACGGTTGGTGCAGGTTTACTTTGCTCCTGAAGTGAGACAGAGATTATTTTGGGTTTGAACTTTGAAGTACACCATATACGTTATTTTTCCTGGTTTTGAAAGCAGCCATTCCCATAAAACTCGGGCTTTTGTAGGAGGAAAGAATATCGAAAGTAAACTCGCTTCGTGCATGTTTTGCCTTGTGTCTGCCGACCAATTTCAACATTCTGACGACTTTTTGTCCAGATACAACACGCATGTTGCTTGTCTGTTTTCCAGCCTAACGGCTCTATGTGTACGGGCCTGCTCTTTTGGTTGGTGGAGATGTGATTAACTGGTCAAACACGGTCTTATAATAAATCACCATGTTCAGCTGAACACCAAAATATAGGAATTTTTGTTTTTGCAACCCATTCAACCAGTCCTCACTCAGGTACTCACAAGAAATCTTATAATCACGTTTTATCAGGACTACATGAGACACAATACAGATAATAGCCCTCTCCATTATATTACATGTTTTATTTATTTATTTATTATTAATTCATTTATGTATTCACTTACATATTTATTTATTATTTATCCTTTTAATTATGGATGGAAGGGGTTCCTCGATGCACATGATTATTATTGGTATGGTGGTGGCCACCAAGGAGCGGAAAGGAAGAATATTTTCAATATGCATACATCTGTGCATGCTCATAATCTAACCTTTACTTAGCATGCATATTCATATGTCCCAGGTATCTCTGACTTATTTTATTTATTTATTTATTATTTAAATTTCTTATTCATTTATATATTTATTTTTGTTTGTGATGTAGGTTTGCACATACACATCAGCATACTAGATGATAACATACATGTTCACATATTATATGGTAATAGATGCCATACCGCCTGGTCCCCACCCCACACACACACACACACAAAACCACATAACACCCATCAAAAGACATGCACATCTGTGCATGTTCATAATCTATCCTTTACTTGGCATGTATATGTCCCAACTATCTTTGACTTATTTATTTTATTATTTAAATTTATTATTTATGTATTTTTGTTTGTTTGTTTGTAGTGTAGGTTTTGTACACAAACATCAGCATACAACAAAAAAATATACACATACATACATAGTAATAGAGGCCATACCGCCCGCTCCCAACCCCACTCCACATACTCACATAAAACCGCAGAACACCCATCACTGAAAAGACATGCACAGCTGTGCATGTTCATAATCTATACCTTTACTTAGCATTCATATGTCCCAGGTACCTTTGACTTACTTTATCTTATTTATTTAAATTATTGATTTATTTATTTATTTTTGTTTGTTTGTAATGTAGGTTTTGTACACACACACATCAGCATACAACATGAGAACATACACATACATGGTAATAGGTGCCATACCGCCTGCTCCCAACCCCCACTCCACATACACAAAAAACCGCTGAACACCCACCAAAAGACATGTAAATCAGTGCATGTTCATAATCTATCTTTTATTCATTCACATGTCTCGGGTATCTTTGACTTACTTTATCTTATTTATTTAACCGTCGTGAGATGGCCTTAGTCGCCTGCTCAGCGTTAAACCCAAATAACCATTTATTTAAATGATTTTTGTATTATTTTTGTTTGTACATGCGCATCAGCATACAACATGAAAACATACACATACATGGTAATAAGTACCACACCGCCCGCTCCCAACCCCACCCCACATACATACACTAAACCGCAAACACCCACCAAAGACATGCACAATTGTATAATGATGGGCATTAGTTGAGTGTAAAACCTATACAGAGACTTGAGGTTAAGAAAGTGGATTGTATTGACTGCCTGTATTTTAGCTGCCCACCTACAAATCTCATGTATACAGTTAATCACACTGCACATGCAGCCATCAGTGCTGTGAAAAGTACTGTTGTCCTCATGCACAGGGGCACCACAACTTAGAGATGAGGCCACATCTGATAACAATACCAGAACTAATATGTATACACAGCCACTAGTTCTGTAAAGAGCAAGTTTGTAAACAGTACCAGTGACCAAATGCACACAGACACCATGGATGATGTCACCACTGATCACTTCAAACAATAGGCTGCCCAATACACATTGACCAGTGATACAGTGTACTAGCCTGCACATACAGCCATCAGTTTTGTAAATAGTACTGGTGGCCACATGCACTGGGGCACCAAACGTAAAGATGAGGCCACAACTGCCACCTCAAACAAAACGCTACATACACACACATATCAATTATACAGTGAACCTCTGTGTGCGTTACACGAGACAGGCTTAAAGGTAGGGGACTGTAAATCTTCCAGTGAAATGTCAAGACCAGTAAGGAAAAAAGATAACGGCAGCAAATATGTATTTTGTAAATCACTCAAATAAAGCAAGAGAACTCATCGAGCCCAATGGTGTTATGAGTGGGTGATGAAATAGTAATTGTGTGTGAAAGAAATAGTACATATACATTATTATGCAGTACGTGCCTCCTCCTCCTCCCCCCCCCCCTCCCCACCCCCCGAGACAGGCTTAAAGTATGGGACTGTAAATCTGTAAATCTTTGAGCGAAATGTCAAAGCCAGTATAACGGCAGAAGTAAGAAATAGTAATAGTGTGTGAATGTGAAAGATATAGTAGATGTAGATTATGCAGTACGCGCCTCCTCTTCGCCCTCCACCCCCCCCCCCCCCCCCCCCCCACACACACACACACACCTAAAACTAGCTGCTCATCATAAAACATATCTAATTCATTGATCACTTGACTAACTGATTTATTAGATCATCTCTGTGTCACCTTTCTCCGTTTTCTTTCTCGTTTGTATCCGAGTCAATATATATAAGTGTCAGTGCTAATGCCAGCTGCTAAGAATCCTTGCAGCAAAATGCACATGTCAATATGCAGAAAAACTGCAAATTATGCAGCAGCAAAATACAGTTCCTCTTTTGTGCAGCTAGGCTGCTGCTTGCGAGATAGGGTTTAATTTAAACGAAGCATTGCATTAACTTCCAAACGTGTTCACATTGTGCTATGTATTCTTTCAATGTGTAGTGTACTGTACCATCAGTGATTACTGAGACTGCATTGGCAGTGATCACACATTATAACAAAGCTTACCAGTGCAACTGACTGAATCAATTGTTACAATGATATATAATTAATCAAGTTCCGAAACTTTGTTCAGCCACGACAATTAAAACCAAGTGGTGTGGCACTCTTTCTCTTTCTCACAGCATGTTGCACTTTGGACATCGGTTTAGAAGATAGCGTTTGTTTTTGTGGGTTGTGTTTTGTTTTGGTGCCGCTGTGGTCTCGAATGAAATGGGCAAAGCGATGGTAAAGTGAATGGAAATAAACGTGACAGCCCTTTAATAAGGCATAAAAATACACAAAGCGACTTTGCACGTTTGCTTTTCTTGGGAAAACAAACAAATTTATGCAAAAATAAATAGAAAGAACTCGTCGGCACACCAAAAATCACGGCAACGAGTCAGCGTGCATCTTGTATAATGTGACGATCACGTGATTTGAGATACCTTATTGTTGATTAATGATATCTGAGCTCAAGTAATGCTTTTTTTTCGTAATTGTTTCTTCTCTTAATATAACTAGGTGTGGACATTATACTTTAAAAATAATACTGAAATCCTTTTAATTGACATACATTACATATATTACAACTGAATACAGGAACAATCAGGCCCGTGTAAACTACTAATCCCCAGAAAACATGGCTGCGACAGTCCTGGTTTCGTCTGCAGACATACTGGAAACAAAGTGTGCTACAGAATAATTTCTCCATCCTCCGGCGGTGAAAAATGAGTGCGCATTGCTTTTATTCATACTGGACTTAATTTTGACATACCCAACCCTTTGTTACTCTGAAGAAAATCACTATCTCGAAAACGGCTGATCGTCTATGAAGGGCATCTTTTCAAGTCATATTACATATTCAAATTTGGCAGTTCAGGCAGTGCAAGGACCGTTGTTTTTAAAAATAATTTTTGCCTTGTTTGAAAATTTGTATTAGGGCTGAATGTTGGAATTTGCTGGAAATTTCTGGTTAGCTGAGAGGAGACATGTTTTGTGCTTTAATTCATACCATCCTGAGCTTATCCAGTGGACAGTTGTGGGCCTGTGTTGAGTTGCCGTTGACGTAGTGATTTGAGGGGCACGCTGATTTCAGCTGTGCTTGGGTGTGGGGATGGTAAGGAACCAGTTTCATAGCCAAGAAATGAGACGGGTGATGTGCTGTTTTTTTTTTTGTTTTTTTTTATTTTGTGCATGGCAAATGTGCAGCTGGTGGGCGTTAGTGCTTTTCAGGAATTGAAAAATTAGGGGATGACTAAGCCTGACTAAGTCTAAGAGACTGGACAGTACGGAAACGGCACTGTAGTCCGTGGCCTGACAGGTGCACCACATGTCATATATGACATAGACCAGAAACTGGTTTAACGTAACCATATCATTGAGTTTTGACTTTTGCAGTTGGAAAACTGAGAAAATCATGAAAAATTTGAAATTTTGCCAAGAAATCGTCGTGCTGGCAGTTTTATAGGCGTTTTTGCATGTTTTGGGTCGCAACACCCTGTTTACCTGCACTGTGAGCTATGGTTAGTGTGTTTGTTCATGTATTTTTTTGTCTTACAGGTAGTCATGAGTCTGACCTTCGACCTTGAGCTGTGACTTTTGACTTTTACCTTGAAAGGGGTGGGGTTTGGGGCGTTCCGTTTGATAAATGCGTAAAAAAATGCACTCTTTTAGTTATTGAAGTTGTGGGGTGAGGTGGGGTGGGGTAGGGGGGGGGGGGTGTTGGAGGTGGGGGGAGGTTTAAGGTCAAAGGTTAAGATCAAAACTACAGTGAAACAGTGTCAGCATGTTCATTTCATCAGACAGCTGTTCTCAGAGTGAAATCAGCCACCAAAATAGTGTGACATGCAGAAGTGCTATTTTGCATGATCCAGCTACACTGGCTGCGTCTGAGGTGTCATTCTGTTGTAATTGTCATTATGGCTGTCTCTGGTGTCTATTCGGAGCCAAACACAAGCACTTTTACACTGCGTAAAGCTCATTTGAGTGCATTGTTATGGGACCAGCAGTTGCGGCCACCAGTACAGGCTTTTACAGGAATGTTCACAGGTTTGGCACACACATGCCTGCTGCAATTGCAACATGAGTAGAGGTCTTTTGAGACTCTGACAAGTGTGTTTTATATAAAAAATGAACTGTACTTAACCATTTTTCCCTGCTACCTCCTAAATAAGCACTCCAGACACTTGTTTGGGTATGCGGTGTGTCCCACGTAGCATAGTTTTGGCTGTTTTATGTAGTCTTTTGTCTGTGGGTTAGTTCAGTAGACTTAATGTTTAAATTGCACAGCTGTTTCATGACCCCTTTTGCCTGAGGAAAAGATTGCAAGCAGCATATAGGGCATGGCAGCTGGTTACAGGCCTCTTCCTGCTTGTTGTCACCAGACAACAGGGTCAATGAGGATGATTGGGTATTGTCTTTTTGGCTGCCCTGAGATACACAAGGAAATGGCCTTGGGTCTGAAAGCTCATTTTTCATCAATGTCAGTGTCATAGTAACCTTTTTCAGTTGTCCAGCCCACCAGAAGTCAGTTTGACTGTATTGCATGTGTGTGTAAACTTGGAATAACGGAAAAAGTGGGGGGTTGGGTGTTACGTATTGATTCGTGGCTTAAGGTTGTAGACAATACTGGAGTAACAGTTCCAACAATATTTTTATTTCAACGATGCGATCTCCACACAATGCATTTCTAAATGCACCAACACTGATACAATGTCTCTTCTGCAAATGTCAACACTGGCGACACAATGCGTTTATCTTACAACGTACACCACCGTTACGCTGCGTCTCTCACAATGTACACTGGCCCGTACTGGCCACGTACCTACGATAAACTGTGTGTCCCTACAACTGACAATGCATGACAATGTACACACGTACTTCCTAGCACCAACTTTTATAGTAAAACGACTTTCCAGAATAATCTAAGGAATTCACACAACGCAACCAATCAGAACGAAACACGTAACTGAAACTCATAAATATTAATTAAAAAAAACAACTTTCTAGAATAACTACAATAGTCTACAAAAATTCGACTGCTAATTTCAGCCCCAAATCCTAGTGTGTAATGACGTCACACAAAAGTATGGCAAACCGTTCACGACCTTTAATGATACACAAGAACGGCTGCTAATTTCACGCGCACAGGATATGACTAAAAATAGAGCGGCTCTACTACCGCTATTCTCCGTGCGACTTTGCTAGAAGCTTCTGGACTAAACTTAGCGTATCATAACAAAGCCAAATCCGCTATCTGCGTGAACGATAAAGAATCTTACTGAAAAGGTACGGGGTTCGCAACCATGATAGCTCAAATAAATATCGAATCGTTTCCTACGATTAACACATGCATGCTCTCACAGAACAACACAACCACAATCGTAACATTACCCCCCTTTTTAGAATGAAATTTCACAAAAATTTCTTCTCAAATCTCAAAAATACGGTTGTGGCTGTATTAATCTACACTAAACCACAAATAATAAGAATTTCACACCAAAATAAAATCAAATCAGCTACTCTAAAATAATCGTCTCACAGTTCCTTTAAACTGTCCTGAGCAAAGACATGTCCCTTTAAACTGTCCTGAGCGCAGACATGTCGCTTTAAACTCTCATCAACACCGAAATGTTTCTTTAAACTGTTCTGGACACAGAAATGTTCATTTAAACTGCTCTGCTCAGGTAATCCGCTCCAAAGTTCTGCGAACCCTTGATAGACTAGTTTAACGTCAAAATTCTGCAAGAACATCTCCCATCTCATAATACGAGAATTTGTAAACTTTGCAGAGTTTAGATAGTTCAAGGACTGATGGTCCGTTTGGGGAACAAATGGCACACCCAGAAGGTACAGTTCGAACCGCCTTACTCCCCAGATGATGGCTATGCACTCCTTCTTGATGGTCGAGTAGTTTCTCTCAGCTCTGGTCAACTTTTTGCTGGCGTAGCTCACTGGGTGGAGTTTTCCATTATCTTCTTGCATTAAGACTGCACCTACTCCTTCGTTGGAGGCGTCTGTTCTCAGGAAGAAAGTTTTCAACGGGTCAGGGAGATGTAGATCAGGTTTCTCGGTTAGGATGTCTCGAACTGCCTGGAATGCTCGCTCTTGGGCCTCCCTCTCACTTCTCTACGTTAGGTTGTCCTTTCCTCAGCAAGTCAGTCAAGGGACCTGTGACTGCCGCAAAGTTTGGTATGAACTCCCGGTAGTAGGGACTTGCGTCTTGGTCGTAGGTCGCGGGGCATCCCTGATCTTCTGCACTTGTCGTCGTGTAGCCCCTTTAAACCTTCGCTCAATTTGTGTCCGATGAAGTCTATGTTGTCGGCCCCAAGAATACACTTGCTTGGACGGATGGTGAAATTTGCATCTGACAGTCTTTGGAGCAGTTCTCGGAGGGCTTTGAGGTGATCCCCCCAAGTTTTGGTATGGATCAAAATGTCATCCCAGTAAAAGACCACATTCTGCATATCTTCTAGGATCTTTTTCAGTCCTCTCTTCAATGTGGCACCACTGTTCACCATACCAAAAGGCATCTTCAGGAACTCCCAATGACCGTCGGGTGTGACGAATGCTGTCTTGGGGATATCTTTTCTGCAACCTTGATTTGCCAATACCCTTTGCTTAGGTCAATTTTGGAGAAAACTCGGTCTCCACTGACCTTCTGAAACAGTTCTTCCGCTGTGGGCATGGGCTCTGGATCGAAGATTGTTAGTTTATTGAGTCTACGGTAGTCCACACACACCCGGTTGGATCCGTCTGGTTTCTTCACGATGACAACTGGGGACGCATATGGTGACTTGGACTCCCTGATGACTTCCAGACTCAGCATTTCCTTGATATCCTTTTTCAATTCTTCCCTCGTGTTATAAGGAAGACGATAAGGTTTGCTGCGAACTGGCTCATTTGACGTCAGATTAACCTCGTGCTGGATGGTGTCTGTTGTTCCTGGGTCAGGTGTAAACCGATGCTTGAATTCTTGGGTCAGGACGCACAGTTCTTCTCGTTGAGTCTGGGTCAGATTCTGACCGAACTGGATGCCTTCTACATCCTCCTTGTTGCGGAGTTCATTAAGGTCAAACAGGTTCTCGTCGTCTAGTCTTTCGTCATCAGCAAGACGCACCGATGCCGCCAGTTGTGTTTTGTCTTGACGACCTCTCTCAATATACTTCTTCAGCAGATTAGCATGGTAAGTCTTCACCTTGTTGTTGACCTTGACTCTGTAGTCGTTGATTCCAACCACCGTGTCGACAACGTAGGGTCCCTTCCACTGCATCAGAAGTTTGTTGTTGTCGGCAGGAAGAAGAACCAACACCTGGTCACCTGGCTGGAGTCGTTGAGGTTTTGCTTTACGATCATAGTAATGCTTCCCCTTTTTCTGTGCCTTCCCTAGTTCTTCTCGAGCCATCCTGAAGGTATCTTCCAGCTTCTCTCTCAGGTCGAAGACGTACTGGTAGCTGATCTTCACCTCAGGCGCGTCGATATCCTTGGTCCACAGCTCCTTCAGGATGTGCATGGGCCCCCTTACAGTCCTACCGTACAGTAATTCAAAAGTGGAAAACCCTGTCGAATCCTGAGGAACTTCACGGTATGCGAAGAGCAAGGCATTGATATATCTATGCCACAACCTTGGCTGTTCAGCACACAGTTTCTTTAGCATAGCCTTCAATGTTCCATTAAACTTTTCAACCAGCCCATTACACATGGGGTGATAAGGGGTGGTAGTAATGTGACGGATGCTCAATAGCCGGTTGACTTCCTCCATGCAGTCGGAGACGAACTGAGTTCCCATGTCACTCAGGATCTCCTCAGGAATCCCCAAACGGCTGAACATGTCGACGAGCGCCTCTGCCACTGTTGGAGTGTCGATCTTCTTTAATGGTATGGCTTCAGGATAACGTGTAGCGTAGTCCACCAGGGTCAAAATGTAGCGATGACCATCTTCACTTGGAGGGGATATTGACCCCACCAGGTCCACAGCTACCCGCTTGAAAGGCATATCGATCAGTGGCATTTTCTCTAGAGGAACTTTGGGCACCTTTCCCTTGGAGATTGTCTTCTGGCATATGTCGCACGACCTGCAGAATCGGGTGACGTCGCCTCCCATATCAGGCCAGTAGAAAGGCCTCGGATCCTATCGAGGGTCTTTGTCACGACCCCTCTTCCGGGGTGCGAACTATGAGTGCTGCCACTCGAGACACACCCAACCCACACTAACACAAACCTAACACAAACACCAGAGAAACAATGACGACGACATTTATTAAATAAAACCCTAACAATAACCAACTACACCCTCTATCAATCCTAACCACACGCTCACTCGTTACATTCACACACACATACGTCCAAACTCCCCAAACCGAATATCTATACACAATACAAAATAGCAAAACGTATAATAACTAAATATCCCTAATAAAATACAAACGAACAATATATAAATAAACTACTATCCTTACTAATAATATAAAAGAAAACAGGCTGAAAGGCTTAAACCATACGGCACTAGACCCCGCCGGAAGCACAAGCGTCAAGCGCTAACGCCAGTTAGACCAGCGCCTTTGCTTCCGCGGAGAGTCTATCGCAGGACGTGGCTCCTCAAGTAATACAATAGTTCAAATAGCACAACATCAACTAAATGAACCAAATAAGCCTACTAGAACAAGCGAAGATCGAGAAAAAAAGAATATTGTTCAAAAGCTACTACACCTCCTCGGCGGGAGCACGAACGCCAAGTTCGAATTAAACTAACGCTCCAGCAAACTAGGCATTAACAGCATAAAGCTCTTTTAACTAGCACGTCTCAGGATACACAAGGCTCTTTTAACTAGCAACGTTTCAGAATAAACAATATCACATATGCAACTGGGGACTGAACAATATCACATAGGCAAATGGAGCAAATGTCCTTAACTTAATATAACTGAAAGTTGAATAAACAATATATTTCACGTCACGGGACCTTCTCGCCGGAAGCACAACCGTTAAGCACAGCTCAACTCGATGCTCTTGCTTCCGCGATAAGGTCTTCCGTAACACAGGCTGCCTTTAAATAATACAATAACTCAAAATGTCACTGTGATATAGCTCCTCTCACAATACAGTCATTACGAGGAGATGAAATGAATCTCACAACGTATGACGTTCTTTACAAGATTATACACCGAAATTATACTTAACAAGTTAGAAGTAATTAAACGGGACGACCCGACCTGACTAAACGAGGCGCGCCGCGACACTCGCAAAGGCACTCAGGTTCAGCGTCGTAGCCCCACAAGGCAGAATGACACAGTCAGCCTCCACTCTCAGTACACTAATGGATTAGGATAGAAACCAGTCGGAAATAGGATGCATGTCATCCGTGAAGACGCCCCGGCTAAGACGAAGACAAACAAGACAAGACAAGCCAGGGGTAAAGTCGTCGAAGCTCTTCTTCTCTTCCTAGGACACCGACTCCCGGGCTCGACCAGGGCCGTTTCTTAGGGACGCCACAGGTGAGACGCCACAGCTACTTGAGGCGGCGGCTAATGGAAAACCACGCCCGCACAAACCCCCCTCAGAGAATACGTTGAAAAGACGACTGCTTTCGTTCGCTGGTGGAATGTGACTGACTATCAATTTGGATAACTTTAGGTTGGCAAAAAACGCTCACTACATCACGTGATGAAAATTCACGTGAAACTGGTACCACCCGATGGCGTTCAAACTGGGCGATTCACGTGTGGTACGCCAACATCCAAACTGTCGCACGGCAGCAAATATTTGTGTTCAGGCCAAATACTACGCACCTACGCTATCGCTACCTGGTGACTAACTGAACCCTGTCACCCCTCTAAACTTACTCCCCTACAAAATTAGACGAAAAAAATCCGTGTCTTGAAAGTCTTGTTGATTCCCATGTGTCCTCCCAATATGGAATCATGGGCCAATTTCATCACCTGCATCCTCAAAGGTTCAGAAACTACTACTTGACGCACAGGTTTATCTCCATTGCTGTTGAATATCCGGTACAGGATATTTTTCCTTGTCTCGAAGGTTATCTCATTTCCCTTTCGCGTTACGGGCTCAGTCTGACTTCATACTTGTCAAGCGTGGGGTCGGCTTTCTGTAGCTCCACCAGCCTTTCCCTACTCACCACAGCTGCTTCCGTGTTGTCCGGCACTTTTAGAGGGATGGTCTGGTGACTCTTCTTTGCATGATTTCTTGTGGTAACAGCACATGTTTCAGGTCTCCAATCTGGGTCTGGATCGTCTGCGTTTCTGGCACCATCAATGTTTCCGATGATAAGATGATAAGACTGGTGTCTTTACGCATAGCACCTTCACCTCTCCTCTCAGGTACAGGGTGTTGACGCTGACATTGCCAAGGGGGATAATCCTCACAGTTCCGTCGGACAAAATGAGGGTGATCCACTCCTGTAGCTTCTGGTCTTCAGCTACTAGGTCCTCTCTCACGATGATGCAACTACAAGCGGTATCTCTCAGCACTCTCACTGGTGTGTTTCCGACGAATCCTGACACCACCGGCATGTTCGGCACTTCATTCTCAGGTAGCGCGATGTTCGAGGCTGGTAAGAATGTAGCCCCATCTCCTACTGGGATGCGTCCATTCTTTCCAAAAGATTCAATCAGCTCCGGTGTCACTCGCGTTTCTCCAGATTCAAAGTCACTGGATGACGTCACATCATTGGCTAATACAGCGGCGGCTCTGTGTTGAGACGCGGTGCTGCTTCTGCCTGCTATCCCGCGATCTTGGTTGAATCTTCTGATGTTGTCGCCTCGGGGAACATCTTTAGGACACCGTATCGCCTTGTGGCCTTTTTTTTTTCACAGAGAAAACATGTCAGGTTCTCCACCGGCCTGTATTTCGGGGTGTCTCTGACATTGTGGATTTCCTCTGCTGGTGCAGACACACGCTGCGGCTTACTTGGCCCGAAGTTCATGTTGTGGGCGTCAAGGTATCTTTGAGCGAAGTCGGCCAGGGCCTTTAGGGACTGGCATTTTTGCTCCCTGAGGTGGGCGGCCAGGTCCTTAGAACATGCGTTGAGGACTTGTTCTTTGATGATGAGGTCACACAGGTCCTGGTACTCTTTGTTTAAACCAGCCAGCTCTATCCATTTCTCCAGGTAGCTCCTGATTCTCTCAATGAATTGGCCGTGTGTTTCTCCTTCTTCAGGCTTGCAGTTCCGAAATCGTCGCATGTAACCCTCTTCAGTGAAGTCGTACTGTCTCAGCAGGGCGGCTTTCAACTGTGTATAATCTTCGGCTTCTTCTCTTGGCAAGCGGGTGTAAAATTCAAGCGCTGTGCCAGTTAGAAGTGCACTTAGCTTGATAGCCCAAGTCTCTTTTCTCCAGTTATTGCTGTTTGCGAAGCGCTCGAATCGCTCTAGGTAAGCGTCCATCTTATCTGAAAAGGTGGTAGCTTCGGCTCATGGGCTGTTTGCTCTCTGCTGGCTATGCTGTTGCTTTAGTAGATCTTTGGCTCTGTGTTTCTATCTCCATCTGCTTTAATGAATTTCATGTTGACGCTGCCTCTCTGCCTCTTCTCGCTGTTTCTCTGCCTCTTCTCGCTGTTTCTCTGCCTCTGCTGCTTGAATTTCGAGTTTCCTGATTTCACACTCTTTAGCTCTTTTTCTCTATCAAATCTCTCCTTCTCTCTCTCCTTCACAAAGTCCAGGAGCTGAGCTCCCTCCAGTCCACATTCCTTTCCGATTTTCAGGAATGTCTCCATTTCCGATGTCGACATTTCTGCGTTTCACTGCTGGCTGTTTTCTCCGGCTACCCTTTCCACTGAGCCAACTGAAGAAGTCCCGTCGGAGGTGCCAAAATGTTACGTGTTGTGTCGTGGTCGTAGTATATCACACCAGACGGCACGCACCTAAGGTTCTTTTAAATAAACTTCATTCAGTTGCAACCCGTCACACGTGGCTTAAGGTTGTAGACAATACTGGAGTAACAGTTCCAACAATATTTTATTTCAGCGATGCGAGCTCCACACAATGCATTCCCAAATGCACCAACACTGATACAATGTCTCTTCTGCAAATGTCAACACTGGCGACACAATGCGTTTATCTTACAACGTACATCACCGTTACGCTGCGTCTCTCACAATGTACACCCTATATTTTGGCCACATACCTACGATAAACTGTGTGTCCCTACAACTGACAATGCATGACAATGTACACACGTGCTTCCTAGCACCATCTTTTATAGTAAAATGACTTTCCAGAATAATCTAAGGAATTCACACAACGCAACCAATCAGAACGGAACACGTAACTGAAACTCATAAATATTAATTAAAAAAAAGAACTTTCTAGAATAACTACAATAGTCTACAAAAAATCGACTCCTAATTTCAGCCCCAAATCCTAGTGTGTATGACGTCACACAAAAGTATGGCAAACCGTTCACGACATTTAATAATACACAAAGAACGGCTGCTAATTTCAAGCGCACAGGATATGACTAAAAATAGAGCGGCTCTACTACCGCTATTCTCCATGCAACTTTGCTAGAAGCTTCTGGACTAAACTTAGCGTATCATAACAAAGCCAAATCCGCTATCTGCGCGAACGATAAAAAAAATCTTACTGAAAAGGTACGGGATTCACAACCATAATAGCTCAAATAAATATCGAATCGTTTCCTACGATTAACACAAGCATGCTCTCACAGAACAACACAACCACAATCGTAACAGTGGGTATTTGAAAAATATGAAGAAAAAAAAACAACTTTCATGTGCCTGTGTCTCAGATGCAACATTTCTGAAGATCATATATATATATTAATTGATGTACATGCCAATTTTGGAGGTGCATTCTGACCATATCTAGTTTTTTTTTTTTTTTTTTCATGGCATCAGATATGCATGATCCAACACATCAACAGCATAGTGAACGCCACAACAATGCGCTTCACATAATGGGCCATAACATAAAGATGCAGCAACATTCAATGGTGTCACTTTGGGTTTGACTTAGTTAGTGTCTAAGGGTTGCACTGATGGCAGATTGAATGGTGTTCAGGTGGGAGAGTTTCTCTTTCAGGTCATATTACATATTTAAATTTGGCAGTTGAGGCAGTAAGAGGACCTGTGTTTTTAAAAAATAATTTTTACCTTGTTTGAAAATTTGTAGTAGGGCTGAATGTTGGAATTTGCTGGAAATTTCTGGTTAGCTGAGAAGAGACATGTTTTGTGCTTTGATTCATATCATCCTGAGCTTATCCAGTGGACAATTGTGGGCCTATGTTGAGTTGCCTTTGACGTAGTGATTTGAGGGGCACGCTGGGGTTGGTAAGGAACCAGTTTCATAGCCAAGAAATGAGACGGGTGATGTGCTTTTTTTTTTTTTTTTTTTTTTTGCTTTTTTTTTTCTTTTTTTTTTTTTTTTGTGCATGGCAAATGTGCAGCTGGTGGGTGGTAGTGGTTTTTTTTTTAGGGAATTGAAAAATTAGGGGATGACTGAGACTGACTAAGGCTAAGAGACTGGACAGTACGGAAACAGCACTGTGGTCCTTGGCCTGCTAGACTAAATCCGCAGGCATAGGGATGATCACGTCGTTGCGTAACACGTGTGGATAGCCCAGTGACTGTGTTGGTGGCAGCGCGCTCGCAGTAATTAACCATTATGGCATATGGGCGAGTCAACTCTAATTATCACTAACCCGCTGACGAAGGAAAAAAACAGAAGATCCCCATTAATAATGGAGATCGTCTATTTCCCCCTTCCTCAGTGAGATGTGACATAATTGTTGTCGGTCCACTCGCCCATATGCTATCTCGTCCAATCAACTCGCTCAAGGTAGCAATCATCTCCCCCAAAGTAGAAGTCAACTTGCCCATGGCCCGAGTCAACTCGCCCAAGGTTTGAGTCAACTCACCCCAAAACACCCTTCTTTTTTTTTTCTTTTTTTTTTTTTGGAGGGGGGAGGGGTGGTTGCATTAATTATATGTTTTATCTATTTACTGCAAAATACTTTATTTCGGATTATGTGAAAAAATTGTGTGGGTTTTTTTTTGGGTGCAAAATCACTTATTTGTGGTTTGCAATATTAGATATTTGGTCTACTTGCCACAAAATCCCCTAATTGAGGTTTGCGGTAAGTAGACAATTTGTTCATTCACCGCAAAATTGCTTAATTTGGGTTTTCAGTAATTATATATATTTTATTTATCCTTTTTTAAATTTATTTATTTATTTATTTATTGTAAGTAGACATTGTGGTAAGTAGATATTTTGTCTAGTTAGTTCAAAATCATTATTTTTTGCTTGCAATAATGAGATAATTGGTCTATTTACAGCAGACTATCTTATTCTGGGTTTTGTGGTAAGTTGACCTTTTGTCTATTTACATCAAAATCCTTCTTTTGTGATAAGCGTACACTTTGCTACCTACTGCAAAATACTTATTTGGTTTTACAATAATTAGATGTTCACAATTTATCACAAAATCTCATTTCATTGTTTACCACAAAATCCCTTATTTGGGGTGTGCGGTAATTAGATGTTTGGTCTTTTTATCACAAAATCCCTTATTTGGGGATTTGTGGTAATTAGATGTTTGATCTATTTACCGCAATATTTTTTTTATTTGGGGGTTTGTGGTTAATTATACATTTGGTCTACTTACGCAAAATCTCTAATTTTGGATTTTGCAGTAATTAGATGTTTTGTTTATTTACTGCAAAATCGTTTACTTAGGGTTTCTGTTAAGTAGACACATAGTCTATTTACCACAAAATCCCTTATCTAGGATTTTTGCAGTAATTAGATGCTGGTCTAATTACTGCAAAATACTTTATTTTGTGGTTTGCAGTAATTAGATATTTAGTACATTTACTGCAAAATCCCTTTATTGTGTATTGTGTCTTGTTGTCTATTGATGATTGTACATCAACTGATGATAACTCCCTTACAGTTCAATTTGCTGACGACACCACTGTTCAAGGTTTTATTTTAAAAAACAAAGAAACAGCATACAGAGAGAGGGTAGATGAACTTGTTGGCTGGTGTTCTGACAACAACATTGACCTGAATATGCCTAAAACCAAAGAAATGGTCATGGACTTCAGAAAAATCAAAAAGCGACATTGTTCTCCTCACTGTTCATGGTAGCCATTTTGAAGTTCTTGATTGTTTTAAGTTTCTCGGCACCTACATCTCAAACGATCTTAAATATGAGAAAAAACGTTGATTCTTTAGTGAAACAATCACAGCAACGACTGATTTTCTCAGACGTCTTAAAACGTTTGGCGTCAACAGACAAGTTTTGACCAACTTCTACCGGGCAGTTATTGAAAGTATTTTGACCTTCTTCCTTACCATGTGGTTTGGCAGTACCACACAGAAAAAACGATCCAAATTAAACACAGTAGTAAACACTGCATAAAAATCATAGGTATTGATTTGCCCTCTTTGGAGTCTTTCTTCCACTAAAGAATGCTAAAAGAAAAAGGCTAGATCTATCCTCCGAGATGATTTCCACCCAGCCCATGAGTTGTTTGAGTTGCTGCCATCAGGGTGCCGTTATAGAGCGATCGGAACACGCACGAGTTGTTTTAAAAACAGTTTTTACCCAACCTCTGTCCAGACTTTTATTTATGTAAACAAACGCCAAACCTGACCCATCCGTCCCACTGTTTACTGTATACATGTAATGTATATAAAGTATTGTCCAGCTATCAGCATAATAGTTCATCTGTGATGAAAGTGACGTGTTTTCTGCTGTGATGTGTCTTCTGTGATTTGCGTCACTGTGAAATCGTGTTTATCGCCTTTACGGCACGACTACGGCAGCAGAGTCTGCAAGACGTTTCTGAGTGGTGTGAGACCAACGTTATGGCACTTAACCCAGTCAAAACAAGACATGGTAATTGCTACACGCCAGAAGCATCAAATTAAACCGCTTTCTCTCAGCTTGTCTCTCAATGACAATGTCATAGAACAGGTCGTGCAGCATAAATTGCTGGGAGTGATTATAGACGATCAACTGAAGTGGCAGCCCCACATAAACACCGTCTGTAAACGTGTCTCTAAGAATATGTACATGCTAAGCATAAATTCATCACTGACGTTGCCACTCGTACAATATTCTTCAACGCTTATATCAAATCTCACATCGACTATGTGTCAACAGTGTGGGATTGTTACGATTGTGGTTGTGTTATCCTGTGAGAGCATGCGTATGTTAATCGTAGGAAACGATCCGATATTTATTTGAGCTATCATGATTATGATTCACGTACCTTTTTAGTAAGATTTTCTTTCAGTCGCACAGAGCGGAATTCACTTCATTGATACGTTAGTTTAGTTCAGAACGTTCTAGAAAGGTCGCACTGTCTAGTGACCTCGTGTGTTTGACGTCGGTAAGATTAGCGACACTTCGCAACATTTTGTTTACTGCGCGCGTGAAGCCGTCAGCCGTTTTTGTGTGTGTGTGTGTGTGTGTAAGATCGTGAATGTTCTCGAATTTTCCGACTAGTTTGCCATACTTTTGTGAGATGTTATTTTACTAAGGATTCGGAGCTGAAGTGAGCAGCCATATTTGGGTAGCCTATTGTAGTTTCTGGAAAGTTCGTTTTGTGTTAATATTTTTTAGTTCCGGTTACGCAGATTATTTTGATTGGTTGCGTTGAATGATTTTCTTGGATTATTCTAGAAAGTGTTTTACTATATAACGGTGGTGCTAGGAAAGCACGTGTGTACATTGTCTTGCTTTTTCAGTGTAGAGACACGCAGTTTATCGTTGGTACGTGGCCCGTAGAGGGTGTACATTGTGTGAGACGCTGCGTATGAGAAGTTTTGAGTTGCCAGTGTGGACATTGCAGAAGAGACTTTGTATCAGTTTGTGCATTTGAAAGTGCATTACTGTGTGGATATCGCATCGCTGAATTAAAATATTGTTGGAACTGTTACTCCAGTATTGTCTACATCCTTAAGCCACGTGTGACGGATTGCAGCTGAATGAGGGTTAATTTAAAAGAACCTTACGTGCGTGCGTCTGGTGTGTTTATCATACTACGACTTCAACTCCACCACGTAACAGGGATGGTTCAAGCGAAGTGCATTTCAACTGAAGAGGCTAAACTCCCTACATCTGAAATTAACACTTCCGGCTCCCCATCTCTCAACTGGTTAAAACAAACTCCTGTCACTGGACATGCTCCCTCTGAAGCAACACTTTTAAGTTATTTTAAACAAGGGTATCTTCATGTTTAAGTTGCACAAACAGTCATGTCCAGCGTACATTAACACTTTCTTTTTGGAACGTGTGTCTGCCGGACGTCTCTAGATTTGGCCCACAACTTACATCGAGCTCCCCGCCCGCGTAGTGACATCTTTAAATCAAGCCTGTCTTTCGCAGGAAGCTCATTATGGAATTCTTTGCCATTTAACATAAGATGTGCGCAGATGCTGTCGTCCTTCAAGATTAGCCTCTTCAAGTGTTCGTAGTTCGTTTATTCCATTTTGTTGTCCCCGGCACTGGCACCGAAGTGATCGGGGACCCTCTTCAAGCACCAAAAGTCATGTTTATAGGAGGCATCGTTGGTCACACGGTCGGTGCCTCTAGGGCATCCACTGGCTCAAGTTATCAGCTTTGTGATCAGTCTTCTGACTGCATTTATCGCTGTACACTGCCCTAGGCGAGTGGTAACATTCTGTTTGTACGTGTGTGCATGTGTTTGCGTCAGTGGTTGCGTGAGGGCGAGCTTAAAGTGCGTGCCTGTGAATCGTGCATCGGCTTTTTTGTGGGTGTGCTATATTTAGTCATTCGCTTACATTAATGCTTTTTTTTTCTTCTTCTTCTTCTCGAACTATTAAACGCCGTCACACTGTGAGTTTGGCTCTCAAAATGAAATCTGTGGTCTTCTGTAGTGCCTCTTCAGGCCCGTACAGTTTTTCTTGTAGAGTGGCTGGCGTCGGCCATATCTCCTTCCTCAGCAGCTGGTGGTTCCCACTAGTCCTGGAAGATGTGCTCTGTGGTCTGCTCTGCTTCTCCACAAGGGCACAGGGGATATGGCACGAGGTGGAAGCGTCTGTGCAGCGAGGTGGAAACTGAGTCGGTTGTGCCCGGTCCTCAGACGGAAGATGGTCACCTGCACTTGTCTGGACAGCTGATGTTAACTGCTTATAATAGCTATGACTTCAGGCACGTATCTCATCTGCTGTCTCACTCGATTTGCTATTGCTGATAAGCGAAGTTGAGGGAGACAAACAGTTTGGCAGGCACTATTTATCGTGGAGAGACTGAGGGAAGGGGGTAGAATGTGGGGACGTCACTTAAATAGCTCAAAACGTTTGTGTTAAAAAAAAAAAACACCCGACTTTTGTTGTTGTTGTTGTTACTGTTGTTGTTTGTTTTGTCTGGTCTTTTTTGTTTTTGTTCTTTTGTTTATTATGTGCATTTTGATTTCCCGCCTTTTTAACTTTGGGTGTTTCAATATTCTTTGCATGCATATCAGTTTTCTATTCACATAAGTGTGTGTGTGCGGTGTGTGTGTGTGTGTATGTGTGTGTGTGTGTGTGTGTGTGTGTGTGTGAGTGCGCGCGTGAGTATATATGTTTGTATTTGTGCGTATACAGTCAGTCATATGTCAGTGTGTGGTATATATATAGTTTCAGTTTTTGTTTGGCGGCTTGATTCTGTATTTCTTTCAGTTTTCCTGTTTTGACACGCATGTTTATTTTTTAACTTTGTGATGTGCGTTGTATCACACTGTGAACTGTATGCGTGTTGTGTAGTAGTAGTAGTAGTGTGTGTGTGTGTGTGTGTGTGTGTGTGTGTGTGTGTGTGTGTGTGTGTGTGTGTGTGCGTTGGTGTGTGTGCGTGCGTTGGTGTGTGTGTGTTGCAGCACTGTTCGTGTGTGTCTGTATGTGTGTGATGTAGAATGTGTGTGTGTGTGTGTGTGTGTGTGTGTGTGTGTGTGTGTGTGTGTGTGTGTGTGTGTGTGTGTGTGTGTGTGTGTGTGTGTGATGTAGTTAACTGATGTTCATCAGTTGTGCCTGTGTGCTTTTATTCCGGCAGTACTGTCGTGCGAAAGCGTTGTTTTGTTTATGATAGTGTTTAATGGTAGTTCTTCGCTCAATGGTAGTAACGGCAAGTTTGAAAATTGGTTCTGTTACCAAATACTTTTACCGTTATGAAATAAAGGTGGATGGTCATTGTCAATCATTGTCCCTCCGGCTGACACTGGCATTGACCCGCCTCTGACCGGACCCTCGAGGTGACGAGAACCACTGGCAAAGCCGCCTAACTGACTCGTAGTAATACAACTAATAATATCATATCATATTATTGATAGTTTAGCAGGGGAGATTATTTGGCTCAGTGTTTCAGTACAGTAACACCAATTTCCCACAGCACGCCGCAGGCCCAGTAGTTAGCAATGCTGCTGGTACCAGAGCGAGTAAGTACCAAGCAATCGGCGAGAGGCACGCCGAACACACCCTTAGGGGTGAGGGTATAAATAGCGGTGCCTAGCAGAAGCGAGACCTCTACCTCCAACCAACCAAGAGCACGGCCAGCCAAGCCACAACCCAATCAACAGATGGCGAATGCCAAGCAAGCCCGGATAGAAAATCTACGGGGACAACAGCCGCCCCACCGACTGCAGCCAAAAAGATTGGCACCACACCCATCATCACCCAAGACAGTAGCTGCGGAAACACCGCCCCACCCACGGAAGAGACTGGCACAGACGCACCCCCGGCGGCCCCAGTCTACGAAGAGCAAAGCACAGCGACCGACCCACCAGTACAAGAAGGCGACACCACCCCATGCCCACCAACCAACCAACCTGCCACCAGTCAGCGGAAGCGCAACAGGCCACCCAAGCGCTTCCGAGAAGCGACACGCCGGACACTACTCCCCACGCCACCACCACACATCCGACTGCCACCGCAACACCGCCACCCACCTCGCTCCACCCAACGCCCGACACCCAGACCCAGACCCCACTGGCCACCACCACCGCCACCCGAACTCCCTAGACCCCTCCATACCCAGCCACGGTTTCGCCGGCCACCACCACCACCGCCACCACTCGTGCTACAACTTCTAGCGGAGTGGCTGGCCTACCAACACCCCCCAGCCTGGCACTGAAACAGCAACGGTCCCCCGGCCACACCACCCGCCTCCTCCACCACCAACCACCCGGCCCTGGCAACACCATCAGCCACTGCGCGACGGAGCGACGGACAGTCAGCAAGACAGGCCCCCTCCCCCCCCCCCTCCCCTGGCCCCCCCCCCCCCACCCCCCTCAGACGAAATCAGCGATAGCTGGAAGTCTTAGTCCCTTTAAAAATTGTACTTGCAGCGAGAGCTGGAAGTCCGTATCCTTTAAAAATAGCATAGCATAGGAGCGAACATGCTTCCCGGAAGAGAAGACTGTTCTGCAAAGAACATTAAATAGTTGTAATTCCTGTAAAGGAATACTGTCCAGCAATGGACTGGTAGTTAATTAAAATTCCTGTGAAGGAATACTGTCCAGCAATGGACCTGTAGTTAAGTAGAATTCCTGTGAAGGAATACTGTCCAGCAATGGACCTGTAGTTAATTAGAATTCCTGTGAAGGAATACTTGCTGAACTGTTGAAACATGGAGGAGAAGTAACAACGAAGGTCCTCACTACACTCTGTCAAAAGATCTGGGAGCAAAAGAAATGGCCAGTAGAATGGACACAGTCTCTAGTGATCCCGCTCCCCAAGAAAGGAAACCTGAAACAGTGCCAGAACTACAGAACTATCAGTCTGATAAGTCACCCTAGCAAAGTAATGCTTAAAATCATTCTCAACCGCCTCAAAACTTTCGCCGAGGAACTGCTGGCAAAAGAACAGGCTGGCTTCAGAGTTGGAAGAAGCACTGTATAGCAGATTTTCAACTGCCGCGTCCTGATCGAGAAACATCTGCAGCATCAGCGCGAACTCTACCACAACTTCATTGATTTCAGGAAAGCATTTGATCGCGTCTGGCACGACGGACTCTGGCAAGTCATGAGATCGTTCAACATAGAGGAGGGACTGATCCAAATGATAGAAGCGCTTTACAAGAACGCCTGCAGCGCGGTTCTACTTAACAATCAGTCAGGCGAGTTCTTCAGGACGACGATCGGTGTCCGTCAAGGATGCCTGCTCTCTCCTGTCCTTTTCAACATATTCCTGGAGAAGATCATGCAGGAAACCCTCCACGACCACCATACTTCAATCTCTATTGGTGGCAGATCCCTGTGCAATCTTCGATTCGCAGACGACATTGACCTCATGGCAGGCAGCAATAGTGAGCTCCAAAACCTGACAGACAAACTTTCAAGTAGCGCAGGGTCTTATGGCATGGAGATCAGTACGGATAAAAGCAAAGTGATGATCAACACCACAAGCGACAGCAGCAGCAACATTCACATGAACGGCCAGAAGCTAGAAGAGGTCAATAGCTTCAAGTACTTGGGAGCCACCCTGTCCAAAGACGGTAGTTGCATAGCAGAGATCCGTATCAGGATAGGTACAGCAACATCCGCAATGGCCAGGCTGGACAGGATATGGCGAAGTAACTCCATCAGCTTCACCACCAAGTACAGGCTTTACAAGTCCCTCGTAGTGTCTATTCTACTCTACGGCTGTGAGACTTGGACACTGCTTGCAGACTCAGAAAAGAAAATCCAGGCCTTTGAGAACAAGTGCCTGAGGAAGTTGCTCCGCATCTCGTACCGCGAGCACAAGACCAACGAATATGTACGGAGCATCGTCACTTCCCTGGTGGGCCCACATGAACCCGTTCTGGCAACCGTGAAACGGCGCAAGCTTGCTTGGTTTGGCCACGTGACCCGACACAACACCTTGTCCAAGACTATCCTCCAAGGCACTCTCGAAGGAAGTCGTCGGCGAGGTCGTCAGAGAAAGAGTTGGGTCGCAAACATAAAAGAATGGACCGAACTCGAGATGCCAGACTTGCTTGCCACCGCCCAAAATAGAACTCAGTGGAGAGCACTGTCTGTTGCTGCTGCCTTTCAGTCCCCCCAACGCCCAGTTCGGGCAAGGGACTGATGATGATGATGATGATGATGAAGGAATACTGTCCAGCAATGGACCTGTAGTTAATTAGAAATCCTGTGAAGGAACTGTCCAGCAACGGTCATACTGCATGACTTAGTTCAATTAGAATTCCTGTAAAGGAATACTGTCCAGCAATGGACCTGTAGTTAGTTAGAATTCCTGTGTGAGGAATACTGTAGATTTCATGTAAAGGCCGAATACTGTCCAGCAACGGACTTACTGCAATTCCTGTGAAGGAATACTGTCCAGCAACGGACAGACCGCATGGTTTAGATAGTCCCGTAAAGGACTCGGTTTAAGTGTGGTGTAGTGCTTCGTCCCGAACGGACGAGTGTTAATCTTCTCTAGTCCCGGAAAGGACTACCCAACAATCCCGAAACGGATTGCCTTTGTCCCGCAAAGGACATTTATAATTAACTAAGTAGATAATTTAAGTACTTTGTTAAGTGAGTTTTTGACCTATAGAACTTGTGGTTAGAAGTCTAGTTTTCACTTGTGTCGATTGTTACGTCTAGTGTGTAGGCTAGCATAGCTTTGGGTTCCTAGGCCGGTCTAATGGTAGGTAAGCATAGTTATGGTTTCAGGTGTCTTATGAGCGTCTGTATTATTGTGTTTTGCTTTGAAGTTTGATGAATGGTCTTTGACATGTCTGACATCATCGGGATGAAATGTATGTTCTGTAATCTGATCCAAAATGTCAAGTTCACATGGTTGCATTTGACATGTTTGCAGCACTGTAGTTTTGGCCACACTCCCCAGCAAGCACAGTATATCAGGGACTGACGTAGCGGGCCGAGAGTCAGAGCCGGATTGATGAATGCGAGGATGCGAGTCAGGAATGTTTGTACGCGTTTGTGTGAACTTGAATCAGTGGCAGCGCAAGAGTGTGTGTGTGTGAGTGCCTGTGTGAGACTGAGAACATGCTGAGAGTCTGTTGACGTGCTTAGTTAATAGTTATGTACCAGTTTAGTGTGGCACACATGGGCAACGCACGCACAGCCACTACGAGTTTCTCTAGATACTGCGCGGCCGGTGGTCAGGTCCATTGCGCGAATTGGTATTTTGAACGCAACGCGAGGCAGACACACATGCGCCTGCGAGACCAGTGTAAAAAACTTGAAGATAGACTAAGTAGTTGAATTACACTTCACAGCAATCTCCAGCCCTTCCCTAAACCGAAAAAGGGATACGGACTGAAAAGCTAAAAACTAGACTGGCACTTGCACGTCAAGACGGGCAGTCCGCTGTGTCTGACGGTCGTCTGCTCAGCCAGGCTAGAAGCTAGTCAGTCTGGTTACAATAGTAAAAGTAAACTTCCATCATAGACGTCAGTGACATCAGTATTACCGGCTGTCAGTAACAATGACTATGTTTCAAATACCGATCTGGAGTCAGTTTCGGGCGGAGTCACCGAAAACTAGGCCGCGGTCACATCATACTCTTGAAAATGCCACACGTTTTTATATTGCTAATCAGATCAGTTTTTGAAACACAACCAGAGAACGACTGTGAGTTGCCACGACTGGGCCCCGCGCTGCAAATCCGGCCCCCCCCCCCCCCCTTTTTCCTCAGTCAAGTCATGCAGTACCTCTCATCATTTCCCGCGGGTCCGGCAACTCAGTCGCACATCCCTCCCCCGGGCAACCCCCTCCTCAGTTCCGGCACCCCCACCCACTGAGTTAGGCCTCAGGCTCAGTCCCCCTCATGAAATGATCATCCCTGCAGCCGATGTTTGCATTCATGGGCTGGGCCATAGCCCGTTTTGCCACGTTATCTGCACGAACTCAAGTGCATCTTATCGGACTGACGGATTTGCATGACGCGACAATGTCAGTTAACAACAAACCACCCTTCAGCCGGCATTACTACGCGGCTATTGCTATCTGAAATTGTGGTCTAGCCCGTGTGATTTGGGCTCTTACAGCTCGGAGCTTCGAGCCGCCGGGTAGTGCCCAGATTAAAGCTGAGGTGCAATGAGAAAAACCCGCCCAGCGCGTGTTTTAAAAAGACTCTACAGGACCCAGCTTGGGCCCTGCCCCTAAGTGGGTCAAATCGGTTCGTAACACAGTTGACGGAGTTGGCAACTGCGTATCCCGAGCTTGCAAAACTCTCGGAAAACGACAGACCACTTCCTGTTGCACGGAAATCATCGCGATTAGCAGATCGGACAACAGCAGACGATTCTGTGACACTTTGAAACTGACCAACAGCCAAGGATTTTACGCGTTGGGGACTATGATGGCAGAATGTACGGCTGTACATGCTGTAAGTATGACTCCTGACACTTTGTAGTTGTGAACGAATTTTTTCAACACGTACCTCCAGTCCAATATAGGCTAATATAAATAAATAAAGAAGCATTGTGATGTACAACCAACACAGTAAATTGGATGAGAGAGAGAGAGAGAGAGAGAGAGAGAGAGAGAGAGAGAGAGAGAGAGAGAGAGAGAGAGAGAGAGAGAGAGAGAGAGAGAGAGAGAATCGACTGTTTACATAGATGCCAAAAGATACAAGGTCGCCATGGGTCAAGCTGATTTTTAGTAGCTGCCCTTCGTATGGAGAATTTTGTTTGCTGTAGGCCACTCCAGATGAAAAGATATAACAACAAACACAAAACGACAAATAACCCCTCCTTCCTCACCCTTCCGATATCGAATAAAGCTTCAGGCTGTGCTGTGTAACTTACGGATAGCTCGGCCTGGTCCATATCCAGTGTGCGTCCAGGCAAGACACAAATGGCCTGCTCTGTCCGTCGGGTGGTCGAGTGTCGTCTGCTACTGTTGCTGTCAGTAGAAATATCGCTGGTTTAGATCAGTGATCGCGGTGCCCACCTCCGCGCTGCATACAGGAAGTGGCCTGTCTTTTTCACGGGAGTTTTGCCAGCACGACAAACGCAGTTGAAAACTGAGTCAACTGAGTTCCAAACCGGTTTGCCGAAGTTAGCCGAACGTTCACGAAGACAGGGCCCTCGCTGGGTCCTGCAAAGTTTTTTTAAAACACGTGCGGGGCGGAGTTTTTTGACTGTTTCTCAGCTTTAAGCAGCCATGCACTCATTTTAACTGAGCGTTACTCAAACCAAAGCGGCCTCCAGACAAGCATAACTGAGAGAAGACCGTGCTGAAACAAACGCCGCAGTGGTCGCCGCTGTATCATTACTGACTTGATATCAGTATTCAGTTCTACCTCAATCGCCGCACGTGCCGTTTGTGGGCGTGGTCTAGAAGTCGGCTCAGATGTGAAACCTGTCAACACATCTTGATAACTCGGCCCGCTAACTCGCACTGTTAATGTTTCCGGGGTGCTTGCCTGGCATCTAGTCACAGTCAAGCCGGCCCTGTTTCAATTAAACTCAGTTTGAGAAACATCAGCATGAATGACACCAGTAAGAGGTATAAATTCTCATGAGCCCTCAAGCAGAGGGGATAATGAGTATCTATGCCCCTTGCAGATGTGGATTGGTTTCTTGCACAGACTACAATCGTTACTTAGTCCGCGTCCACTTCCTCAGTTTGAGGAACGATGTCAGTTACACTGAAACGCACAAAAATCAAGCTAAAGGCATATATTTTTTTTATAAGTAGCCTTTTGTGGCGAGGACATATGAAGATCTGTACCTCTTGCAGATTTCATAGACTCACTCTTGCAACTTGACAATCCTTACTTCAGCCGACGGTTATTTTTTACCAGATACATGTGACTTTCTAGAGAGTAACAAAGGTTTGGGTATACACGCAACCCACAAAAAAAACGCTATCTTCGAAACCTATGTCCGAAGTGCAACATGCTGCATGCTGTAAAAGAGAAAGAGTGCCACACCACTTGGTTTTAACTGTCATGGCTGAACAACGTTTCGAAACTTGATTAATTATTTATTACTGTTATAACATTTAATTCAATCAGTTGCACTGACAAGATATGTTGTGATGTGCGATCACTTTCAGTGCCAATTATGCAGTCTCAGTGATCACTGATAACTTACAGAGCAGAAATACAGAAGATTGGGCTTTTCCCTCTGATAAAAAAAAAAATGAAAGAAACCACTAATGATCCGTAGCTATGTATACCAACGTGCCTAGAGAATAAATGTGTGATTTCATTTGTCGCTGAGTATCTACAGTGTCATAAATTGTGAAAATATCTGTAAAAGAAAGTAAAGGTGCACCTCAGTAACTGAAGGTCCATGACTTTAATTTTTAAAAAGACAGCAATAAATAACCGTCGGACTTCTTCTTTGGGAAACAATATCAAAAAGTTAAAGGACAAGTCCTTCTTGCACAAGAAACCAATCTTTCATAGTCCGCAATGGTATGTTACCGGGAATTTACGAGGAAAGGCATATAATGTCAGTAAATATTCACCCCATTTAATATCACCATTGTACAAGTTTACGCTCCAACAACAAGCTATGATGATGAGGAAATAGAAGACTTATATGACCAACTGCAGGAAGTCCTGGACCAGACCCCCAAGACAGACATTCTTGTGGCGCAGAGAGACTGGAATGCCAAAATAGGAGAGGATGCTACTGCAATGCAGAGACCAAACACACAGGCTTAGGGCTCCTGGAATTTGCCAGCGCAAATGATCTGAAGCTGATGAACACGTTTGGCCCACACAAAGCAGCACCATAACCAACTTGACTACATCATACATAAAGATTCGCTTGCAAACCAGTGTGAACATTGCCAAGACAAGAAGTTTTCAAGGAGCAGACATTAGAAGCGACCATTACTTAGTGATGATGACCTTCCGACTCCGTCTGAAGAAAGTCAACAAGCAGGGTCCCACCAGAATCAAGTTCGACCTCGAGAAGCTAAAAGACCCAGAGGTAGCGGAAGCCTTCCAGGCAAAGATAGGAGGAAAATTCGCACCACTGCTGCTTCTAGGTGCAGAAGACACGGATGTGGACACACTGATCAACACATTTAACACTGCTGTAACACAAACAACTAGTGAGATCCTTGGCTTACAGCTGACATCCTTGATCTGTGTGACAAGCGTCGAGAATTAAAGAAAAAGAAGTCAGAGGTAGAAGGAGCTAAACAATACAGGGAAATTAACCAGGATATTAAGAAAAACATGAAAAAGGCAAAGAAGAGGTGGATTGAAGACCAGTGTAAACATATAGAAGAAAAACTGAACAAAAATAATACCAAAAAAGCATACCAGCTAGTGAAAGACCTGACCAGTGCAAAACAGGGACGCTCTTCTATCATTTAAGATAGCGAAAGGAAATGTCTTACGGAAGACCAAGACATTCTGAAGAGATGGACAGAGTACTGCTCACATTAATTGTACAACCACCGAACTACAGGGAACCCAGGAATACTTGTCCAAACCCCACCAGTGACCAACAGTGACAACTATCCCATCCTCCGAGTCCAAGAAGAAGTAGAGGCTGCCGTGAAGTCGCTGAAAAAAAGGAAGGCAGCAGCAGCAGACAACATCCCTGCAGAACTAGTCCAAGAAGAAGGAGAAGACATGATAAGCGCCTTACTAACTATCTGCAATAAGATCTGGCAGTCAGGGGAATGGCCCACACCATGGACCCAATCACTTATAATAACTCCCGAAAAAAAGGAAACTTAAAAACAATGCCAGAATTATCACACGACGGTCTTATATGCCACCCAAGCAAATTCATGTTAAAGATCCTTCTGAAAAAGCGGAAGCCACAGGCAGAGGAAATCATAGCTGAGGAACAGGCAGGCTTCAGACCAGGGCGCAGCACAACTGAGCAGATCTTCAACCTGAGAGTTATATGTGAGAGGTACCTTCAGCACCAGCAAGACCTTTATCATGTCTTTGTGGATTTTAAGAAGGCGGTTGACAGGGTGTGGAATGCAGCCCTTTGGTCCACCATGAAGCTGTACAACATCAATGCCAACCTGATCAAAGTAATAGAAAACCTATACAACAAGGCCACTAGCGCAGTTCTGCTTCAACGGCAAAATTAAATAGGAAATTGGTTTAGGACAACAGTCGGAGTCAGACAAGGCTGCAGGGAATGGAGGGAGCTGGTTGCCAAGTCATCAGTGGTGCCCCAACGGTCGGCAAGACTACAGGATAGATAGATAGAAATATTCATCGTGTTCTGTTCTCAAGTGCGTTATGAAGTCGCACATGGAAAGGAAATAAGAACTAAACTAACAAGTCGACTGACGTTTCAGTCATGTCCAAAATAAAGCGTTAAGAATTTTTTTGTACCTTACATGTAATTTGCGGCCTGACTATGAAACGCTTTAGTGCGTCACAAATTGGAACAAGGCAACGCTATGCATGGCACGCTTTCAGATACTCAGCCCGTGATTTATTAAGTCAACAAAATCAATGTGGGGAAAAAGAATTTCAATTATACCATGCAGTGGGCACACATGCTGCTCGATGATATCGTGCAAACTGTCGGGAATCGTGTACAACGTCCAACTCTATGCTTTTTGAGCCAGCTCATTGAGCTTTCATTACAATGGATCGAACTTTATCCAGAATTCTCCTGCCTTTAAGTACTGTTCGAATAATCTATATAGTTTTGCTGCTCTTTGTGAGGACTGTGATAAACGCATCATCATCTGGATCAGTTTCAGGTATATTTTTTGCCCATAAAGTGACGATAGTTGCCATATTTTCATTCTGTTGGTTTCCCTCTGATATTCCTGTCAAAATCAAAACCATTTTGAAAGTTGTTTGATAGGCTACTTTTGTATCATCTAGCATTGCCTACAAGTGGGTTGGGCAGTTCAAAAATGAAAAGAGAACATTTGTAAATTCAGATTACAGGTCAATTTTGCCAAGTGTTAAGCGGGACCTGCAAGCCTTGCTCTTTTTTACATAAAGGAAAAGATCGACATTATTTTGAACAATATTTGTAACTTCCCATCTTTATTTCTGAGTAGAGCCAAAGGATAGAATTTGTAAATTCGGATTACAGGTCATTTTTGTCGTGTTAAGCGGGACCTGCAAGCCTTGCCTCTTTGTTTACACAAAGGGAAAGATCGACATTATTTTAAACAATACTTGTAATTCCCGTCTTTATTTCTGAGTAGTTCCAAAGGATAGTGTGCGATGCCCCTGGCCTCCGAACATTCTCTGCAAAGGATACTCCATTTCTCGACAAAGGCTCAGAAGAAACAGAAAGTGGACCTCTCGGAGCAACTATTGAAAATGTTTAGGACAAGTGGCCCCCATAGGCGGACAAAGTGACTGGCTGCATACAAGAACATTTGGTACAATGCCCGTCGCATTCATGGTCGTGCCATGTTTCCACAATGTCTATATCCTTTGGGACACCTTTCACTGAAACGGGCAAAGTGCATAACTGGGATGGACTCTCCTCTGCCTGTGTCAGAATGAAAGGTGAGCCGCACCAGGTTGTCCAGACAGACAACGAGAAAACAATCTCGAAGACTAGCTGACCGCTGCACACGTCCACCCACTGAACAGTACTCCAATCTGAAACGTCTTTTGAAGGCGTTGAGGTAGCAGTTGTTGAATGATGCTTCCTTTTTAAGGCGACGCTCGGCTTCACACAATCTTACTGTCAACCCGGCTTGTCAGTCCAGTGATCGCGAAGACTGTCCTAACACTGTGGTAGCTGTACGAAAGGTAGTCAGTACAGAGTCCCTGCAGTACGCCGGCCTGCATAGTGTATATCATGTGTTCCGAGCAGTGTGTGAAATGTTTGGTACAAACGTTTCAATCACTTCATAATGTAAGAATCTGCATTGACGGCTTTCGAAATGTACCTCTTGTTTAAAAATGATTCAAAGAAAAGCTGGACTTCCAGAGGAACATTGTGAAACCACTCTGTGACCACGTCTAGCTCTTTCCAATGCAGCGGGTCATTTGCACTGGCTGCATGACTGCATGCTGCACATGGCAACTCGTCACCAGTGCTGACTCCAGAGCCATTATGATTTTGGCGATATGCAGACTGCGAGAGACTTTTTTTCAGCTGGATGATGATCATCCAACCTAAGAACTTCTCTCTCTCTCTCTCTCTCTCTCTCTCTCTCTCTCTCTCTCTCTCTCTCTCTCTCTCTCTCTCTCTCTCTCTCGACTGTGCACATGCAGGGTTTTAGATCGAAGCTTCCCGAGACCGCTGAGAAATGTCATCTTGTAATCGCAGAGTGTTATCGTCCGCATACGCTTTTAATGTACCACTTTCGAACACGTGTATTTCATGGCAAAAGTCCAAATGGCGCTGCTGAACTTCTGTTCTGACGAGCAGCAGAAAATCATTCAAAAAGGTTGGGTCTGTACTGACTACTTCTCTGGAAAATTCAATGAAAACATGAACTCCCTTTTCATTACCGCAGTGAGTAATGGCACAATCGCCGCAATATAGCTGTGGTTTATCTGCCTAGTGTATCGGGCAAGTTTTTCAAAATGTCCCTTTGAATAATGTCAGGATAATGAATACATCTTGCATAAAGCTCGATGCCTTCCCGTAGGTTTCCAAATGCTTGCCCGTTTTTCTCTGCTGAAACTGTTTCAGCGCACAGCTGATTCAGTGATCTTTCAGTTTCTCGCACAAAGTTACACACTTACTCAAGAAAAAAATCTTCTTGTCCAAAAGTCTTTCATATGCAAACTCTCAACAATCTGGAAATTCAAGCTGAAAATGCCACTCGAACAGTTTGATTTTCTCCCAGGATGTTTGTTATGATCTGTTCTGTACTGGCTGTACAGAGGTTTCAGATGAGTCTCAGCGGTTGATGAATATTTAAAAAAGAATGTATCAATCTCTCTAATATGAATATTAGCCCTGGCAACATTTTGATAAAGTTCAGATATTGAATTAATAGAGTCAGATGGTTTTTTTTCTCCAAATGTCCTTCCGGCAGCACACGTGTTCGCAGACGGCGGTGAACAATTTAGTAGACAATATTCCACCTCCTCTGCGAGCTGAGCACAGATGCGCAAAGCGTTTTTGTTTATGAAGACGTATGCTAAAAGCTCACTAAACTGAAGATATAATGTTCCATCCTTGTTAAGCAATGCACTCTGGGCCTTTAGGGACTGCAGGATAATTATTATCCCTCCCGCGTGACAGTGTCTGAAGCGCAATAACTCTTTTTAAGAGTAATATAAACTGGTCAAAACCCACCCACACTTGACTGTCTTCCTCTATAAAAGGTAGCTTTCCAAGACTTTTAAGGTTGTATGGTGAAGCCATGCTCGTGAACGGAGATGAACCTAGACACACATTCAATGGCATTTGATAACATGTCAGGAAACCTGCAACATGTTCTTGACTGGATGAAAGAAGTTAAGGCTTTAATGATAAGATGTAATAACACAGAGGGAATGCGGTTAGGTCCTCATGATTGCAGATTTAAAAACAAAAACAAGAACCCAGGGTTGGTAACTTCAGTTTCCAGATCGAATGCCGGTCCTCTAATTATACAAATCATACACACTAAAAATCGGCGGCGATGAAACTGACTCCCGCGGCACTAAACTCAGTCGGTAAACACTGGCCGGCCTGTTTTAAATATTAATGTCCTAATGTAGAAACTGACTTGGCCGGGATCTTTTGTTCCAGCTAAATCTTTTGCAACATTTATCTACAAATGCATACACAGTAACATGATAATCATACTTTGAATAAAATAACAATTCTTATTTACACAAGGACAAGCGGCTCAGGAGAAAGAACAGAGATGCCGCAACTCAGAACTCTGGCCATACCTTCCCCTGCAGCCACTGTGGTCGAACCTGCCTGTCCCGGATTGGCCTCCGCAGCCACGAACAAGCCTGCAGACGTCGTGGGCAACTCCTATAAAATCTTCGTTCGCGAAGTCCAGCCAAGAGATTTACACAAATAAATATGATGTTTATAAAAATCGGACCACCTGAACCGGCCCTTACCTACATTTTTTTCGGTCTTGCCGTGTGTCAAACAATCCAAAGCTCGTCGAAATGAAGGAAAAACTTAATTAATTCCCACGCGCATAATTATATATAATGCACAAAGAAACTGTTCGGCATACTCTATGTGAATTCATGAACACACAAGAATTCGTGAACACACGTGTTTTCTTGAGAGAAAGTCACGTAAAAAAAAAAAAAAAAAACGGACTACATAGTCTTAGAACCAGTCCGCAGCGGCATCCTCATACGTAGGATCATAATCAACATCAATGGCCCAACAAGAGACTCAAATTTAATGCAGCTTTGGGGGCTGATGAGGATGTAAGCCTCTTACAGACGCCGAAGGGGTTTTGAATTGTGCTGCACCGCGAAGATGGGGACCACGCATGAAGTATCAGTTTACATTTGCTCTAGAGAGAGACGGCAAGAGGGGGCAAGTGTTATCTACCACCGCTGACAACTGGCATCCTGCCTCCCTAATTGTAAGGATGCACTTTGTTCATTGAGGACTAACTGTATTAGTAAATGATATCTCCATCAGTATCCCGCCCTGGACAAAATCTTTTCCGCCTAGTGCCTCTCAGTCTCAGTCAAACTGACAGACTCACTTCCTATGTAAATAAGGATTTGTTGAGAGATCACTATCTTATACACACTATACCCGTCATCTGCTCTCTGCGTTGTAAAGCCGGCCCCGTTTAACATTAACTACAGGCAACTGATCAGAATATGTTTACGGGCAGGCGTTGTTCCAGTGACTAGACTTGAAACGCTCCAGATGATACGCGGAAGTGTGTGGATTGAACTTACAAAATGAAAAACATAAATGCTGTGGTTAAAGTAAGCGGATTCATTGAGAGTAAGCTGGTCTGTCAAGTTTTATCATCAGGTGCTTCTGCTGTCCTCGCCGATCATTTGCTCACGCGCACCTGTGGAAAATAGGGCACGCGTGCGCAAGGCATGACGGGAAAAAGCTGTGTGAGTCATGGCGGCCTGTGTGTACTAAGCCAAGTTTCCCATTTGCTTCGATTTGACTTCATTTGTGTACAAGTCCCTAGCTTTCACACCGGCCGTTCGGCCACAAGGAATCAACAAAATGGGGCTCGGATCACTAGGCGTGTGTGTTATATTTATCGTATGCGCAGGTGAGTGGAATTTATGGTGTCTGTTTCGAATTTTCACCTGTGCGAAGTCGTCTGCCACCTTGTCGGTTCGTCGGTTTTTCTCTCACGGCTGGCCACCAGGAAGCCATGCTATGGTCATCCCTAACACGGCTCTTGTCTATCGCCACTCGCTTTGCGTCTATTTCCTCTCAGTCCCCATGCTGTTGTGTTTATTTATTTCAAATTAAAAAATCGTTTGCTTACATTTTACGAATTTGAGAGTCGCTTCCGCCTTGTTTGGCTACCATTATACTTTTAGTCTATTTCGTTGGTGCGCCGTGAGACGGCCTTAGTCGCCTGTTTGGCGTTAAACCCAACTTGGTTGTAGTGTAGTGTCTTTTTCGAACCGAAGTCACGACTTCCGTTTCTTCACAAACGTACATTTTGATCTAACTGGAACACAAAAACAATTTGTTCTAACTGGAACACAAGCAATTTGTTCTGCATAAATTATGGAACATTGCACGAGTGAGCTACTTCTTTGATACTGATTTACTGCAAGGGTGATTTGACTAATGCGATCTTGATTGATTGTGATGGGACAGGGGAGGATCGCTCGCATATTATGTTACGTCGTTTTGCGTGCTGTTGTACAGGCTGTAGTGCACAATCATGATAGGCTATACTAGTCTACCTTTACTGTCAGCAGCCCCTCTTCAGTCTAGCAACACAGCGACCTTTCAGCAAGAGGCATAGATTCTCAGGAGCCCCAGCAGATGCAGTGGCGCATGAGAATCTATGTATCTTGCAGACATAAGGGTTTGGCGGAGAGATTCAAAGGTTGTGGTGTGAAACTTTGGAAACTGTATTTGATGTGGCCCGTGTGATCATTGTATTGTACTGGCAGGGTCACTGTCTTTGTCAAGACATGCACCTCCACTGTAAAGCAAGTATCAGTCTGCCATTCCTAATTCTTTGGTGGTAACTGTTATAGGTTCAGATTTCATGCTGTAAGAGTGTAATAACATGTGTTGAAATTAGGTTGTCCCAGTAATTTTTTCAGATTCAAAAGACAATAAAATTTTTACAGTTTTCTGAAAGTAAACATCAAGATGAGCTTGCATGCAAAATTTGTGGAGACATCTGAGTTTTCTGAGTTATAGTGATTTGAAAATTGTGTCATTCTGTTGTTTCGGGTCAAATTTAAGAAAAGTCCATGTTTGAGGCCTCAGCAATAACACAGTTTTCTCAGCCAACACTGCTTACAGTGTTTAAACAGTGCAGACTACTACTTAGACGAATATAATACTAACTGAACCTCCTTCTCCACAATAATGTATGAATAACGTGAACCTGAATGTGCTCTTGCGAGTCACATTTTTCCTTGTTAAACTGCGCGAACAGCCACTTTGGGGTCTCTACCATTCGTCCTCTATTAGCCTGAAAATCAAGCATCACATAAAACACTGCACTATGCATGCCTATGTTTTCGGGTATACTCAAGGCTAATAATATGTCTTATTATAAAGGTTCAAAGTATCTAAACCATGCCAGTTTGCAACAGTACAAAAATGAACAGAGTGTAACACAAAGTCAGGTGCAAGTCAAATTTTTATATCTCGAGAACTATTAGACACACAGAAATGGTTCACATATCAAAAGAAAGGCCAGAATCTTACAAATGCAATGCAAGTAATTGTTTAGCTGAATAATTATAACTATAAAAAAAACTGATATTAGAAAAATACAAAAACTGAAAGCATGTTACAGTAAAATCTGCAGATCTCAAGAACTTTGACACATACACAGACCTGCCAACCACTACGCTTTCGCCGTATTTTCCTACGCCAACGTTCCCAATACTCCGCTACTACGGTCATTAATGAAATTCTACGCTGAAGAAAAAAAATAAACCCCAAATTTTTTGTGTTGTTTTTGGTTTGTAGTCGGTAGGAACATGCGGTTGGGGCCAATGAGAATGAGCGGAGCGAACTTCCGGATCTCCCAGCATGCATCATTTTATTGAGAAAGTGCGTCAGATAAACGACGGTCTGAACCATGCTGAAGAGAAAGGAGCCGGAATCGATGTGTTAAGATGTGTTTGACATCGCACACTATATGATGCAATAGCCTGTTTATCGGCCGGCCGTACACACTGGAGCGACACAAGTCAGTCTGAATTTGTATGTCTAGTTCATTTTCGACCTAAGTCTTTGTTGACAGTGCCACGTGTTCCACGTCTTTTTGATTCATGTGTGTTTCGAAGACGTTTTGCTTTGAATTGCCGGTATTCCTCATCGTCAGCGGACCAAACCGTGGAGATGAAAATTTAGTGTAGCGTTCTGCTGCACGTATCTCGATTTCCGTTTAATCCTATTCCCCGTATTGGCTGGGGATTAGGATTGATAGCTCTAGGGCTTTTCTACTGACTTGTCACAGTAGGTCGTTGGCTCACTTTCGGAAGGAAATGAAATGAAACTTTATTTTCCAAGGATAAAAGAATAGGTGCGCAGACCTTTTTTCATTCTTGTCCTTGCTACAAACTACATAAAAACGCACACACACACGTACGCGCGCGCGCACGCACGCCGGCACACACACGCGCTTGCACACACTCACCCACACACGCGGAAGTACGTAAATCAGAGTTAGGTCAGACCCCGCTTCGGCTCACACATTGGATTAAAGGCCGGGACAAACGTGGTATCGTGATGTATGTCCGGGGCCTTCAACCAACGCCCGCGTCAGACGAAGCACAGTCCCGACCCAAGTCTGGCTAATATGCATTACATACGGTACATGAAATACTACTACATAATAAACACACATATAGTATACATTGCACACTGATAAGACTACATTCGGTACATTGAACGCAAAACCTGTAAGCATAAACATCAAGATTATCTAGACGTTTAACTTCCTCCTGACTAACCCAACACACACATACATGCACGCAAGATGCACGCACGCACACACATACATACATACACACACACACACATGCACGCACACACCAGCATAAACAAATATGCACGCACACACTGTTCCTCACACATGCACGCACACACATACACACGCGCCCACACACTGCATGTTTAATAACAGTCATTATTCAGAACGCAGTAGTCGCGTGCGCTTTGTTCGGCAGCTCAATTAAGTGCCGGAATAGTCTTGCCTTGAAGGTGGACAATGAAGATGCTTCGGTAATATTGGCCGGAAACGAGTTCCACAGTTTGGCCCCTGAGTATGACAGACTAGTTTTGAATATATATCGAGTCGTGGCCTAGGTACTGACAGTTTGTTCCTTGATGTCTTGTATGGTGTGTTAGCATCCTTAAACAAATCCGAGACGTACCGCGGGGTATTGGATTTTCGGACTTTAAACATTAACACGCCCTTATTGAACAGAAAGAGGTTACGTAACGGAAGCATGTCAAGGGCCCTAAGTCGCTCGTCAGTGCTGTCTCTGCTATTAGGAAGGATTAGCTTGGCTGCCCTCCGCTGGAGGGAATTAAGCCTCTTTAAGCACGCATCACTACTCCCGTCCCAGACTGTAGATGCGTAGTCAATGTGGGACTGGATGTGAGCGCTGAAGAAGAGTTTTCTAGTTGGTGAGTTCGTAAAGTAAATAAGTTTTGAAAGGAGAAATAGATTTCTGGACACAATTTTGCACACACTGTTTACATGCGCAAGGATGGTCGCATAGAGTTGTATCCTAGTGTTTGTGAGGTTCAACTTTCGTGTCGGACAATTTTCCATCATTGCGCTATTTCGCCCCCCCCCCCCCCCCCACCCCCCCTCCCTTTTTCACCTTTCCTTTCTCCTTCTCCTCCACCTTTTATTTTCTCCACTCTCCTCCCCCTGTTTTCGCCCCCACCCGGGTCTGCCCGGGGGGACTTGGGTGGGGTTAGGTATTTTTTAGTTCCCAGGGTCACCCTGGTCAGCCCCACAGGGTGGGTTTTTCTCTCTATTCTGGGGCATGTGTTTCTGTCTACCCTTTGTCCATTCACCTGTATTTGCCTTTTTAAAACTCTCCCTACTGTCTGCACTGCCTGTAGCTCTTGATATTGGATGTGTGTTGCTAAGTGGTCATAGCTTTATTTAGGCCCCATGTGTTAGGTTTATTTAACGTATTTGACCGGCTGGCGACATACATTCAATTTTCTGTTTATTTTTTTCTTTCACAAGCAGTGCAGGCACGTCCTGAGAAAGCCTTGTTGCTGTCGGGACGTTAAGCAATGTACAATCAATCCCCCTGTTTTCGGGGTGTCATTTTGATATTCCCTTTATTTGGTCACTTCAAAGGAGGTAGAGATTTGATGTCTGTGTCCTTTTTTTTTAAACACTATGAGTAGGTATCACAGGTTTTCTATGGATTTGTTGAACTTAGTCCGTTCAACTGTTTTAGGGGTGAACTCGTACGGTTCATTCGTGTGTAAAGATGTGTTTGGCATCGCACACTATATGATGCAATGGCCTGTTTATCTGAACTGAATAAAGCATTGTCACCTTAGCAACTTGCGCGTTAAACTACTCTTGACTCTCCAAAACTACTCCCACTTGTCCAAAATACTACTCCCATAGCCGTGTAGGGGTTGGCAGGTCTGCATACACATGCTTCACATAATATCAAAATAAAGGTCAGAATCTGGCCAGTGCAAATCTGCAATGCAAATAATGATTGAGATGAACAATAAAATCTTAACAATCTTAAATGAGGAAAAAATATGAAGAAAAGGTTAAATGCTAAATTTCAAAATCATTACCTTGCCTGAGGATTCGCGCGAATTGCATGCCAACGTAAAATGAATACTCAAGATCTTGGTGAAGAAACGCACAAAATAATATTGTACAATGCAATTGCAATACCTGAAATGTGTCATGTTTTGAAAGCACACTGAAAAAAGTGAAATATGAAAATCTGATATAGAATTTAGAAATATAAATCATCACATCAAAACAAAAAATCAAGACTAGAAACTGACAATTTCAAATGCAAATATTTATATATTAAATTATGACAAGGCAGTTACTAGCTTATAAGCACACACATCTTAAAAAAAAGTTTCAAGTCTATGCAAAACAAAATTCTGTTTGCATTCCTAGCCATAACCTGATTCAGGTCAGACGAGTTGCCCAACAATCTTTTGACTACAAAGATAACTAACTATATTTATAAAAATAATGAAGTAGCATAAAGAAAAACTTAAAATCTTGTTTGGCAAATTGCAAAAAAAGTTATCACAGAAAACTGCACTCCCTTTACTTTTTTTGAGGCGGCTGGAATTTTCTTATGATGATTATGACAGAAAGGCTTGCCACTCTGACACTGGTGTACTGTGTAGCTTCTTCCGCAGGCTGATTTCTTCATGGGTAAGTGTAGGAAGGTCCTCACCAACTTTCATGTTTAGTGCTTGCTGTGCAAAACTGTAAATTCTTGCCCAAGTCTTGCCAGTGGTGACCCGAAGAAGACCAAGCTGCAAAACGAGGCGGTTGGTGCACTGCACGCTTGGTAACTTGCACAGGCGGCCTCTACCTTCTGCAGAAACATGCTTCATCAGCAGATGATATGTCGCATCCTCTGGAATTAAAGAAAGTAAAGAGTGTTCGAAGAAGAAGAAGAATTAAAAAAAAAGCACCCTGAGAATTTCAGCCTTCCATTGTCATACTCAGTCCAATTAAGGTTGTAGGATACACCTCTTTCGCGCATCTTTTCTGCGCATTTAGATACCGCTATCTTGCGTCTGCCGTGACCTGAGACTGGAGTTCACCGGAAAAAAAAACGCCGTACGTCAGGTCGTATTGCAAACAAGCTCAATTTATCGATAATTGATAAAAGAGATATACTGTCTGAAATAGGTGTGTACGCTGACTGTTTCTATGCGTAAAATGTTTTGTTTCCTCAGAAATAAGATACTTTTGCATAAGTTGCGACAAGTCATCGAGCGTAAGGCATAACCTGCGTAATAGCGCCAAGCAACACGCAATTTCGGAATCTGAAGTTTTAAAAAAAAGAACGGGCCAACCAAAGATGAGAAGCAGTCTATGTGGCAGCCAGTGACAACAAAATCTCTTCAAACATCAGCAACGAAAAGGTAAACTAAATTAGAAAAAAGGGTGGTGGTGTTTGTTAAGCGATTAGAACACGAGGTACTAGCAGAAGCAAACTGTCGTAATATAAGTGGCATATCTCACTGGTTCAGCGTCCAACCCTTTTATGCACCGCCGTGAGATATCACCTGCACGGCGTAAAACCCCCATAGCTAACTGTCCGTGTATGCATGGAAATTTAAGTCCCCACAGTACTAGTGCCGTCATCACTGCCTACCTGCAATGAAGAAGACTACATTTTATTGTGGGTTGAGAAGGGGGGGGGGGGGGGGGTATTCCGGCCATGTCAGTCACCACCTAGAAGTAAAACATTTCCATACATTTTCGGAGAGCCTTTACTAATAAGTGGAGGGTATGTAGTCGACATTGTAGTTATATTAAACCAGTGCCAGTGCTTATTATCTAGGAAAACGTACTGTGTGTAGAAAAAAGTCCTGCTAAGGGAGAATTTGGCGTTATGAACCTCTAACTCAGTAACTGCTTCCAGTACTTAGTAACTTAATTTGCTCATCCATTCCCTTGCTGTCTTATAAAGGCTGTATTACAGATTAGGATATAAGTCCAGCATTTTTTTTTTTTTTTTTGTTCAAGGATGGTGCCAGAATAGCTTGGCGGATGAGACGCCGATCGATTTTGGCACCACCCTTGAACTATCATAGTCACATTTATGTCAAGCAGTGGGTGTATCAGGAGTAAAAGGGTTACCTAGTACTTTATAGGTATGTATGTATGTTAAATTAAACCTACGCTACTTTGACTGAAACCCGAATATTTGTTGACTACCATTTTGGATGACCTTGGAATGTGTGATATATGCGTATTTATTTTTTCATTGTATGATTGCAGTTTGTATCAAAGTTTTTGCAATTTCCCTATCAAATTTGGCACAAGGGTAGCTGATGACGAAATCTTCCTCATCCTATAGATACTAATTTGGTTGACTCCTTACACAGGTCAAGAGTCACAGAAGGTTGACAAACTTTAGAAAAATGCATAATTGTAATTTGTAGAGAAAATACAAATGTCACTAGTACAAAAGCAAGCCTTTATGTTGAGACTTGTGACACTTATGTCAGCTACCTCAGTTTTGAAAAGGTCACACAGTTTATACTTATATGTGAATTAGTTATGCACATGAGGCGTACAGACTTTGCAATTCTTGTTTGTTCTTTGCGGTGTACACAGTTTATGTCACATTTATTTTGAAAGTAATAATCTGCTCCTGCATTTAGTTCACACAAAGTGAAATTATCATGCTGCCGAACAACACAGTAATACTAATAATCGTGTATTTCATTTCAGGCCAATACTGCTGTTGACCTCTCACTGTGGAGTCTCAGTACTCTCACCCAGAGGACTTATTTGCAAACAAGCGCATAAGTATGACGCCTACACCAAGGCCACAGCTCAAGTGAAGTGAAGGAAGGCGACACGTATTCTCCTGGACTCAAGGTAGATCATACCGGTAGATCTGTGACTAGAATCAGGTGCAGAACAAAACACAACTATGGTGTGATTGTGAATGAACACATCATACTGTAATGCTTTCTGTCATTGGCTCATGTGTGCAGCAAGTGTGAGGCTATGTTCTGGGCCATTCGTCGTCCATGGTAAACGGTAATGTTGGCATTTTCTTGGAGACTATTCAAACCACAGTCTTCAACGTGGCCCAAGGATACTTTGTGGCAAGACCTGTCTTAGCATACCAGTTTGAGTTAAGACCAAGGGTCATGAGAAATCAAGAAATAGGTAAAAAATAGCCATATTTTGACAATAGATATTTTTTCTCAAATATTATGCACAAGTACAAAAGCCAGCCCTTTTCTGATGCGGAGACTCATGGCACTTAAATTTCAGTCACCTTTTGGAAAGGTCACACAGTTCAGATTATGTAAATGATCAGTTTTAAATGCACATGAGCGATCCAGGCTTCACCATTGTTGTTTGTGGTGTTTACAGTTTATTTCACATTAGTTTGAAGGTAGTAATGCGTAAACTAAATGTAGGGGCATATTGGGCAAGGGGGGGAGCCCGCCCGCCCTGGCCCCGAATTGTTTATAATGCTATAACAAAGTCCCTTTTTGGGGAGTTTGGAACCAACCCACCCTGAAATAAGATCAGACGTAAAATTGGCATGCTGCTAAACAACACGTTAATAAACATGTATTTCATTTCAGGTCAATGCTGCTGTTGACGTCGCACTGCAGAGTCGCACCCAGAGGGTATACTTTCAAAACAAGCACAGAACACAGAAGTATGACGCCTACACCAAGAAGAGGCAGGAGCTAGTCAGGTCATGTTTGCTCAAAAGGAGAAGGTCACAGCTGAAAGCAGGCAATGCCAGTTCCAGTAGATCAACTATTCTCCTGGACTCGAGGTAAATCATACCGGTTGATTTGTGAATAGAATCAGGTTCATAACAAAACACAACTGGTGTGAATAAACACATCATACTGTAATGCTTTCTTTCATTTTGAAGATGGTGTAGTACAGTACCAGCATTCTCTACAACACCGAATGCTAAAATCACTTGCTGTCAACAAGTGGCACCATATTGCATTTGATTTGGAAACTAGAGGCTTGTGCAAGTCTGCAAATACTGTCATTTTCTTTAATAAGCACTTAGTGCACACAGAATGACAAGAAAACACTGAATACCAGCTTTTAATAATAAATAATAATAATACCGTTATTATATAGGCGCTTTTTCTCAATTTTGGGGAAATCGACTCAAAGCGCCGCGCCTGAAACCCAACACACACACTCACGAAACAGACACGGATTTACGCCATTTAAGACAAACACAGTACAAACACAGTACAAGACAGACAAAGGGCCAGTTCAGCTACTGAAGTTACTGAGATTTTTGATCGCTTGTATTTGAAATTTGTAAAGTGGCCTGAGACCGGTACCAAAGTGTGGGGGTGGTGGGGTGGGTTTTTGGTCCAGTGTGTACTGTTGCTAAACAGCAATATGTTAAACGTGTCCTGTATGAAACATTTTCTGCAAGTTACACTGTGATGCTGATTCTAGATATATTTATACACCCATTGTGGTCATTTAAAGCTCAGTTGTGTCTCATGTGGCTCACGTGTGATAGCAAAACTAAGTGTTTGTAATGGGTCATCCGTCGACTGTCTGTTATCTGTGGGCAACTTTAACATTGGTATTTCCTCAGAGACTATTTAAGCCTCAGACGTCCAACTTGGCACCAGGGTACTTTGTGGTACAATCTTTCTAAACATACCAACTGCTGTGACCTTTCAAAGGTCACGGGTCAGGGTCACGGGGGGAGGGGGGGGGGGGGTCCAGAAAGGGGTAAAAAAATGGTCAGATTTTGACACAAATTGTTTCTCCTCACACAAGGTCACACAGGTTGGACGTATTATGTGGATTGGTCATACACGTAAACCATAAGGACATTCATTGTCTTTCTTGTTCTTGCTCTGAATACTGTCATAATTATTATGCATGTATGTACTTTGTAAAAATACTTGCAAACACATATATGCACGCATAATGTGCATTTCAAAACTTTTTTTTGATTCTAAATTATCTTTTGCAGGTTGCAATAGCCACATTGAAGAAGAGTTCAGCGGGTACGTCTCTCCGGGATGGCCAACCGACAGGAAGGCAAAGGAAGTGAACTGATTGTCCTGTGGGCAAACATCCTGTTATTTTGCTGTCCATCCACAATGCTGGCCACAATACCAAGGTTTTGGACAGTCACATCCTTCGCAATGCAGCAAACGCCTTTGCCTTACTGCACTCTCCTGTCATGTCACGATTTGGAAACGCAGCTTAATTTGTATTAGTTTTTGATTATCCAGGGAAAAACCCCTTTACTGCCATTGTGTTCATTTTTCGAAGACATTTCAGCATATAAACAGGTCTTTTTTGTGACAAGTTCCGAAATACTGGCATACATCAGTCATTCAAAATATGTACTCCACAGCTGACTCTTATGGGTTAGGAAACAGTGGTACAGATAGATTTTTTTGCAGCGTCGGTGTGAAACAAGGAGAAAACTTATCACTGCTCCGCTTTGCATGATTATAAATGATATACATTCTGAAAATGGTCATTGGCCTCAGAGTATAACACCCATAGGTCCTTTCTGAAGAGGGGGTGTGCCAAAATATAGCAATGCAGCCGGGGGGTGGGGGGGGGGGGGGGGTAGGTATGTAGTATATATATACATATATGTCATTAAACCCTCTGCTCAAAATATACCAAATGTGGACTTGCTCAATGAAAATCGCAATACTTCTAAAGAGTGAGTTGACCATGTAGTTTTTGCATTACCCTCCATCTGTCACAGCAGTTTTCAGTGGTTGGGTGATAACTGATCATAGGCATATGATATGTACTGTACTTTGTTTGTTTTATTATTTTTTCTTCCTCTGTCAATCGTTGACTTTCAGCTGTGTAGCTTTACTTATCGTATCAGAATTGCTAATCACATGGTTCATTTCACACGTTTTTCCAGACGTACTGTACATGACACATACCAGCAAACAGAATGACCTAACTATGATCTGTGTCCATACAAGTCATTTGTGCTGTCTAAGGAACATGTGTAGTTAATTTTTGAGTGCAATCATGTAAGTTCTTTTGTGATTTTTCTCATGCCCCCAGCAGGTCCAAAATTAAATAAACAAAGTAAAACTGAAGCCAACATTGTGCACAGTACCAGGTTGTGTGTGGTGGCTGCTATGCAATGTGCAATCAGTTGTGACACGATGTTGAGTTTTTGAAGAGTATTGCTTATATTAATGGCCGGCATGGTGCAGACTGTAGTAGTGTGAGGACAAAATAGGCCGTGAGGCCTTTGCAAATGTCCTTTCTTTCTTAAGTTACTTTATGAGTCTGCTATTCATGAAATTTTCCTATAAATCATTCATCATATGAATAGAAAAACTCTTTAAATTTTGGTAATTCGTCCATCTGGTTTGTAAAGAATTTATGTTAGGTGCTTTTTTTAATGAAACTGGTAACTCATTCCAAACAATGGCAACTCTGTTAGAAAAACAAAACTTTCGCAGGTTAGTGTTGCAGTGCCTTACAAAGAATTTACCTTCAGCGTTTCGGGTTGTATTGTAGGCACTCTGCCAGCGTAGCACTGATGTATTTTGCAGTGTTGTGATATGGTCGACTGCACAGACTTTGTATCAAGAGCAGTAAAAGTATTGTTTGGTGTGCATGCCTATATTATGCAGACTAGGTGACACAGTGCATTTTACCCTTGTTATGCAGTTGTTACGGTATTTTATGTTGACATCAGCATTGTGCAGTATATGTTATGGGGCGTGAGACTGCATTTCACTTAGTTGTGCTGCAATGGGACAGAGTGTGGTACTGATAACAGTATTGTTTGATTTTCATGCCAACATTGTGCACAGTATGTGTTATGTGTGTAGTGTAGTGGTGGCTGGACACTGAATTTCACTGTTATAACATATTCACTGTTATAACGTAGTGGGATGTGCAATGTTGAGTTATATCGGGACTTCAGTGATGCTCTCTCTCTCTCTCCCGCCGTGAGATGGCCTTAGTCGCCTGCTCGGCGTTAAACCCAAATAACTAATCTCTCTCTCTCTCTCTCTCTCTCTCTCTCTCTCTCTCTCTATATATATATATATAGTGTTAAGCATTCTGTGTCATCAGTGAAATTTTAATACAGAATAAGATGGCCGTCAGCCGGGAACGCAAAAACTCTTCGTGTTATATATATATGAGGGAAATAATATATGTAGTGGAAGGCTCTAAATGATAAGTCTGTCATTCCTTCTCTCCTATCCCCCTTCTTTTATATACTGTGTAGTTGGCTCCCAAATAAATACCTCATGAGCAAGTGGTTGCCGGTGTCAGTCTCGGTTGGCATGCACACAACTGAAAATGACTTCAGCTCCACTGTTCTCCACCCACTAGCTTGTATAAAGTCAGCACTTTGTCAATGTAAATGTGAATAATGTAGTTGAAATATGTTGTTCAACAGTAAAGCTGTATTTTGAGGGGGAGCTGGGTGGCTCGGTGGTAGTGTGTTTGACTCTCATCCCAAAGGTCCTGGGTTCGAATAATAATAATAATAATAATAAGCGCATTAAATAGGCGCTTTATCCCAATTGAAAATCGGCTCAAAGCGCCGCCGCGAACTGAACCCAACAAGCACGCTCACGTGAATCACGCGCATTCACTCACACACTGAACGTAAACACAGAACTTTCACGTGGTGCTAAGGGCAAGCTCAAGCGAGCTACTGTAGTTTTTGGAAATTTAAAATCGTTTGTATTTGAAATTTGATTAAGTGGACTGAAACTGATACCAAAGTGGATGGGGAGGAAGAGCCGGAGTACCCGGAGAAAGACCCCCCGACGGTCCGCCCGAATTAACGGTGACACTTACTAGAGGAGAAAAATCCGACGCCGGAACCCGTAATCGAACCTCGCACCTTTAGCATTGGTGGCAGGCGTCTTAACCACTGCGCCACGGACCGCCCCAATACAGCTTGGGTCAAAATTTGTTCAGACCCTATTTCTGTGACCCATCTTTGAAATCACCTTATGGACAAAAGATGTTAAGCCCTAAACATTTAACATTTTGTATTTGAGGTAGTTACTTTTGTATGGGTGCCTATGTGCATTGTAGCCTAATATGCTTTCAACATACTTGACTGTACATGTATACTTTAAATGAATGTCTGCAAATACAGCATTTCTTTTGAAAATAAACAAAGATATTATTCTTTACTCACAATGATCATGTGCAAACATAACGGGGCATATTGAAACATGTGACATTTGTTTTGTTTCCTTATAATTTGTAACCAAAAACTGCTGGGAAACTGAGATTCAGCTGGAGACATAGGTACATCCACTACCAATCTGTTTACAAACATCTTTCAACCAGAGATGTTCACCGACCTGCTTTCACGGATACACCAAAGGAGCATGTAGCATTGCTTGCAGCAGATATATTAAAACAAATTCACATTATTCATTAATTAATGTTTGTAGATGATGCCAGAAATTTAAAAAAAAAAAAACACTCTGTGACAACACTCTTTGGTGTGCTTTTTCATCAGTGAATCTGTGAATGATTGAATGAATGTAAACATGCTCACAATGCCTGGCTGAAAAAAATTAAATGAACAAATGTACCGAGGTAACCAGTATGCATTTTTATCCAAGACTGAAAGTGGTTTGTTGGTTGGTTCATGGTTTAACATCCACATTACAACGGTGATGATAATCGCATATTTTTGAGCAGGGAAAAAATATCCATCTACGGGGATTGAACCCTGGTTACCTGCGTGGCAAAAAGAGTATTTTACCACTGCACTAACTCAACTACTAAGTGATAGCTGGTGCATTTAATTACTTATAGATAAACCTTCTCATCCCGTATCTCCCGTTGTTGTTTGTTCCAGTTTACTTTCCCACTGTCACTAATAGTGATCGAAGACTAGTAGTTTGCAACAGTTTGGGCATAGGTTATACTTGTTGGTTTGGTAGTTGATTTCCTCCTTTCTTATGCGGGCTTGGGACGGCTACGGCGGAGATATGATCTGCCGGAAGTCAGACATCGCTTGTATCCCTTTTTGAAAACGCACTCGCAAACGACCCAAAGTGCCAATTTTTGCGCGGGACCCTCTCATTTTTTCATAAATAATGTGTGTGATATGATCTAAAGTACGATTTTATCGAATAAAAAGGGCCTGAGCAATTGCCCAACATTGCAAACACTTGTAATGTTATTGATAACATCCGGGCAATTTGCGAATTTACAACATAAACTTTTCTCGATTACAGTTAGAATTCCAATTATCAGAACACACTTTTTTTACGAGAAAATACTAACATACTTTATGAAGTGACCGAAATGTTTCTTTATCATTTTAACACACTATTCGATAAATTTTTATTGTGTTCTGAAATCAGCTATTTTGCGTGTTTTCGCACATGGGGTAGGTCACGCAAAAGGCTCAAACTTACAAATATGCCCGGGACCATGGGTCTTTCAGGGTGGCAATAGCCTCCAGACTCAATAAGGCTCTCAAAAAACCCTATAAGCGGCAGTTTTTAATTAAAAAATGTAGGTATAGTATACAACCTTAAATTAATAAAACTTTATTTATATTATCACATGATCACAGCCTGAACTTGTTGTGAACTTTATATAACATGAATTATTCTTATAGAGATTACTGTCGTGCCACTACAATTAACAACAGTGATTTGTCTGATACATAAACACACTCTTGTCTAACTAAATTACATCTTAAATTCTTACAGTTGAACCTTATGATGTGCCGTGTACACTTAACCTACAGTACTGTTACTGTGTAAGTATGCCATATTTATATTATAAACCATTTTACAAAGTTATCCTATGCAATTCTGATCAATTATATCACAGTCGGCACTAACATCGTAAAAATAGCAAAAAAGAGTGAATCGCTGTTGATCAGAAAAAATCTCCGAGAAGCCACTTCCGGTTTTCGGCCACTCACACCTGCCTCATATTTTGTTTAGATTTTGTGCTTTAGTTGTACCATCTAAACTTACAAAAAAATTGATGGCCTTTTGAAACGCCTGTTAACACTAATATTTAACCATTAAATATTAATTATTTAATAAAATTATATTATAATATTAAATATGCATTATTTAACACTGTAAGTTGGAAAAGCGACTTCAGAAAATATTGATCAGCTGACCACGTTATCCTAACATAGGTTTGCTAGAGCAACAATAGAGTCGGCTGTTGTTTCCACACATAGATGTTCATTTAAACTGCTCTGCTCAGGTAATCCGCTCCGAAGTTCTGCGAACCCTTGATTAAACTAAAATCAATGTCAAAGTTTGTTTCAGGAACATCACCAAATCATGGGGCACAGTTCACACAGTTCAAGGGTTACTGGTCCTGGGTCAAACACTGTCGGCTTACGGAATGTATGAAAGTCTATACACACCAAATTGGATCTCTCTGGTTTCTTCGCGATAACCAATGGCGATCTGGAATCTCTGACTCCCACGTCTGGCGTCTCCCCAACATTCTCCCTCAGTCCTTCTCTCGTGTTTAGAAACAGATGACATGGCTCGTCACGAACTGGCTTGTTCGATGTCAGATTAACCTCGTGCTGGACGGTGTCTAATGTCCCTGGGTCAGGAGTAAACCGATGCTTAAACTCTTGAGTCAGGATGCACAGTTCTTCTCATTGAGTCTGGGTCAGATTCTGACCGAACTGGATGTCTTCTACATGCTCCTTGTGGCGGAGTTCATTAAGGTCAAACATGTTCTCGTCGTCTAGTCTTCCGTCATCAGCAAGACGCACCGATGCTGCCAGTTGTGGTCTGTCTTGACGACCTCTCTCGATATACTTCTTCAGTTCAGCAGATTAGCATGGTAAGTCTTCACCTTGTTGACCTTGACTCTGTCGTCGTTGATGCCAACCACTGTGTCGACAACGTAGGGTCCCTTCCACTGCATCAGGAGTTTGTTGTTGGTAGGAAGAAGAACCAACACCTGGTCACCTGGCTGGAATTGTCAAGGTTTTGCTTTATGATCATAGTAATGCTTCCCCTTGTTCTGTGCCTTCCCCAGTTCTTCTCGAGCCATCCTGAGGGTATCTTCCAGCTTCTCTCTCAGGTCGAAGACGTACTGATAGCTGATCTTCACCTCAGGCGCGTCAATATCCTTGGTCCACAGCTCCTTCAGGATGTGCATGGGCCCCCTTACAGTCCTACCGTACAGTAATTCAAGGGGGAAAACCCTGTCGAATCCTGAGGAACTTCACGGTATGCGAAGAGCAAGGCATTGATATCTATGCCACAACCTTGGCTGTTCAGCACACAGTTTCTTCAGCATAGCCTTCAATGTTCTATTAAACTTTTCAACCAGCCCATTACACATGGGGTGATAAAGGGTGGTAGTAAGGTGTCGGATGCTCAATAGCCGGTTGACTTCCTCCATGCAGTTGGAGACGAACTGAGTTCCCGGGTCACTCAGGATCTCCTCAGGAATCCCCAAACGGCTGAACATGTCGACGAGTGCCTCTGCCACTGTTGGAGTGTCGATCTCCTTCAATGGTTTGTTTGGCATCCTGTCTCGGAAGACAATGGAGTATATGCGCTTGCTGGGTCAGTCACTGGAGTGACCTCTCCAGGGCGCAAGCCTCGGTGAAGTGTATGGAGATCCTGGGGCGCCCAGTCGTCAAGATCCCCCTCTCGGCCTCGCTGATGTATCCAAAGGAATGCAAAGCAGTACGTTTGGCACCAGTTTGGCTGCAGGAGCTGCCAGAACAGTGCGTGAATACAGGCAGCTGTCTGCCTTCGGGGCTCCACTCCTGATTTAAAGGGTTTACTCCCCCACATTTGGCTGTTGGATCCAACCTGGTCTCCTCCGTCCTCTAGCCGTTGGCTGTCAGACACAGCTCATCCGCCTAGTGGTGCAATGTGAACACCACCCCCTCACGTGGTTTAGCCCACCAGCTGAGGTGGTTTGCCAGGGTGTGGCGCTTGGAGCCAGCACGTGAGAGATAAAGGAGATGGATGAGGACCAGTGATGCCCGTCCGTCCTATGTAGGACGCAGCTGCCGAACAGCAAAGGTGCTACCTCTATCCAGAGCCCCCTACACCCCAAATGGTATGGCCTCAGGATAATGTGTAGCGTAGTCCACCAGGGTAAAAATGTAGCGATGACTATCTTCACTTGGAGGGGACATTGGCCCCACCAGATCCACAGCTACCCGCTTGAAAGGCATATCGATCAGTGGCATTTTCTCAAGAGGAACCTTGGGCACCTTTCCCTTTGAGATTGTCTTCTGGCATATGTCGCATGACCTGCAGAATCGGGTGACGTCGCCTCCCATATCAGGCCAGTAGAAGACGACTCGGATCCTATCGAGGGTCTTGTTGATTCCCACATGTCCTCCCAATATGGAATCATGGGCCAATTTCATCACCTGCATCCTCAAAGGTTCAGGAACTACTACTTGACGCACAGATTTATCTCCATTGCTGTTGAATATCCGGTACAGGATTTTTTTTCCTGGTCTCGAAGGTTATCTCATTTCCCTTTCGCGTTACGGGCTCGGTCTGACGTCGGAACTTGTCAAGCGTGGGGTTGGCTCTCTGTAGCTTCACCAGCCTTTCCCTATTCACGCCTACCCGGCACCGGCCTCCACGTGGCGTAGGTGGGTAGTCCGCTCAGTCCCTGACTGAGTGGGCTAGCGGACGGGTGCCATCTTTGTCCAGGATTAGGACTTGATGTCAGCAGATATGTTGTTCAGCCTTTTCACTGGTCCGGTTTTTAAGGAGCTGTGCTAACCTAGGTCGTACCATGTTGGATTGGTCCTTAAAAATACTCGTGACTTTTTGGTCCTTTGGATCCCAAGTGTTTGCCGTGCTTGGAGACCCGTGTCGGGGGAGAAGAGGATCCTGGTGGCTGAAACACTCCACTTTGGCCTTGACTTCTGCCTAAACGGGAGGCTAGTCGTACCGGCCTAGTCAATCGGCTCTTGTCACGTTGAGCCCTATCCCACTGTTGACATGCGGGTTGCTATACGGAGCACCATGCTATAGCCTTTGCTGCTGATTAGATGCTTTACGCCAGTATTCCCCTGCATTCAACGGTGTGATAGAAGGCGGTGGCTCAAACGGTTCAATCGGGCTTACCCCCTTGAGTATATCTTTCGGGCAGTCTCCATTGTGCGTCGGCTGGAGACCCGCCGACAGTTGCACTTTCCCTTGTTGGGCTCGGTGGCGGGCGGGGACCCCCGGGGGATGAATATCTCTACTAATATAATATGGATAAAACAAAAAAACCAAAACTAGCACAGAAACGGCATATAGACACCGAATTTGACCATGACAGTGATTCAGACTGTGAGGAAGCGACGCCTCAGGCGTCGGCCGTATGGCCTCGCTTCCTCATTGTCCATAGCAAGGTGAAGGAGAAACCAGTTACCAAGCTGCATCCTTTTCTGGTGGGGGAGACCCTCAGGAGCCGTGTTGGCAGGCCTGACGCCCAGCGCCTCAGGTCTGGTGACTTGCTGGTGGAGTGCCGTACTCGGGCACACTCCAGCGGGCTGCTGGGGCTCTCTTCCATCGGAGACACTCCTGTGGAAGTCACACCCCACAAAACTATGAATTCGTCAAGAGGCGTAATCAAAGATCAAGCTTTGGCAGAACTGTCAGAAGATGAACTTGTAAGGAACCTTAAGTCTCAGGGGGTGACTTGCGTCAGGCGCTTCGCTTCCAAGCGAGGTGGTGGGGAGATCCGTCTCCCTACCATCATCCTGACGTTTGGCACCCCCACCCCTCCTACTACCATCTGGGGAGGTTACTACTCCCTGAGAGTGAAAAAGTACGTCCCTCTTCCCCTCCGGTGCTTTAAGTGCCAAAAGTATGGCCATGGGCAGAAGACATGCCGTCAGGCAGAGGCTTCATGCGCCCGTTGCACTAGGCCCGGACACTCTGCTGAGTCCTGCACAGCCACCCCCCTGTGTGTGAATTGCCAGGGGGCGCATATGGCTTCGGATAAGAAATGCCCTCGTTGGATATCCGAGTGCAAGATTCAGCAGGTGCGTGTGGAGAAGGGGCTGTCCTTTCTGGATGCCAAAAAACTGGTTGAAGGCCCTGGTGCAGCTGCGGCTGCCCCAACCTCTAACACCTCAGTGTATACTTTTAGTGCAGCGGTGGCAGGCAAGCGCCCCACCAAAGACTTTTCATGTCAGACCCCAACTTCTTGGTTGGGGGCGGAGCCTCGGCTCATCTCGCCCCTGGAGAGTAACCCTCCTCCGGTGGTGACAAGGAGCCAGGGAACGCAGAAGGCGGACACTGCCGGTCCGGTTGTGCCGCCTTCTGTTGCCCCTAAGCCTCAGCCCCCACCCAAACCTGTTAGTCAGTCAACTCCAAAGGCTTCTGGCTCTGGTCAGCCTTCTAAGGCCGCTAACTCTAGCGGTAGGAACGCTGCCCAGGACCAGAAGTCTAAGAAATCTATGGGACCGCTGTGCGCACGGGCCCAGAAGGGGAACACAGATGTGCCCCTTCAAAACAAATATGCTGCACTGGAGGAGCGGATGGAGGGAGTGGAAGTTGTTGTTGCTGATGCTGCGGCAGCTCCACCCCCTTCCTCTCCGAAGAACCAGAGGAGGCCCGGGAGCCGGCCCCCCTCTGTTTCTTCAACTCCTTCCAAGGTACAGGAAAAAGGGGGGAAAAACTCCTTACCCCCAGATCAGACTTAATCATGGACTCTTTGCTTCAGTGGAATTGTCGTGGTTTTTGAGCTAACTTTGAGGAATTACGTCTTTTAGTCAAGTTCTATAACCCCTCAGTCATATCTCTTCAGGAGACTTACCTGAAGACTTCTGACCCTGTGTCTTTTAATGGTTTTAATGTTATACATAAAGGCTCTGATTCGGAGAGGCGCTCGGGTGGAGCGGCTCTTCTCATTAGTAGCCAAATTTTATGTAGCCCCGTTAGCATCGACACCTGTCTTCAGGCTGTCGCTGCTCGGGATACCTTAAAAAAGACCATAACCATATGCAGTATTTACCTGCCACCATCACTGCGGGTCTGTAGCAATGATATTTTTCACTTAGTAGATCAACTGCCCCCTCCCTTTATTCTCATGGGGGATTTTAACGGTCATGCTCACCTTTGGGGTAGTGACCACTATGATGGCAGAGGTCAGATGTTAGAAGATGTTTTTTCTCAACTTAACCTATGTGTCTTTAACGATGGCTCACCTACATACTCTAACTCAGGTTCCGGATCTAGTTCTGTTCTAGACCTCACTGTGTGTGATCCTTCTCTCATGCTGGACTTTGACTGGAAGGTTCACGACAACCTGTGTGGTAGTGACCACTTCCCAGTAGTCCTGTCATCGGTCAGCTGTGAGGAGGATTCGCCGGTGGGGCGCTGGAATCTCAAGAAAGCTAACTGGTCTCTGTTTGCCTCTCTCTGTCAGTCTCGTCTTACAGAGGAGGTGGTCATGTCAGCTGAAGAACCTGTTTCTTGTTTTACTTCTATTTTGTTGGAGGTTGCAGGTGAAACCATCCCTAGAACTTCCACATCACTCCCTCGGAAGCCGAGAGTACCATGGTTCAATGAAGAGTGCCGCAAGGCCCAAACAATGCGCAAATCTGCTCAGCGACGTGCATTTCGTAATCCGTCGCAAGCAAATATTTTAACCTTTAAAAGACAGCGGGCGAAAGCCCGTTATATTTTTAAACGTGAACGCCGTGCTTCCTGGAGACGCTTCGTCTCATCTTTATCTTCTAGGACTCCGTCCCAAAAAGTCTGGAAGGCTGTTCGAAGAATTAGGGGCAGGGGTGGCTCGGCTTCTGTTGGCCATCTTAGAGATGGTGCCAGTTTGGTCACAGATAAAAAGGCTGTGGCCAATTTGCTTGCCTCCACCATTGCCCATAATTCTTCAACAGAGCATTATTCACCTTTCTTCCAGAGAGAGAAGGAGAAGCGAGAATCTTGTGCTTGTGATTTTATATCGGATAACTTGGAAGACTATAATGCCCCTTTTACGTTTTCAGAATTGCAGCAAGCCATGCAGAAATGTACTGACTCTGCTGCTGGATTAGATACCATCCATTATCAGCTCATAACACATCTGCTTGAGGATTCACTCCTTGTACTTCTCAAGGCCTTTAACCATATCTGGATAACCGGTCATTTTCCGCCATCTTGGCGCCAGGCTGTGGTTGTGCCAATTCCCAAGCCGGGTAAGGATCCTTCCGACCCGGGCAACTACCGGCCAATAGCTTTGACATCATGTTTATGTAAAACTATGGAACGCTTGGTCAACGCCCGACTGGTGTGGCATCTTGAGTCACAGGGTCTCATCACAGACCTCCAGTGCGGTTTCCGGCGCTTCCGTAGTACAACTGACCATCTAGTCCGCTTTGAGTCTTTTATCCGAGATGCTTTTGTCAACAAGCAGCATGTCTATGCAATTTTCTTTGATCTTGAAAAGGCATATGACACTACCTGGAAGCATGGTATAATGTCTGATTTGTCGGACATGGGTTTTAAAGGGCATCTGCCCGTTTTTATTCACAATTTTTTGTCCAACAGGTCGTTCCATGTCCGTGTGGGCTCCACCCTCTCCGACTCCTTTGAACAGGAGATGGGTGTCCCGCAGGGCAGTATTCTATCTCCTGTTTTATTTAGCATTAAAATAAATAACATTGTAAAGGCCGTCAAGGATGATTCTGAATGCTCTTTGTTTGTGGACGACTTTGCTTTGTGTGCACGAGGTCGAGGACTTGCGTCCCTTGAGAGGCGCTTGCAGCTGTGCGTTGATCGCATCCAGGGGTGGGTGTCTCTCAATGGATTCAGATTCTCGCCCTCCAAGACAGTCTGTGTGCATTTTACTAACCAGACGAAATTTTTTCCAGAACCTAGCCTGAGCATTGCTGGAGTGCCAATTAAGGTGGCTGAAGAGGCTAAGTTTTTGGGGGTCATCTTTGACAAAAGATTGACCTTCTGCAACCATGTTAACTACCTTAGTACCTCTTGTCGGAAGGCCCTCGACATTCTTCGTGTCGTTGGTCGTACTGACTGGGGTGCAGACCGCATCGTCTTACTTCGACTGTACCGGGCCCTTGTTCGGTCCAAACTGGATTACGGCTCTGTGGTATATGGCTCGGCTTCCAAGTCTGTTCTGCAGCGTCTGAACACAATTCACCATCAAGGTCTGCGCATATGTCTGGGAGCCTTTAGGACATCTCCAGTTCCTAGTCTGTATGCAGAGGCAGGGGAGCCTTCTCTCAGGCTCCGCCGCATCCGCCTCATGCTCAGCTACGTTCTGAAGCTGAAGGCCCAACCAGAAAATCCTGCCTATGATTGTGTTTTTAACCCGTCGTTTGCAGAGATTTACGATGCCCATCCGGGAGCTGTCCGTCCACTTTCCTTCCGTGTCCGACCTCATCTGCAGGCGGCCGGAGTGGACCTGGACAAAGTTTCGGAATCTCTGCAACACGTCACTCCACCCTGGCTACTACCAGTTCCTGACATCTTGCTGGACTTGACTGCCCACAAGAAGGATTGTACTCCACCAGCCATATACCAACAGAGCCTCAATGAACTCCTTTCAATTTTTCCTGGCTATTGTCGTCTTTATACGGATGGGTCCAAGTCTGAGGATGGAAGAGTGGCTGCGGCTGCAGTGTCCTCTCGCCATCCTAGACGCCCATTTAAGCTCCGTCTCCCTGACCATTCCTCTGTATTTAGTGCAGAACTGCAGGCCATTCTGCTAGCACTCAAGCATGCCTATCAGTCTCGGGAAAGGAACTTCCTGATTCTGTCTGACTCTCTTTCTGCCCTGCAGGCCCTTCAGGGCGCGGGAACAGACCATCCACTGCTGGTGCAGATTAGAGAGCTCTACGCGGACTTGATGAAGGAATATTATGACATCATTTTTATTTGGGTCCCAGGCCATGTGGGCATCGAAGGCAACAGAATCGCAGATTCTGCTGCCAACAGTGCCCGCAGTGACCCTGTCCCTGACACACAGACTGTCTATAGTGATTTTAAACCTGTTATTAGTGCGTACATAGCCCGCGAGTGGCAGTCCGAGTGGGACAAAGAGGAAGGGAACAAGCTTCATGAAGCTCTTCCTAAGTTGTCTGACAGTCTACCTTTCCGCTGCGGCAGCCGCCGTGAGGAGACTGTCCTTGCTCGGCTCCACATCGGGCACACATATGTTACGCACTCTTACTTACTTAAACAGGATGAGCGTCCATGGTGTTTTGCCTGTGATGAGCAGTTTTCTGTTCGACACTTTTTGCTGTATTGTGCTGACCTAATTGACACCAGATATAAACACTTCACAGCAGACTCCTTGAAGGTTTTGTTCCGGGATGTTCCCCCGGACAAAATCTTCAATTTTTTGAGAGAATGCAATATTTTTAACAAGATCTGAGCATTCATAGACTATGTGAATTTTTTTTTTATTTGCCCTTTTTGAGAGTCTGTAGACGTTTCTTTTCCAGACATGTGCGACATTTTAGCCTGATATTTTTAATCTATATTTACATCTTGTCTTAAGACCTTGCTTTTAGTCTGGCTGACCAGATTTTTACCCATCCCGCCGTGAGATGGCCTTAGTCGCCTGCTCGGCGTTAAACCCAAATAACTAACTTTCCCTATTCACCACAGCTGCTTCCGTGTTGTCCGGCACTTTTAGAGGGATGGTCTGGTGACTCTTCTTTGCTTGACTTCTTGTGGTAACAGCACATGTTTCAGGTCTCCAAGTTAGTGCTCTGGATCTGGATCGTCTGCGTTTCTGGCACCATCAATGTTTTTGATGATAAGATCGTAGACTGGTGTCTTCACACACAACGCCTTCACCTCTCCTGTCAGGTACGGGATGTCGACCTGACATTGGCAAGGTGGATAATCCTCACAGTTCCGTCGGCCAAAATGAGGGTGGTCCACTCCTGTAGTTTCTGGTCTTCAGCTACTAGGTCCTCTCTCACGATGATGCAACTGCAACCGGTATCTCTCAGCACTCTCACTGGTGTGTTTCCAACGAATCCTGACAACACCGGCATATTCGGCACTTCATTCTCAGGCAGTGCAATGTTTGAGACTGGTAAAAATGTAGCCCCATCTCCTACTGGGATGCGTCCATTCTTTCTGAAAGATTCAATCAGCTCCGGTGTCACTCGCGTTTTGTTTCTCCAGATTCAAAGTCACTGGATGACGTCACATCATTGGCTAGTACAGCGGTGGCTCTGTGTTGAGACGTGGTACTGCTTCTGCCTGCTGTCCCGCGATCTTGGTTGGATCTTCTGATGTTGTCGCCTCGGGGAACATCTTTAGAAGGACACCGTATCGCCTTGTGACCTTTCTTTCCACAGAGAAAACATGTCGGGTTCTCCACCGGCTTGTATTTCAGGGTGTCTCTGACATTGTGGATTTCCTCTGCTGGTGCAGACACACGCTGCGGCTTACTGGGCCCGAACTTCATGTTGTGGGCGTCAAGGTATCTTTGAGTGAAGTCAGCCAGGGCCTTTAGGGACTTTTTTTTTTTTTTTTTTTCCTCCTGAGGTGGGCAGCCAGGTCCTTAGAACATGGTTTGAGAACTTGTTCTTTGATGATGAGGTCACACAGGTCCTGGTATTCTTTGTTTAAACCAGCCAGCTCTATCCATTTCTCCAGATAGCTCCTGATTCTCTCAATGAATAAGTTCCCAGGGTCACCCTGGTCAGCCCCACAGGGTGGGTTTTCCTCTCTATTTTGGGGCATGTGTTTCTGTCTACCCTTTGTCCATTCACCTGTATTTGCCTTTGTAAAACTCTCTCTACTGTCTGCACTGCCTGTAGCTCTTGATATTGGATGTGTGTTGCTAAATGGTCTTAGCTTTATTTAGGCCCCGTGTCTTAGGTTTACTTAACGTATTGGACCGGCTGGCGACATACATTCAATGTTCTGTTTAGTTGTTTTTTTTCACAAGCAGTGCGGGCACGTCCTGAGAAAGCCTTGTTGCTGTCGGGACGTTAAGCAATGTACAATCAATCAATCTCAATGAATAGGCCGGGTGTTTCTCCTTCTTCAGGCTTGCAGTTCCAAAATCATCGCCTGTAACCCTCTTCAGTGAAGTCGTACTGTCTCAGCAGGGCGGCTTTCAACTGCGTATAATCTTCGGCTTCTTTTCTTGGCAAGCGGGTGTAAAATTTAAGCGCTTTGCCAGTTAGACGTGCACTCAACTTGATAGCCCAAGTTTCTTGTCTCCAGTTATTGCTGCTTGCAAAGCGCTCGAATCGCTCTAGGTAAGCGTCCATCTTATTTGAATTTCCTGCGAAAGGTGGTAGCTTTGGCACACGGGCTGTTTGCCCTCTGCTGGCTAATGCTGTTGCTTCAGTAGCTGTCTGGCTCTGTGCCTCTATCTCCATCTGCTTTAGATGAATTTCGTGTTGACGTTGCCTCTCTGCCTCTTCTCGCTCCTCTTCTCGTTGTTTCTCTGCCTCTCTTAGCTGTTTCTCTGCCTCTTCTGCTTGAATTTTGAGTTTCCTGATTTCATGTTCTTTAGCTCTAACTCTTTCTTCTCTCTCCGATCTCTCCTTTTCTTCTCTCTCTCGTCTCTTTTCTTCTTTCTCCTCTCTCTCCTTTACGAACTTGAGGAGGTGAGCTCCTTCGAGTCTACATTCCTTTCCAATTTTGAGGAATGTCCCCATTTCCGATGTCGCCATCTCTGCATTTAACTGCTGGCTGCTTTCTCCGGCTACCCTTTCCACTGAGCCAACTGAAGAAGTCCCGTCGGAGGTGCCAAAATGTTATGTGTTGAGTCCTGGTCGTAGTATGATAACACACCAGACAGCATGCACGTAAGGTACTTTTTTGAAGAAACTTCATTCAGCTGCAACCCGTCACACGTGGCTTAAGGTTGTAGACAATACTGGAGTAACACTAACAGTTCCAACAATACTTTATTTCAGCGATGCGATCTCCACACAGTGCATTCCCAAATGCACCAACACTGATGCAGTCTCTTCTGCACCGTTACTCTGCGTCTCTCACAATGTACACCCTATACGGGCCACGTACCTAGGATAAACTGTCCCTACAACTGACAATGCATGACAATGTACACATGTTCTTCCTAGCACCATCTTTTATAGTAAAACAACTTTCCAGAATAATCCACCTAATTCACACAACGCAACCAATCAGAACAGAACACGTAACTGAAACAAACAGAACTTTCTAGAATAAACTAAAATAGTCTACAAAAATTTGACTGCTAATTTCAGCCCCAAATCCCAGTGTGTAATGACATCACACAAGAGTATGGCAGACCGTTCACGACCTTTCATAAAACACATTGACTGGCTCCTAAATTCACGCGCACAGCAAACGACTATGACTAAAAATAAAAATAGAGTGGCTCTACACTTTGATGTCACTTATACAAGGTCACTAGACAGCGCAACCTTGCTGGAACATTCTGGTTTATTCTCAGCGAATCTACGCATAACAAAAACTCACCACTCTTCTCCTTGTGACTTTGCTAGAAACTTCCGGACTGATCTTAGCATATCATAACAAAGCCAATTCCGCTATCTCCATGAATGATAGAGAATCTTACTGAAAAGGTACGTGATTCGCACACAACCATGATAGCTCAAATATATCGGATCGTTTCCTAAGATTAACACATGCATGCTCTCACAGAACAACACAACCACAATCGTAACACCAATTACACAAAATGGTCAAGGAGGTGTAGAACAACACAACCACAATCGTAACACCAATTACACAAAATGGTCAAGGAGGTGTAGGCACCTCTGAGTATGGACTCTGAAAAATATTGCCAATTACTGTACCAACCGTCTGCTTACATCTAGCATACAATCTGTTTGAATACCAGTTGTCTGCGTGAAGCGTATACAGTGGAAAACAAACAGGCACTGGGGTGCTTCAATAGTGTATCATTGTGACTGCACGAGGTAATGTTGAATCACAATACCTAATCACCTGGGTTTGCTTGGTGATCCTAGCAATTTAGAATGTTGTTAAAATCGTTTATTGTGACGAAGCGGTTGTGACACTTGTGCTTATTAACAAACTGGACACAATAAGTGTGCAGGCTGGGTACAACAAGTAATACTCAGTAAGCATGTAAAACTAAAGCATCAGGGGTGTAGGTCATTCACATAGGGTTTCGGAAAAGTTTACATGTCTGCACTGCATAAAATTAAAAGGTTTTATCTAGTGAAAAACATCATAAGCCAATGGTTTCAGGTGACATGTTAGCTCTGTGTATGACGGAGGAAAAAATGGCACATTGCTGAAACTTGTTTGCGGTTTCTCAAAATTGTAATTTTTGGGGGTGGTACATACTGAAGAAACAAATCTGAAAATGCACTTGTTAGATGATAGTGAAATTTTACACACATGTTCACAAATTAAATGGGTTTATTTATTATGGAATGTCAGTGCCTCTTGTTTTATTTCAGCTTAGTTTGGGAGCTATGAATAGCTTCCCTTGGCTAACATACTCAAAAAAAGACCAAAACCAGAACATTCATATAAAAATATTTTTTCTTCAAAACCAGGTAAGATATTTAAAATTGCCAAGTGCTGACATTCCATAATGATGATGATAGTTGATATTTCGACCAAATTTGGCTTTTGAGAAGCATCAACGGTAGCCAAACTTTGTTTTCTTAGTAACCAGGTGTAATGGTCACTTAGTGTTCGTTGCCATGGCGGTGAGCATATCTGACTAATTGAGCATGTCGGAGCGTTCAGGACAGACAAATACTGATTCTAATGATATACAATAAAACATACGTCCATAAACCCCCCAAAAATTGCGCTGACGTGTCCTAGCTCACCTTATTTTCATGAAATATATGGGTTAATCTCATAACAAGCTGATCTTTTTTATGAAAAAAATATTCTTCTCATTAATAATCGCATGATTTTTTTTTTAATATGGTATTTTATAAGCCTACAGTTTGTCTCTGCTGTCTGGTACGATTCGCCCTAAGTGTTAAAATTAGACAGTTTTCTGCACCACTTTTTCGAGTCATTTGATCAGCTAACATAACTTTGATTTTACGAGAAAAAAACCAAACTATCTTCTCATTAATACGCACATGATTTTTTTTTATAAACAGTGTTTGCATAAGCCTGCTGTTTGTCCCGGCACTGGGTCAAAATTGTGACCTGTAAGCCCAAGGCGTGAAAATCGGCAAGAAATTTGTAAAGTTGATCCTCTGATACACGTCAAATGTTAGTACTGCGATGAGCGACGTATAACATCCAGTTGTCACTATGAAAACGGCGTCGAGGGACTAATGATGCCATAACGTGAAGCTTCAAGTGACATTTTGCTCCTCATGCTGTTATTCTTCTTCAGAATAGCAATTGCTACACCAGACCACAGAGCTTATGAATGGTGGGAATCACCGTGTGTCCATTTGTCATTTCTGTGTTAGTAGTGTGTGTGGATCGGAGGGTGGGTATAAGGACATGGATTTCTGTAGAGCTACTAATGTCCGTCTTTATTTCCCCGACGTGTGTGTTGATCAGAGGTAGGCTTGGAGAGGAGGGAAATCGATCAGCATAATAAGCCTAAAAATATGAACAACTCTAAATATTCCTAAAAAGATAAACACATCTGAGCTCCAAACAATATATGGTACTTTTTTGGTAGACTTTGGGATGAAATCCTCATCTTGTTTTCTAATACTATTTTTAACTTCAAACCCAAACTTTGTAGGCCTGATGATAAGGCCTACTAATTTGGATGACCCCTCGGAATGGTCAAGGGTCACAGGACAGTTGGCAAGTGTGTGAAAAATGCATGTTTTGGATAGAATTGTAGTTTGTATCATTCAATGTTTTTGCAAACTTTTCACTCAAATTTGGCATAAAATTAGTTCATGATAACACCTTTCTATGCATACTGATTTAGTTGACCCCTCACAGGGGTCATGGAGGGTCAACAAATTTGTGAAAAATGCATACATTTTGAGAAACTCGGATTCTGCCAGTATAGAAGTCAACCCTTTATTTTTACTATTTAGACACTTGCAGTGAACACTTGCTCATTTCAGTGACATGTTGGAAAGGTTGAGGTGACAAAGGTTATTCTTATTATGTGGATTGGTCATAAACGTCAGCCATAAGGGCTTTGCCTTTCTTGAATTTTTGATTATTGTTTGTGTGTAGTACAAATGGTACAAAGTGTTTGCTGGTAAAGCACAAACTGTAAAACTTCTGTAAGTAAATTTTTTTTTTTAATGTCGATATACCTGAGTGGTTTTTGTGAGTTTTTTTTATTATGTCTTTAGTCCTGTACTGATTATAAATTATGATTATGTGTACATGTATGTTTTGTTTATTTTTAGGATTGAGCCAAACAGAGGCAGCATCTGTGGCGTTTTCATCTACGATGGGCATCAAGGGACGTACTGGTCACAATGTTACCTGTTCCTTCTCAGGACTTACTGCAGGACAGGCTTTCTTTGATTTGAAAATCTTTAGAGGAACCAATACTGCTACACCAATAGTGATCATGAGTACAGCACCTTTTTGGAATAGTGCCGGAGCTGATGATGCTTTGAGAAGCAGGGCGGCATTGTCAGGTTCACCTGCTGCTCAGTCTGTGACTATCATATTTCAAGACACACGGTGTGAAGATAAGGACAGAGAGTACAAGTGTGAATTACAAATAATAAATTCAAATGTTGTTGAGCCTCAGCCACAAGTCGCCACACGAGTTCAAATTGAAGGTATGGAATTGACTTTGAAGGTATGAAGGGGGAGCTGGGTGGCTCGGTGGTAAAAGCGTTCACCTCTCGACCGAAAGGTTCCGGGTTTGAATCCAGCTTGGGTCAAAATTTGTTCAGACCCTTTTTCAGTGCCCTGTCTTTGAAATCATTTACGTGGTGGACAAAAGATGTTAAGCCCTAAACATTTTTAAAGGTGGTCAACGGTACGACTGGGTGTCCAAATGGTGTGACAAGCACCCTGCATTTTCAAAAGCAAAATAATTTTAATATTTCACATAAATCTGATGTACCTTTGCATACATAAACATTGACACTAACTAAGTAAAATTTTTATGTTATTTGCAGTTTGGTTGTTTTGAACTTTGAAGTTAAAGTTTGAACATAACATTTACAATGTCACACATTTAACAATTCACAACAAGCACTTAAGCTGTAAGCAATTTTTTGCATTTGTATGTTTCAAAGTATGTTCCCCAACCAGAATAAATGGTATGTCTATAAATAAAGTGTGTTAGTGGAAAATGCAACCTTTTATGCCATAAAAACTGTTTGAACATAACTTTGCACCATAATTTTCAAAAGCCACTAATTTTTAATTCTACTTGCAGAACTAATTTTAAAATATTATGCTAAATGCACAGAAACAAGTCTATAATTTAATTTAAGTGCAAAAGCCAATTGAAAAAATAATGTTTACATAGTTCTGAATACTGACAAAGTTGTTCAATACACCTTCACTGCAATGTTCTCATTTTTTATCTCGTGCAATCAAATACAGCTTCTGTAAGCTAAAAATGACTACACTAGATGACTTTTATCTGCTGTTAACTATTCCAATAGAAAATAAGTAAATTTTTACAAACTGAGCTGAGATTTGGCACAAATTCAATTACATTCACAAGATTGAACATAACTTTACACCTTCATCAAATATATTTTTGGTCTCACAAGGGCAAATCACAAACTCTTGGGAAAAAATAAGTATGCATACCAATCCCACTAACAAGCACAGCCATTATATAAAACTAGTGATGTTTATGTGATTTTCAAAGTCCAACTTTTCAAGTGTTTGTACATAACTTTACACCTTCACAGGAAAAATCTTAAGATTATTCAAGAGTAGTCTCTAAAGAAGACACTATCATCGAGCTTGCTTTCACCTATAAGCAGTGTGCATACTGTTCTGGTAAAATTTCATTTGTTAGTCCATCATAATTACATAAACAGTAGCAAAAAGACAGAAAACAGGATGCATGAACATAACTTTACACGGTCACATTCACAAATTTGCCTTGTAACTTGACAAGTAGAATTATTTAGAAATTTGTTGATTGCCTGTAGTGTACAAAAGAAGTATGACGTTTGCACTAACATGATTTCATGACAAAAACATGAAATAGAAAGGTAAAAAATAATGACATGGTGTGTTTGAACATAACATGACGACAAAGGACCATTTTCTAAAGCACGAAAGTAAAGGTGCAGAGTTATGAAATGCAGATTTGAAAGCTGTTTGTGATGATAAATATTAAGATAGTGCATGCATAAAGGTTAATGCACAAATTTCAATGCACAAGGGGAAATGTAATCATCATTGCATGAACGTAACATGACACGACGTAAAGTTATGTTCATGAGCAATAGCTGTGACATTATCTTGTTTTGCAGTCACTAAAATTTTATAGATCTTGAAATTCATATTTTATAGATTTATCTGGTTATCTTACCTACTTTATTGCAGGACGGCCAAAGAAATGAAATTGGTGTTTGTTCATAACTTTACACAGTGCATGTGATGTACTGATGGTGGAAAGTTATGTACAAACAAAAAACAAAGAAATGTTTATCCTAGAAGGTATCACATGCTTTATTATTATAAAAAAGTAAACGGAATCTTTTCAGCTATTGGTAGTTTTTTTATATAAAGTGATTTTAGGTGATAAATGTTTGAACATAACTTTACATCCCACAAAGTTGTGTCAAGTTATGTTCATGAGGAAAATTTGAAAAGAGTTTCAAATGTGTTGTGTACCAGCATGTGCATATTTTTATGTGTTGGCATCATCTACTATATGATTTGCAACAAAATTTACCCTTCAACAAAAGAAATGTGCATACTGGTTTGAACATAACATTTACACGCCAGCACGCAGAAAAAAATACAATAAAATTATTTCAACTGAACAAAATTAGGTATTTTTGGGCCTACCAAGGTCTTGTCTAAATAAGTATAGTCCTAGTATAGAATTATTGCAGAATAAGTGAAAAGAAAATAATATATAAAGTTTGCTGGACTGCTTGAACATAACAATTTACACCCAAAATTTCGACGCATACTGTAAACCTTGTAAAGGGTTTCTTTCATCTATCACCCATGCATCCTCTTCAAAACCTTAATATAAATGACTGTGCCAGTTGTCTTTAGCAAAAACAACAGATTAGTAGAGATAAATAAGTGCCTAAACTGTTTGAACATAACATTTAGTGATTTACACCATTCTGAGTACAAATCTTCAAAACTGGATCATTTGATTTTCCATGTAAGAACCACAAACCTTTCATCATAAATACAAAGTACATACTCTACTCTACAAAATAACACATAAGTTTTAATAATTAACCATTTGTCAAAATGTGTTATAGTGGTATGATTTCTGCTGACAAAATTTACAACACGTGTTATGTTCAAGCAGGCTCTTATATTATGGTGATTTATGCAAAAGCAACTTGCTCTAGAAAATCATCAACTCAATGGTAATTTAGGCCAACATTGCAAACATCTTGTGACAGTAACAGTGATTTTTCATAGTGCAGCATGCCTTTGAAAATCTGAGTTCCATGGAGCATGTATAAAATGTGTCACGTTTTGTTCTCAAGCTATAATTCAGATTTTGTCAAAAAAACTGTGATAATGGCCCAAATTCTCCTGTGGTCACCCAAAGATTAGTATCACTGGAAACCTTATCCATTTCCCTACAAAATGATGTATGCCTTAGTTTGATCTGACCACTTCTGATAATTTTGTAGCAGGTTTTGTGAGGGAGGGTGTAGATTTTACCAGTCGTACTTTTGACCACTATGAAATTAACCTTGAGGGTATTAAATTAACCTTTTTGTCCTTACACCTACAAGTGTTTACATGCAGAAGGTGGTTACAAATGAGGACACTTACATTTACAATGTGAAACAAAAATTGTCACTTGGGATGTGTTCTGGAAGTTTGGAGTGTCCTCTCCTCATGGTTCATTAGAATGCACTCTGCACCATTGGCGCTTTATTCCCGGAAATGATTCATCACATTTTGAGCTGATAGGTTGATGTTTAATAGATTTCCCTAGTCAGCTGGCCGTTGCACATTGCTAAAGGCCTTTTTGTATTTTTCCGCTCTTCCTTGTTCAATCGTTCTTTTCCATTTTTTTTTTTTTTGTCATTGCTTCTACGTGGTCAAGAGTATGACTGAGTGTCCAAAGAGTGTGACGTGGTTCTCTGATTTTGAACTTAAAGTAAACATGTGAGCATCATTTTGCATGATTGTGATGTGTTTAGTCATAAGTAACATTCCCCCTACCCCCCCCCCCCCCCCCCCCCCCCCCAATAATTTTCCCATAAGCAGTCTTTTGGGTGTAATTGGAGAAATACTGTTATGGTTTGTACATGGCATTTACACCGTCACACATTTATAAAACATATTTTCTAGCTTTCACAAAATAGATTCATGCTGTATAAATTATCATGTTCTTTCCTTACTAGGCTATGATAAAACTTCAAAGAAAGTTTGATGGGGTGAATAGATACACAGTGGGGTGACACTGAAATTGTTTGATCATAACTTTACATTCGGCTATATGCAAAAAGAAAAATGCATAAATTAATTTAAAAAATTGTGTGTGGTATTAAACACACAATTTTAATTGCACAGTGATTGATTCCAAACTATCGTATAGAGATTTAAGTGTGAACACAGTAGCTATAAACAAAAAAATAAATAAATAAAAATTTGACCACTTGCTCATGAAAAAAAATTGGAAATCCTTGACAACGCAGCAAAGAAAGTCAATTAAGATGGTGTGTTTTCTCTTTATTGTGTCTAAGCTCTTGTAGATTATAGAATCTTGAACATAACTTTACACTGTGACGAACAAATTTGTGGCCCTTTAACTAACATGCATAAATCCAAAAATAACAAAACATTACTCAAGTGATGTGTTTTTAACAAATACACGCTTCAGGCATGGGAATTGTCCGCCTAAAGGCAAATTTCTGCCGAAATATATTGCTCATCCGTCCCCCCAAAAAATTGTCTGCCGAAAAAAAAAATTGCGGTGCAGAAAGTAACTGAGCACCGGTCATTATACACTGTGTGGCATTCATTCAAGTGATATGCCGCCCGCTAGAGTTACGCGTCGCCTATTGTGGCTGTAACGCAGTCGTTACTTTACCGTGCAAGCGGGCAATACAACACTGAATGCACTCTTCTCATGCTCGCTTCCTGTATTGTGCCAGATTGCACAGATTTTAATCTAGATTTTAAAATTTCCCGAGTGGGGAGGGGGGGGGGGGGGCATGCCCCGGACCCCCCTAGTTTCAGACTTTTTTCACTTTTCTAATTCCCATGCCTGACGTTTATTTCTCCCAAAATTGTGTCTAAAAGGTTAATGAAAGCAGAAAATAAATATTGTAATTACACCAGGAGCTTCAAATTTCAGCAAAAAAAGTGCCACCACAAATGAACGAGAACCAGAAAATAAAACTCACGATCACCTGTAATTTTCTACTACACTACAGAGCAGCTGTGATGGAATTATCAGGTTTGGCTATATCTCTGGTGTGTTCTTAAAGATTTTCGGGGAACATGGCTTAAACATCTCAGGGTATACTAACTAAGGTACACTTTGAAACCTATCGTATTGAGTACTGGGGGATGGAGGAGGGGGGGGGGGGTGGTGGTGCATGGTAGCCATGACTGGCTTAAAAGTTATGGACTATTTCAGATACTGGTCGTAGTCGAGACCAGTAGTTGATGCCATCCCAGGCCGCGAGGTTAATTAGATAGCACTCATCCCCTTCTTTGGCTTCCAGCACCTAAGGGCAATTTGAGTACCATGTGGCAAAACATGCAACAATCCTGAGCAAATTGTCTGTTACTAATGGCAGTAAACATGAAGCCATCTCTTTCACACACACACACACACACACGTACACACAAATGTACCATGATGATGTGTACTTGGAAAACTCAGAACACTGGAAACAGTATTGCTGTTACATGGTTGTCGTAGTCGTATGATAGGCTCAAACCAGACTCGCGCACGTAGGGTTCTTGTAAAGAAACTTCTCTTAGCTGCTACTCGTCATGATGTGGCACAAGGTTGTAGACCACACTGGATTAACAGTTTCAACAATACTTTATTCTCACACTGCTTCCACGAATGCATCTTCACATTGGTACACTGTCTCATGCAATGCATCCACACTAATAACTGTCTCACAAATGCATCAACACTTTTGACACACTGCGTCCCTAATACAATGCACACACATATTTGCTAACACCATATTTTATTTAGAGATTTCCAGAACAATCCAGCAAATTCACCCAACACAACCAATCAGAAAAGAAAACGTAACCAAAAATTATTAATATTCATGAAAGAAGAACACTCTAGATCTAACTACAAATTTCCACTACCATCAAGGTGCATTTGATAAAATGTTGCAAAATTTTAATCAACAACTTTGATGTCATTTGAGGTCACTAGAATAATCGCTCCATTTCCAGAACGTTTTAGGTCAAACGAGGTTGGACTTCAACAAAGTAGCAACAGTATTGAGCAACATTCTAGCTACACAAATTGATATCGATTCTCCAAGTAAAATAAAATGAATCGTACTAAAAGGTACATAATTTTTATCCAAAATAACTCGAATGAATATCGGATCTTCCTATGATCAACACACACATTCTCAAAAGAATAACGTAACCACAAACGTAACGGTTGCATTGCCAGACTTATAGTGAAGTGAAGTTATGCACATGTATGCATTTGACTGTTTTAGTTTGATTATTACAGTGTTGAATTGTAAACTGTTTTGTGACTGCTTTAATTTAATTATTACAGCGCTGAATCTTAAAATCTGTTGTTTTTTGTCATAGCGCCTCCTCTTTCACCAAGCGCAATGCAAGTTGACCCAGCGTCGGTAAACAGCAGTGTGCTGGAGTATACTGTGTTAACATTCACTTGCCAGGGAAATGTGGGTCTGCTGCCTGGGTCATTCCAGTGGTACACTTTCGTGGGCACCGAATATACAAATGTCACAAGCAGTGTGAGTTCAGCAACCCGTATATTTATCTCTGTTCGCAATTTGTGCATGCCATTTGTCATTTTTTATTTTTGGCTTCCATGCGATAGCAAAATAAGTCTATGTACTGGGTCATCTGTCAATGTAATCTGTTGTAAACTTTAACTTGGCTCAAGTATACTTAGTAGGAAGACCATTCTAAGCATAACAGTTTGAGGGCTTTCATTAACAGGTAAAGGCCACAGAGGTTAAAAAAAAGAGGTTAAAACGGGGTCCGTACGGTCTGTGAACATTTTGTGAAAGTTGTTAAAAAAAATGACAAGGCTTTTTCAGGGCCCTGGAAAGTCTGTTAATTTCAGTCCTTTTTTTTAAAGTTTGTTAAAAAAATAACAAAGTGCTGACAAACTTTTGTCTACTTTTTTTTTTTCTCCCCCAATTTGTGACTATTCCATTGTGAACTATCATGCTGACGCTTGTTTGCAAGTGATCTACATTTAGCTCTGATCATAAAGTGACTGCATGGCCTTTCTGCCGAACATTCTGATTGGTTGTTTACACTCTACCGAGCTCCGCCATTCGCTAAGCATTTTTTTTATTTTGGTATATCTTCATGCATTAGGCATGAAAGCTTCAAATGAGCTGCTGATACAGAGTGATCTAATTAAAGTGTGTAAACCTTCAGGCTTCAGTTTGGGTTTGTGAAAAGTTTGTGATCTTCGTCCCTGCTTTTCTGTATGGACTCTGTAAAATGACCTTATTTTGACAATTTTGTTTTCTTAAATTATACTATTTTCAAGCTTTACTTCGAACTTTGTATGGAGAGGCTTCGTGTATGACAAGACCTTCCTATGCATACTGTTTATGCATCACCCGTATTATTAGTACTAATTTGGGTGATCCATCATTTGTTTGCAATTGAATTTTAATTTTATTAGTATCTTTTGCACACTTTTCCATCAAACTTGAAACAAACATAGTTGTTGATAGGACCTTCCTAATCCAATGCATGCTAAGGTGTTTGACCAATCAAAGGTGAAGGGCCCTGTTTTAATTATGATACAAATTGAGACACATGGGTCATTGGCCAGCTGAGTACAAGTTAAGTGGTCATTTCTGAAACTGATTGAATCAAGGGAAGGCTTCTTTTTGTGGCATGCACACACACAAACATACACACACACACACACACACACACACACACACACACACACTGTTGTGACATTTGCATTTGTGATTTGGGCTGCAATTAGTGTTTGTAGCATAACAAGTACCAGTACAAAGTGTGAAAGACATGTTGCATACATCAGTATACAGATAATGTTCCATCATTTGTTGATTTTCGCATGAACAATTTTGAGTTTCCCTTCACATTCAGAGTACATCAACATAAAGGCAGGTCTTGTAAATCAAAACCTGGAAGCCCTCTTCATTGTTTGAATTAATTTACCGTTTTTTTTTACAATTTTAAATCCCTTATAATATATCACCGACAGCTTTTGACAGTTTGAATACTAAATGGAGAATGTAAATTAAAATTTACATGCTTGATCTATTGTTTTCACATTTTCAGGCCACAGAAGTGAGCAGCAATGCAGGCACTGGAGATGACAGCTGCACTACTGTTAAAGTCAGCAGATTTGTGTATAATGCCACCAGGACTCCATACGGGAAGAATCTTGTAGTTCGCTGCCGTGTCTACCATGCTACGCAAGGCAGCAATAATGACCCCATGGACTGCGGAGTCAATGATACTTTCTGCCGAATGAGCAAGCAGATCAGCATTCAGTGTAAGTTTTTACAAACAAGATTTAGTCCTGGTTTCATTTTGAAAGCAAGATGGGACCCCAGCCTAAAGTTGTTCTTATTTTCAAGCATATCCTTCTGATTCATCTCCTTCTACTCTAACCCACCCTCTGGTCCACCACACACCCTGGCACACAAAAATAAAGACGAACACACGGCAATTCCCGCTATTTGTAAGCTCTGTGGTCTGGTGTAGCGATAGCTATTCTGAAGAAGAATGATGGCACGAGCAGTGAAATGACGTCACTTCAAACAATGTCATGGCATCATTAGTCCCACGATGCCTTGTTCATAGTGATGACTCGATGTTATACGTCACTCATCGCAGTACTAACATTTTATTTATTAGAGAATTAAACTTGGCAATTTTCTTGCTGACTTTCACACCTAGGGCTTACAGGTCATAATTTGACCTAATCTTACCCCAGAGCCGGGACAAACATGGAAAGTTATAAATGCAAACACAAAAGAAAAATCAAATATATGTTGGCTGATTTAAAAATTACTCTGAAAAAGTGGTGCAGAACAGTATCTGATTTTCACACCTAGGGCTTACAGGTCAAAATTGACCTAATCCAGGCATGGGATTGTCCGTGAAATGAACGAAATTCCGCGGGGAAAAAAAAATCTTCCGCGAAAATAAAAATGCGTTTCCGCAAAAAACTATTGTGGGTAGCAAAACAAGCACAGCACCGGTTGCATTCCGCGACAGGTCACGGACGCTGCAGGCTGTGTCCGTGGCTTGCCTGAGTGCACGCTGAGAACTTAGATGGGCAGACCCGAGCAAGAAAGGTCTGCCGCCTACACACCCCCCCCCCACCCCACCCCACCCCACTGTTTGATATTTCGGCGCGCCGAAGTAAGGAAGGTCCGCCGCTTACCACCCCCCCCCCCCCCCCCCCCCCCCCCCCACTACTGTTTGATATTTCGGCCTTCGCGGAAAGAAGATCTAGTCTGAAAGGCCTTTTGTATCAGGTTCAAGGTCTCGTTTCAGATGATTTTTGCTTGGGCAATTCCCATGCCTGCTAATCATACCCAACAGCCGAGACAAACTGTAGGCTTATGTAAATACTGTATATGAAAAATTATGCAAGTATTAATAACAAATTTTTTTTTTTTTTTTTTTTCAAAAAAAGATTCAATTGTTTTAAGATTAATCCCAAGTAATTTGTGAAATTAATCCCAAACATGTGAAACTATTTTTTTCAAACAATAATTTAATTATTACTCAAAAAGTTCAAGAGGTACAATGCTGGTTAACGAACTCATTCAATATCTTCCTTTTATCTATTACTTACTTACGCCTTTCACCCCTCCCAGGGTATAGGCCGTCAACGAGAGACCTCCAGCGACTCCTGTCAGGACTGTGCTTCTCCTTCGATTTTACTCCAGGTGGTTCCCAGTCTCTTGATGTCTGCTTGGAGGTCTCGACGCCAGGTGTTTCTTAGCCTGCCTCTTTTCCTCTTTCCCTGTGGGTTCCATGACAATGCCTGCCTAGTGATACTTGAAACTGGCTTTCTCAGACTGACCAATCCATCCCCATCTTCTTCGTCCAATTTCATTCTCAGCTGTTATCTGCTCTGTTCTCTCCCAGAGTCCGACGCTTCTGATCTTCTCTGGCCAGTGGATTTTCAAGATTCTTCTAAGGCAACTGTTTATGAAGATCTGTACTCTGTTGACTGTGGTTTTTGTCAACCTCCAAGTCTCTGCTCCATATAGGAGAACTGCTTTTACGTTTGAGTTGAAAATCCGGACTTTTATCTATGCAAAATATAAAGTAAAAATAAGAAAAATTACGGACTCCTGTGTGGATCAACCGGTTTTTGTTAAACGGCCATTTTATCTCTAATGAGCATCTTAATTAAAAAAATCCAAAATAATACCTTGAGATTTTTCTTTTGGGGACATATCCTAAAAGTTCAAGCCTGTCCATCCTCAAACACGAACTCTAGTCACAGTCACACGCACGCACTCACACACACACACACACACACACACACACACACACACACACACACACACACACACACACACACACACACACACACACACACACACACACACACACACACACACACACACAGAGCAACAAAAAGACGTTCTCTAGCGAGGTTTGCGTCGCTAAATGCAGAGTTGCCAACCACTACGGAATTTCCGTAGATTACTACGGAAGTCGATGTGTTACTACGGAACTACGGAAGTATTAAAAATACTACGGAAAAGCAAAAATCAACAATAGTAAAAACAACAAAAGTTTTAAGGTTCGTTGAGCGCCTGTGGCTACCGTGTAGACTGCCGGGCGAGTCAAGGTCACGGTCACCCAACTACGTGTTGCTGATCACAGCTTCCGGCGCGTGTTAGGCTTTGAACCAATCATTGTGATGCCCAAGTCTGAGAGCAGACGACGGAAGTTAGTGGAACGCGGCCAGAAGTTACGCGCACCTCACGGCTATCGCCATTTCGATCACATCGCAAACATATCGCGTGCAGACTTCGTTGAGAAGAATTCTAGCAGAGCAAAGGATATAATATAGACAAAGAGTGTGATAATAAATGGAACTGGAACTGTGGCAACATTGGATGTGTGCGGTGCACCATTTTTAACAGGGTGTGTGCGGTGCACCATTTTTAACAGCAGCCGGTGCTGAAGTGTCACACTGTTGGCCAGGCTGTCGTAAGTCTAGTAGTGAGGACAAAATAGGCCGCGAGACCTTTGCAAATGTCCTTTCTTTCTTTAATTACTTTATGGGTCTGTTATGCATGCATTTTTCCGTACAAATCATTCATCATAGCAATAGAAAATCTCTTTAAATTTTGGTAATTCATCTAGCTGCCCCAAAAAGTTGTTTCAATTTAGGTCGTCGATGCCATTATAAATTTTAAAAGCTTGGATTAAGTCTCCACGTATTCTACGTCCACGTAAGGAGTGTGGTCCAAAATATTTGAATCTAAGTCATATTTTTACATTTTTTAACCAGCTTTGTTGCTTGTCTCTGTACCCTTTCGAGTGCAACTGACTGTCTTTTTGAGCCTCGGTACCGTACAGTGTTTAAACCAAGGGGAATCACAGCGCTGGCTGGACAGACAACAGTTAGATAGACAGCGCTAGCCTCACCTATCTGGTTTGTGCGTACAGTGTTTGCATATGGTCAAGAGTACGACTGGGTGTCCAAAGAGTGTGACATGGGTCTCTGATTTTGAACTTAAACATATGAGCATCATTTTGCATGATTGTGATGTGTTTAATCATAAGTAACATGCCCCCCCCCCCCCCCCAAAAAAAAAAAAAAAAAAAAAAAAAAGAATTTCCCCATGAGCAGTCGTTTGGGTGTAATTGGCGAAAAACCGTTATGGTTTGTACATAACATTTACACCGTCACACATTTATAAAACACATTTTCTAGCTTTCACAAAGTAGATTCATGCTGTATAAAATTATCATGTTGTTCGTTCCTTACTAGGCTATGCTTAAACTTCAAAGAAACTTTGATGGGGTGAATAGATGCACAATGGCGCAACACTGAAATTGTTTGAACATAACTTTACACCCAGCTATACATTTATGCCAAAAAATGCATAAATTATATTAAAAAAATTGTGTGTGGTATTAAACACACAATTTCAATTGCACATTGATAGATTCTAAACTATCCTAATTGAGATAAGTGTGAACACAGTAGCTATAAACTTAAAAAAAATATTGGACAACTTGCTTATGAACAAAAACTTTGAAATCCTTGACAACACAGCAAAGAAAGTCAATTAAAGTGGTGTGTTTTCCCTTTATTATGTACTAAACTCTTGTAGATTACAGAATAATTTAGGAAAAATATACCATTCACAACATAGAATGAATTGAAGGCTAAAAACAAGAAACACACAATGCTTGAACATAACTTTACACCGTGACGAACAAACTTGAGGCTCTTTAACTAACATGCATAAAGCCAAAAATAACAAAACACTACTCAAGTGATGTGTTTTTAACAAATACACTTTTATTTATCCCAAAATTGTGTCTAAACGAGTAATGAAAGCAGCAAATACATATTGTAATTGTTTGTACATAACTTTACACCACGAGCTTCAAATTTCAGCAAAAAAGTACCTCCACAAATGGACAAGAACCAGAAAATAAAAATCACAAGCACCTGTAGCTTTCTACTACACTACAGAACAGCAGTGATGTAATTATCAGGTTTGAAATTGATAATACAAGGGAATAATGTGTGAAAATGGCAAGTTTGAACATAACTTTACAATCGAACATGTTGGTATTATCAACACTGAAGTAAAAATAAACGATAAAAATGGAAAATTACATCAAATTATGTGGTCAGTAAACACCAGCATTTACCAGTTTTAATAATTGTGTCTACAATGTTTAACGCAAGTAGCAAAACAAATCTGTAAATGTTTGTACATAACTTTACAACATGGGGTTTAAATCTCTGCACAATGTGGTTCCACAATGTGAGAAAGCACCAAGTGTAAAAAGTTTAAACTTTCAATACATTTTAGAACACCAACAATACATTTAACACTCTTGAAAACTGACGTTAGTTAGCCATTGCTCATGCTTGCTATGGGCTGTGTGACATCGGAGCATACCTTTTGCCCAAATACCTCCGCCAAGAAATGCTTTTCTGTACCACTTTCCAACAAATATAATCTAGCACATATTGACCTAAGTTTACCACGACCGATGGTTTTTAGCAGACCACTGGCACAGAAAGTACTCGCTTCAGTTAGCTTCATACTTGAACTAAACATGGCAGAAAGAAATTAAAATTGATCAAACCCAACCACTCTCCACTCGTGTGCACTGTTGGAGAGTGGCAGGAAATCTACAGCCGACGCTACAATCATCCCCTACTTCTTGGATGTCATCTATTTCAGGGTAAATAAATAGTCCTTGTTTTGTCTGGTGAGGCTTGAGGAATTTGACCCTTAGAGGATCTACTCCGACAATCACTCCTTACTTACTTACCCCTACCCGGGTATAGGCCGTTGACGAGAGACCTCCAGCAACTCCTGTCCTGTGCTTCTCCTTCGACCCCCACCCGGGTCTGCCCTGGGGGACTTGGGTGGGGTTAGGTATTTTTTAGTTCCCAGGGTCACCCTGGTCAGCCCCACAGGGTGGGTTTTTCTCTCTCTATTCTGGGGCATGTGTTTCTGTCTACCCTTTGTCCATTCACCTGTATTTGCCTTTTTAAAACTCTCCCTACTGTCTGCACTGCCTGTAGCTCTTGATATTGGATGTGTGTTGCTAAATGGTCTTAGCTTTATTTAGGCCCCATGTGTTAGGTTTATTTAACGTATTTGACCGGTTGGCGACATACATTCAATGTTCTGTTTATTTTATTTATTTATTTATTTTTTTCACAAGCAGTGCAGGCACGTCCTGAGAAAGCCTTGTTGCTGTCGGGACGTTAAGCAATGTACAATCAATCAATCATTCTCCTTCGATTCTACTCCAGGTGGTTCCCAGTCTCTTGATGTCTGCTTGGAGGTCTCGACGCCAGGAGTTTCTCGGCCTACCTCTTTTCCTCTTTCCCTGGGGGTTCCATGACAATGCCTGCCTAGTGATACTGGAAGCTGGCTTTCTCAGACTGTGACCGATCCATCCCCATCTTCTTCGCCCAATTTCATTCTCTGCTGTTATCTGCTCTGTTCTCTCCCAGAGTCTGACGTTGCTGATCTTCTCTGGCCAGTGGATTTTCAAAATTCTTCTAAGGCAACTGTTCATGAAGGTCTGTACTCTGTTGACTGTGGTTTTTGTCAATCTCCAAGTCTCTGCTCCATATAGGAGAACTGCTTTTACATTGCAGTTGAAGATCCGGACTTTGGTGTGTTGTGACAGCTCTCTGGAACTCCACACTTTTTTCAGCTGGAGAAAGGCTGCTCTGGCTTTACCGATTTGTGCTCTGACATCTGCATCAGTGTCGCCTTTTTTGTCTATGATGCTCCCGAGATAGGTGAAGGACTCCACCTCCTCCAACGGGGTGCCAGCAAGCAAGACTGGTTCTTCCCTGGTTGCGTTCAGCCTCATTGTCTTTGTTTTCTGTTTGTGAATGGTGAGGCCCACTTGGGACGAGATGTCAGCAAGCCTCGTGGTCTTGTCCTGCATTTGTTGATGAGTGTGGGACAGTAATGCCAAGTCGTCTGCAAAATCGAGGTCGTCAAGCTGTGTCCACAGTGTCCACTGTATTCCACTTCGTCTGTGCTCTGTGGTCATCTTCATGACCCAGTCTATGGCCAGTAGGAAGAGGAACGGAGACAGCAGACACCCCTGCCTGACACCAGTTCTGACCTGGAGCTCCCTGGTGAACTGCCCTTCGTGGATCACGCGACATGTCATACCATCGTAGCTGCTCTTGATCAGGCGGACGAGCTTTATGGGTACACCGTAGTGTCGTAGGAGTTTCCACAGAGTCTCTCGGTCCACACTGTCAAATGCTTTCTCATAATCCACAAAGTTGACGTACAGCGGGGAGCTCCACTCCAGAGACTGTTCCACGATGATGCGGAGAGTGGCGATCTGGTCTGTACATGATCGGTTCTTCCTGAATCCTGCTTGCTGGTCTCTCAGCTGGGGGTCAACGGAGCTCTTCATTCTCTCCAGGATGATCCTGTTGAAGACCTTTCCTGGTACTGACAGCAAGGTGATTCCTCTGTAGTTGGAACACTTGCTGAGGTCGCCTTTCTTGGGAAGCTTGATTAGGTACCCCTCCTTCCAGTCAGCCGGCATCACCTCCTCTTCCCAGATCTTTCCAAACAGTGGGTACAGCATCTCCACTGTTGTCTCTGGGTCTGCTTTCAGAGACTCCGCTGGGATGCCATCTGGGCCTGCTGCTTTGCCGTTCTTCAAAAATGCCACTGCTCTTCTGATCTCTTCCCGGCTGGGTCTGTCACAGCTGATGGGTACGTCGGTCTCTGCCGGCTGGATGTCTGGGGGGTTGGGTGGGCTAGGTCTGTTCAGTAACTCTTCAAAATACTCGGCCCATCTGTCGAGTTGGTCTGCTCTGTCTGCAATAGGCTTGCCTTCTTTGTCTTTTACTGGTCTTTCTGTATGGCCATACTTGCCTGACAATCTTCTGGTAATGTCGTAGAGCTGTTTCATATTGCCGCTGCCTGCTGCCTTTTCTGCCTCTGCTGCCAGGTTGTCTGTGTAGGCCCTCTTGTCTGCCCTGATACTCCTCTTCACCTCGCGGTTGGCTTCCCAGTATTCCCCCTGTGCCCTTACTTTGGCTGCTCTCGTGCGACTGTTGTTGACAACTGCTTTCTTCTGCTTCCTCAGTTCTATCTTCTTCAAGGTCTGTGCTGACAGCCAGTCCTTGTGATGGTGTTTCCTGAACCCTACAGTGTCTTTGCAGGTTGAGTTCAGCGCCTCTCTAATTGCCTTCCACTGCTGCTCTGTGGTGACCGCCTCCTCTTCATTTACTAGCTCCTGTAGCGCTTGAAACCGGTGGGACAGCACCAGTTTGAACTCTTCTCTAACTCCAGTTTCTCTCAGGAGGCCTACATTATAGCGCTGTCTTCTTGTTGTCTCTGTGTGGCTTTTCTTTAGCTTGAGCTTCATTCTTAAGGTAAGCAGATGGTGGTCGGAGGCGACATCTGCTCCCCTCCTAACTCGAACATCTTGAAGGGATCTTCTAAATTTCTTGCTAATGCAGATATGGTCTATTTGGTTCTCTGTTGTATGGTCAGGTGAGACCCAAGTTGCTTTGTGTATCCTTCTGTGTGGGAAGATGCTGCCTCCAATGACAAGTCGGTTTAGAGCACAAAAGTCTACAAACCTCTCCCCGTTCTCACTCATCTCCGAGCCTAGTCCCTGTCTCCCCATCACCTCTTCGTATCCGGTATTGTCCTCCCCTATTTTGGCAGACAATCACTCCTGAAACGGAAAAAAGAGACTGCTTTATTTATGTTGCATAATGATCACAGCGCTTTTTTGAAGCAACCCATAATTAACAAGCTTCCTGCTGATCAAGTTTCCTAAGGAAACTTCAAACTCCTTTTCTTTATTGGCCAGTGACAACCAGTCCCCCTTATTTCGGCCGTACCTTTCAACCTTTTATAATTTTTCAATGTCTCCATCTCAAACATAAATGGAGCTAAAACATGTTCAAATCCACATTTTTCTGGTTTCAAATACTTTAAAAGATTCCTGGCTGCTATCATTCGTAAGTACAAGTATGCTGACATAACCTTGCTCACCAGGGTACAACCTGTCAGGGTACTGCACTACGACACGTGTTTAGCATACATTTTCTGGGTGCTTTCACGGCTGGGAAAGACCCTTCAGCCTCGGAAACTTTCGATTCAGGAACAAATCCCGAAGAACTGAAACAGAGGGTCAAATAATTTTAATTTGTGTCCATGTTTGCGACTTGTTTTTAGCTAGCATCAACCTAATATGTCTGGTTATTTTTCAACAGCTTTGTACTAAAATGGCTGGTTATTATTAAATTATGATATATCATGGCAGTTATCAACCTTGGCCAGCACAACAAAGAGTAAAAGGCATGATCTGACTGTAACTTGGAAGACAATGTGTGAACCAAACACAACTGTGGTTGAACATAACTTGACAGCACATGATGTTGTCATGTTATGTACAAACTATTTAAAATAGAAAAATGTATATTCTGGGTTTAACAATTAATATTTTAGTACCCAAGCTGTATTTTGATGAATAACAACTAGCAAAGTGGGCATCCAAAAGACAGTATACTAGGAATTGTGCTACAGTAATGAACATAACTTTACACTTTACATGTCAGTCTAGTTTATCAAGTTATGTTCACAGTCATCTAGCTAGAATAATAGTTTGTATATTAGTTACAATAGACAACATAATAAAACCAGTCTTCCACTTTAAAAGAGACTGTTACTATGAAGGAAAATGTTAGCTGAGCACTGTTTTAACTGTACATAACTTGACAACATAAATGTTGTCAAGTTATGTTCAAGACATATTTCTTAAAAATTGTCATTTCTTGGGTGCAGAAAAGTTTTTAAAAAATGCACAGACTATCTGTACTTATCATAGAACACTCAACCATACAAAAATAGCATGAAGCACATTGTAACAGAACTTTACAACCCAAACACCATAAGTGTTACGTCATGTTATGTTCAGTCCAATACTGCCAGAACAGGGTTATTCTTACTTAATCTTATTTTACATAACGAAGAAACAATAATATAAAGTACATAAAGACAATGGGAACATTATCACAGCTCAAAATAAGAAAAACGACCATGTTTTGATTGAAGGTGCTATGTCTGTTCCCTTTTGCACTGCGTCATGTTATGTACAAACGCTATAATTCAGCAACTCATAATCTATGACCCGAAGTATAAATCAAATTAGCACAAAATCCCTTCCTACCAACAAAAATTGGTACAAAAAAGGTATGACTTGTCCTTCCCCCAAAATGCAAAACTCATGGTTTGAACATAACTTTACATAAAGATTTACCTGGCCAAACTGTGTAAAGTTATGAACAATCAAACAGCAGGAGCAAAAGACATTTACTCTATTTTTTATATCAGGAACGTTAAACTTAAAGACAACAATACTGAATCGACAAAAATGTGTGATACGTAGTGTTCTTTTTAATCTTTGAAAATAAAGCTGTACTTGCCTGAACGTAATGCTGACAACCTTCAACGTGTGTAAAGTTATGTACAAGTGGACACAACGGCAAGGTGACGGTAAAAGGTAATAATTATTGTTTCAAAGTGTTGCTGCGCTACAAAACTAATCCAAACATAAATTACTTGTTCTGTTTGATCCTTTGAAATATTGAATATCGCATTCAGAAACTTGAACGTAACTGTTACAACCAAAACTAAACCGTCATCATCGGATGGAGGCAAATTCCATCAAGTAATGTTTTCTTCCTTTGTTCAAAACACGTGGTCATTGAGCCGATTGATTTTACATTTGTTTGCGTCAACATTCATTTGAAGTAATTAGAAAAGCAGTACACTTACATTGCTTTTTTTTTAAACATTTATGGTGCTCAGTCATCAATTTTGCATGAACATAACCATTTACAACCAAAACTTACCTTCAACTTTGTCGCTTTCCTGCTCCATCGATGTCACCTGTACGTATCAGGTACGTAGGACTGACCGAATGCAAATCTCAAAATGGCCGTCGATTCCAGAAAATCACGCGCGTTGATGATTGCGAGATTTTTTCCCGAGTTTGAACGTAACACAAAATTTACAACTTTTGGGTTGAAGAAGTTTAAAACGCAGCCTTCTTTCAATTCTCAAAAGGATTTCGAATTTGTAATCAGAATGAAGAGTAATGTTGTCTAGGATATGTTAATTAGGTGCCTCACAGTACTTTTTTTGTGTTCCGGTGCACAGCGCGATTCGGACGTGTGAAATTGACAACGCACGTTATGTTCATTCTAGCCTTTACTTGCCCTCAAACTACTTTAAACTTAGACACACGTAAAATTCGACGATATGGTAACAAAATAGTAACTTGCATTGGCTCTCTATAGGCCTAAACTTCGTTTTGAAATTCTATTTCATTCCCCGGAATTTTTTATCTGAAAGCGAACACACGTGTGTGATGTCACGTTTCAAAATTTTGGCTTCCGCCGCTCGATCGCACAAAACAATAAATAACTCTTTTATCCCATCGGACGTATGCAAAAATGACACAGGATTAGAAGGTATGTTCAATTTCTAACCAGTTGAGATATGGTTGTGTGAGATGCATGCCTGATTTTGAGTTTGAAGGCTTTGTTTTGTCAGTCAGGTAGCGAAACCGGCTCTCGACGCCTAGTCGTACTCTTGACCATATTCTAAATGTGGTCTGACTAGTGCTTTATACAGTTTACTGAAAGAGTCCTTATCCAAATAATTAAAGGCTCTCTTAACTACTCCAACCGTTTTGTTGGCCTTATTGATACATTTCTGAATATGGGGATCAAAAGATAGAACTTTATCAAAAACAACACCTAAGTCCCTTTCCTCCTCACAAGATACCACCTTTTTAATGTCACTGTTAACTTTCATCAAGTAATCCTGTTCAGGATTGTTCCTTCCAGCATGCAAGACCTTGCATTTCTCTACATTAAAATGCAAATCCCATGTGTCGGACCACTCTTGCAAGTGATCCAAATCATTCTGCAGCACGTCTTTATTGATCGATTCATTATAGATTTTAGTATCCTCTTATTAACACAGTCAATACTATAAAAGTAACACTTTACTCTGAAAGTAACATAAAAGTAACACTTTACTCTAAAAGTAACACTCGCGTGTGCGCAAATCCGGCGACTGAATTTTTTCAGGGATTTTTAAGAATTTGTGTTGTGAGCCCTGAATGTAGTCAGAGATTTTAACGACATTATCAGCAAGGCTTGTGTTTGTATATAGTTACATTAGTAATGCATCGCAGCGACGCGCATTGACTACTGAAATTGTCATGAAACTACTGAAATTCTAAATTTTGACTACTGAAAAAAAATTGGGGGTTGGCAACTCTGTAAATGTGACGTCATTTTCATTTTGTTACTTATTTGCCAGAATTTTTGCCAAATGCCAAAAACGTCATGTGCATGCTCCGGAATGCGCTCTGAGGAGCCCCATTTTAAACAAATCTTAAAAAATGTTCTTTGGCAAGACAAAACCTTTCACCAATATTTTCAGCTTGAGTTTTTAAAAATCATTTTTGGCTCAAGTGCAATAGCAAAAGTGAGTCTGTGTAATGGGCCTGTGTGTCGTCTGGCTGCCATCTGTGGTAAACTTTGACTTTGGCATTTTCTCAGAAACTATTCAAGCTACAGAACTCAAACTTGATCCAAGGATATTTTGTGGCAAGACATTTCAGTTATGTCTCTCAAAGGTCAAGGTCACAGAGGATCAGGAAATAGGTAAAAAACAATAGCGATATTTTGACAATTTTTTTTTTTCAAATACTGTTCAAACTCAAACTTGATACAAAGATGTCTGATAGTAAGGCTTTTTGTGTATACTGATTTAGATGGTCCCTCGGAAAGGTCAGGAAATAGGTAAAAAATGGCCATATTTTGACCTGCCCCAAAAGTTTTTTTTTCTGATGCATTGTTCACAAGTTCAAACCCAGAGATAGATAATATGACACTCCCAGGACAATACATTCAATAGAGCCGCATCCGTCATTAATTTACGCTATTTTTAATAACAAAATTCAGTTATCCCATTACACTCTCGTTATTTCCGAATCAACCCTTTAATTTTTAAAAAAATGATGAGCATGACGGATGCGACTCTATTGAATTTATTATCCTGGGAGTGTCATATTATCTATCTCTTATCCCAATCAAGTGATGTCAATCGAAACTTAATACTTATTAACAAGTTACAACTAACTTCTAGGAACCTGCATAGGTAACCTTTAAGAACTTATTAATTACTTACCCTAAGTTCTTACAACAACTTGACTCAAGTCACTGAGACAGATTTATCAAGATACAAGGACAATAAAAAACTTTTTTTTAATACTCAGGTGGTGGTGGTGCTGATGGGGTTAAATAATCAGGCATGACATTTTTCTGCAAAGTGTATGACATTAATAAACGATTACCAAATCTGATTTTTATTTGTTTAAAAGATTGTGTAGTTTTTCTGTGGTTTCCTGTACCCCTATCCTTTTTCCCTCTGCTAAAAAACTGGCCTTAAGTTCTTCAACATTTACGGGAGATTGACTACGCATCTTATTCTGTATTTCAGATTTTTGTTGTTTATAGTTATTTAAGTCATCCTGGACTCTCTTAAATTCTTCATCATCAATTTCATTATCATTCAATGCTTTACTGATAATAAGTTTAAGACTGCTCAGCTTTGCACCCGCCAAAGTACTCAATGCTTCATGTTTTTCTAACTTTGTATGAAACCTCTTGTTTATGGCATCCAAACCAAAGCAAGTCAGGCATGTAACAACGCTAACAGACTCAACTGCTATTCCAGCCAAACTCCCAATTCCTGTGGCGAACAGAGCTATACCTCCTACAGATAATCCAGCTGAAACTGCACCAATAGCCATAGAAGTGTTTTGAACAGAATTAAATACTGACTTATACCTCCTTTTGCACCGTGAGTACTTAGCCTCTTCTCCTTCCAAATATTTCAAAGCTTCTGTAATATTATTTAATCTGAATGCATCTGCCTGTAATGTTTTATCTGAAGCAATTAGCATATGCGGATCAGGCGCAAGTGTTGTTTTAGTCATCACATTTGTTTCAGTCGGCTCAAGCGTCGGTATTTGTGGATACAAGTTCACCATTTTTTATTTACAAATATTTTTTTAATCAGCAATTACATTTTGCAACTCTTCAAAATTATACAATTTGCTGGCATAATAAAATGCAACAAGATCAATGTGTTCAAGGTTTATGTAAGTTAGACGAACAAAAGTTGTTTTGTCGACCACCACCTTGACAGCTGGAATACTGCTCGAAACATTAATAACATCATTATTTTTTGTAATAGCAATAAAGACCTTTGATGATTCTGATACTGTTTCATCCCATGTAAGTTTAATTCCTTGTGCAATTTGAGCCTCTTTAGCAGTAGCAACAGATTTCATGATAATTTCAAATACTATTGTCGCTTCTCTAGCCACAACTAAGCTTGCTGGCATAAACACAACAGAAGTATCTGATCTACCCTTTCTAGTTGTAAGAAGATATCTTCGTTTCTCATAATTTTCAACTTTCAGTTTTTCTCTGCTATTGTTGTCTAGGGCAAAACTTGGAACAAGGCTTACAATAAGCGGCCCAGAATTAACAACCTTCCTAAACACTAAGGCGCCTTCATCATCAGTGTATACATAAGGACTAATAAATTCAATCTTTATGTCCCAGTCAATTGTGGGTGGTGGTGCCGGTACAGGTGAAACAACCCATTTAGTACCCACATGTATTAAGTTGTAGGGCACATTATTTACAAGATTAGGCGCAACAGGCACAGTAACATCACGTAGCTGACCAAGTTTAGGAATCTGTCTTTCACCATCTTTCATGTCAACAATTACTTTTCTCTTGTACATGCCATAGGAATCAAGTTCAAAACCATATATTTCTCCAATTTCTCCTTCTTTCTCAAAATCCTGTACGTCTGCCAAATCTTTCAACTCTGTTACTGGACACGCAACTGGTATGATTCTAGGCTTTGGACCAAGACCACTCATTTTTTTATAAACAAAAATAAAATTATTTAATTTCTAACACAACACTAAAATCATGCATCACAACTGGTTTACCATTCTGATTAGTTACAGATATACTCAGTGACTCAAAGAAACTAGAACCTAATTTCTTAAACTGTAAATTAGGAAATCTAACAACCACAATTTCACAATAGGGTGCAGTTCCAGTTGGTAAGCATCTCAACAAAGTTGATGGTTTTCCATTGTGTACATTTTCAGTCGTGTTTAGTTCTTTTAAATAAACATTTAGAAATGTGTGTACTGACAAATGAACAGGATATGTTCCAGTTATTTTAGTTACATCTGGTGTATAATACCATCCACTAGTACCATTATCTGTAAAACCCATTACCCAATTTACAGGCATTGTATTTCTGTCTATTAAACCAAGTAAATATGCAAGTTCAGTTGAAAATAAAGGTATAGTGCCTGTAGGAATTTCTAATTCAACAAACAAGTTAGCCTGATTTAAAGTTGCTTTAATTTTTAAATTATTTTGAAACCATGTAGCTAAAGTACAAAAGTCATAATACCCAGATGGTATAAAGTGTGTATTAGTGTCCAAGCCACTATTACCAGCATTAACATAACTTATATAAAAACTTGTATTATCCGTTACATTAAACCACTTTACTGTATAAAACATTTCATGGATAGCCACAGCCTTGTTACCATCTCGATTATCGATTCCATTAGTTAGCCACACTGGTTTGCTCGTGTCAAGAATTGTTAAGGTTATAAACATTTTTATTATCACATAAAAAAAAAAGGATGGAATTTAAATCACCAACCATTACCACTACAAACGCATTTCAATTCAATGTGAATGCCAAATATAATGTTGCACCTACTTATGAACAGAAAATAATTCAGTTAAATCAGCTTGATATAGCTTTGTCTGAACAAGATTTATTTCAAGTCAAAGTACCCAACCCTTTTGATCATTACCTAAACCCTCCAATAACAGATGACTCAACTGCAAGAAAGTGGTCTTCAAGCCCACTACAGATGTTTCAAAACCAACTTAACTTTGCCATACTGTGTTCTACTACAGGCTGTGGTGTTTCATTTACAGACCATTTGAATCACTCAAACAAACTGATTAAGTCTGTGTATCATTTCCATGTTTATTACCAGCTTAGAAGAATACTGTCAGAACTGCATACACCATTACCAACTGAATCCAGTTTTAATCAGTTTAACAATCCCATGGATTTGAAAGCATTTGAACGGATCTGTTATGAATTTAACATCAGTACAAAGTATGACTTTACACAAAAACTTGATGATCACAATGGTATGGGAACATTGTATTATGCTATGAGTCACAGACAATACCCACAAGATTACTACCCTGGTTACACTTCATTCTCATCAAAATCACAAGTCTGGTTAGGATCAATAGAGCAGAAGCAGACTAATGCGTGGACCACATTTATTTTAGATAAATCTGACGGGTTTACTCAAGCAGGAGTCGAGCGCGTCAATGAGTCTATCAGAACATATGTCTGGTGTTTACTAGGAGCACAATCACTAACAAAATCAAACATTTTGAATGGAAGTGGTAAATTTGAAGCACAAAAACAGTTTTTAGCAAATTTAGAAGATTCTATTAACTCAGTTGTTGATCTTCCATCAAGCATACAGCGCTACCAAGACGTTCTCAGATATGCTAGATCAAAAGTTGACTTTGTAGTTGGCATTGGGTTATATATGTTACCATCAGACCTTCAACTTCAAATTGGATCAATAACAAATTATAATAATGAAATAGTTGTTGCAGGGAGTGATCAGAAATTAGGACTTAATCAATCTGTAAACTTAAATCCAACAACCTCTAACATACAACCAGTAACACCACCAGTACAGACAGTAACAACACCAGTACAGACAGTAACAACACCAGTACAGCCAGTAACAGACCAAGAAAACACACTGAGTCAGAGAGAACTGCATTGGTAATAGGCCTTACTGGATTAGGAATATTACTTCTTTACCTGTTTCATTAAGTATCCTATAATTAACCCTCCTACTGTTACCAAAAATATCCATACATGCTCTGCCATAAACCCTACTACCTTTGCTGTAGTACTAATAAGCCAACTGACAACACTACCTATAATACCTGGTAAAGCATCTGCTGCTTTTACAGCTAATTTTTTAAGCAAGTCTGATATGTGAGACAACTGTTTTTTTACCCACGTCTGTAAATCTTTTGGGTCTGATGGAGTTGGAGGAGCTGGAGGTGCTGGACTACTACCACCACCTGTTACAGCTAACACTACAGTACTAATAATAAATCCAAGAGCAGTAATTAAACTTGCAATAGTGATACCCTGCTCTCTGAAAAGTGTTTTTAATCTCTCAGTCAAAGTTGTATCCTCATTAAGTATTTTCTGAATAGTTTCTCTAATTCTGTTGACCTGTGTTTTCAGTTTTTGTCTACCATTATCAATTACTTCTAACCGAGCATCTCTTTCTATATACAATTTTTTTAATCTTTCTTGTATTCTTTCTTTTATTTCAATGTCATAATTCCCATTGTCTGCAGTAGCCAGTTTCTCTTTTTCTTTTTCAATGTGTTTATCAAGCTCACTAAGTTTGACTACGTTATTTACCATCTCACCCCTTGTTGACTGTAGTGCTTTATCCAACGCAGCTATCTCACGCAATGTAAAAGAAGAGTCACCTATTTGAAAAGGAGGGTCATCAATTGTTTTTATAGCCTCATTTATAAATGATGTTTCTTGTATTGTCTTGTCTACTATTTCTGGTAGTTTTGTTTTATCAGCCATATCAATCTCTTGCTCAGTCGGTAATTTTGATTGCGAATCATTTAGAATGGTAGCAGCTCGAGGTGGTATCCTTCTTTCACCAACACCAAGTTGGCGCAAGGCACTAACACCACCTTCACCTTTGATTGTACCTAAAGCTCTAAAACTACTAGGGTTGTTTTTCTTAGTTAATAGTATTTTACCTTTGTCAACAGTTTTTAAATATAAATGTCCTTTTTCATATTCAAACTGATTAGGATCTATTTGATATGGACGCTCACCAACACTATCATAAAATGAGTTCACTTTGGTTTCTAAAAGTTCGTGATACATACTAGAAGTATTACTTGTACCAGTCATATCTGTGATACTGGTATCTGAGACATTCATGTCATCCATTTTAAACTCTTCATGATTAAATCCTCCCGCTGCCATTGTTTTATTAATTTATTATTTTTTTATTGTGCATAATAAAAATGACACAGTCTTACGGTTCAAAGTTAGACCCATACAGAAAACTACGTGAGCCCCTGGGTGTTAAGGGCATAAGACAATCAATCGTCATCACAAACAATCCTAGTACCATAGACCAGAATCAAACACTTACAGTCAAGTTTCCAAACCTAGGTCCCAGTGACGTTATTGTTCCTGGCACTGCACGCCTTGCATTTAATATTGAACTATCATCAGACGCAGACGTAAACAGAACACTGGTTGACAATCTTGGCAGAGCAATTGTTAGAACTATTAAAGTAAAACTTGAAGGACAGGAAGTGTTTAGTCTTGATGACTCAGATGTATTCTACTGTTACAAAGACCTTTGGCTAACAAGAGAAGAACGAGAAGATCGTATTTACCAAGGCATACAGCCAGATAATGTTGGTAAACTTCGAATCGACGCCGGAGATAAAGTAACTACTGGGGTACCAAAGGAAGTTATAATGGCTGAAACATATGGATCCAGATTCTACATTCCACTTGAGTTTGAAATCCTAACAGCTCATCTGCCTTATTATCAAGGAGCACTGAATGACCGTCTGAGTTTTGAACTAACCTTCAATGACTACTCCAAAGTAATTAAATCATCTGCCACAGATGCAACATACAAGATCTCTAACATTTCCTTGGAATATGAAATTGTCACACACACTGAACTAGCCAGACTCATTCAAAATCAGTATCAGTCAAGACTACCAATTTATTATGACAGGGTGATTAGACATAGTTTAATACCCAAAGACAAGAGTGACCCGATGTGGAACATAAACTTAAACACACCTGCTAGGTCACTGAAAGGTATTCTTATGTTGTTTGTTGAACCAGCGGCTCCATACAAACGGGATTCAGAAAAATTCTACAATCCTAAGATTACACATTTGTCTTGTACAATCGAAGGCCGCCCTAATCAAGTGTACGCTTCAGGAATGTTACCTTATCAACACTACGATGAGATCACAAAGTATTTTGCGGGTGGAAGGATTAGAGATAAACCTGCAAACATTGCGTGCAAAGATCTACATCTGTATGATGTTAGGATCGGTCAATACCTGACAAACAAGTATGCACTGTGGTTAGACCTGCGTAGTACAGATGATGACTATCTTCATGGGTCAGGACGAACTGTCGAGAATGGTAGTGATGGAATAACAATTCAGATACAAAAGAAGGTTGAAACTGCTGCAGCCATAAACATATATTTGTATCTAATTTATGACGCACAACTCAATATTGCAGAAAGCAGACTGAGTGGACACATCTATTAAAATTATATTGTGTATTAAAATGAACCTAATGACCCTTGACCCACACTGTGGATTGTTTTGTGGTGCGACAGGGTGTGGTAAAACTGAATTTGTACTTAACCTCTTACAAACAAGATACATACACCACTTTGAAAACATTGTAATATTTTGTCCAACAATAAAACACAACAAAGCTTATCACAACCGTTTTTTTATTTGGACTGATCATAACATTTACTTAATTGATCCTGAAAAGAAACTGAATGAATACCTACAATATTTTTACAAGAAATTTGAAGGACAGTCAACTTTATTTATTGTCGATGACTGTTCTGCAGAGAAAGACATTGTCAAAAAGAGAAATACTTTAGCAGAACTTGCCTTCAGTGGTAGACACGCAAACATCAGTGTTTGGATTCTCACTCAGAAATATAATGCTGTACTAAAAGATTTTCGTGAACAGTTAAAGTTTATCTGTTTGTTTTACTGTAAGGATCGTGACAGCTTCGAAGACTGTCTCAGAGAAAACGATGTCATCCCCAACAAACACGAACGAGTCATTGTGAAAAACAAACTGAAATCAACTAAGCATCTAAAGCTTATCTTAAAGACAGATCAGCCCACTGGGTATGGGTTAATTTAGCCTTTTGTTTTGTCCATAAAAATGATGGACAGACAAAGCGGGCAAGCATTTGATATCACACAGAGCTTCAGAGGTGTTGTGCGTTTTAATGACTTAAAAAAACAAGTTAAACACCCTTTGATAAAACTCTCAACACCAATGAAAATATACATGATATATAATGTAACTTTTATATATTCTAATAGACCACCACGTTATAATTACAAGACTGTTGATCTTAAGACACAAGATTTTATAGTTTATGATGCTAACTGTGACTGGTTTGAGATTATGTGTTTACACATATTTTACCAAATAAGTAAACAACATGATTATATTGAATTTGTTACTGTCAATAAAGTGATATTACACCTGCAGCATGAGCACAAGACCTTAAGACACATACCAGGAAAGTGGATGATTTGTTGGGATTACAGTCAATAAAGTGCCATTTTACACTATATAATTTTCTATTTATTTTTTTGTCGGACAAATAAGAAAGATGGACAACCGTCAAAGATTAAGAAACGTGTTTCACACAACTGACTTACCTATATCTAATATTTACAATGTCTATGAATCAATAGAAAGATCTTTTTTAGTCATACAAAATAACCTTCTTTCTGATAATGTAAAGATTCAGATTGTTGCAAAAATAGAATTTGTCAGAGATGTTGGTGAAGTTATTGTAACGTATATCTCGACAAGGCAGCACACAGTTAATTCGAGAAGAGAACTAGAGAAAGTGTTTAGAGAAAGATTGTTACCAGACTTCCATGAAGCAATTGACAGAGCAGAAATGCAAGGGTCTGGCTGGCATGAAGGCCTTGTACTTGAACTACAACTGAAGCAGTCAAGATATCATCCTATTTTAGGTAGATCTTGGATACCACTACCAATAGAGGTTGCAAACAAAAAGGCTGTAGTAAATATTCAAAACAATGATAATTTATGTTTTATGTGGTGTGTGCTTGCTAAACTTCATTTTGTAAGAGTAAAACCTGATCGCGTATCTAACTACACAAAATTTGTAAACGAACTCAACTTCAGTGGCATTGAGTTCCCTGTTAAAATAGAGGACATAGACTTGTTTGAAAAACTAAATCCTGGTATATCTGTGAATGTGTATATATGGGATAATGAGTCTGCGAACAAGTTACAGCCAATTAGAGTATCTCCAATTGCCCCAACCTATGGGCAGTCAGAAGATAAACATGTTGACATGTTGCTAATTGGTGATAACAATAAGTTTCACTACACAATTATCAGGAATATGTCACGTCTAATTCATGATCATACAACAAAACACATGGGCAAACAGGAAGTTTGTAAAAAATGTTTACAAAGATTCTCCTCCATAAAATTAGCAGACAAACATGTCCTACACTGCAGGTCAGCTGATGACATACAAACTGTACTTAAGTATCCAGATCCTGGTAGTCAAGTGTATTTTAAGAACTATGGGAATCAGCAAAAGCTGCCGTTTGTAGTATATGCTGATTTTGAATCACTGGTTGTTCCATATAAAGGTCCTGTTCCAGAGTCATTACCAAAGACTATAAAACTAAGTGACCAAGTGGTGTGTTCTTTTGGATACATTCTTGTTAGGTCTGACGGTCAGCATACCGAGCCTGTTATCTATAGGGGTGAAAATGCAGCAGCTGAGTTTTTAACAGAAATGAGACATCTGTATATTCAGGTAGTACAATATCTCACAACATGTCAGATGCCTTTGGTGATGACAGAAGAAGACAAACTAAAATTTGATACAGCTGAGACGTGTTGGATTTGTGAACAGCCTCTGGGGGGTGATAAAGTTCGTGACCATGATCACATAACTGGATGTTACAGAGGTGCTGCACATAACAATTGTAACTTGTTATTAAAAATAGATCCTAAGACATACAAGTTACCAATCTTTTTCCACAATCTCAAAGGATATGATTCACACATTATCATGCAGGCTGTGGATGAGTCGTACAAAAACATAAGTTGTATTGCTCAGACAACTGAGAAATACTTGACTTTTAGGTTAGACAAATTATCATTTTATGACTCTATGCAACATCTGTCTTTAGGGTTGGCTAGTCTAGCAGAAGGACTGACTGAGTATCCAATAACGAGAAAATATTTTGAGCCAGACTTGATTAAAAAAGGTGTCTATCCGTATGAGTATATTGATCACTGGGTTGTGTTTGAAGAAACAAGACTGCCTCCAAAAGAGAAATTTTATTCTACACTAACTGGAAAAGGTATTTCTGACTCTGAATACCAGCATGCTCTTGATGCGTGGGGGAAGTTAGGGTGTCAGACGATTGGTGACTACCATGACCAGTACTTGAAAGCAGACGTTTGTTTGCTAGCAGACGTATTTGAAAGTTATCGTGAAAAGGGTTTGTTACACTACAAGCTTGACCCTGCCTGTTACATAACTAGTCCTGGCATGACATGGGATGCATTTTTGAAATCCAGTAAGATATTTATTGACCTGTTGTCTGATCGTACGATGGGTGAAATGGTGGAACGTGGATTGAGGGGAGGCATTAGTCTAGCAGCAAACAATTATGGCAAGGCCAACAACAAATATCTTGATGACTTTGACCCCTCAAAGCCAATGTCATTTATTACATACTTGGATGCTAATAATTTGTATGGATTTGCAATGTGTGAATTGTTGCCATTAAAAAACTTTTGTTTGTATGATTTGTCACAGTATGGCATAAAAAAATTAACAAAATATATTATGGATCGAGGTCAAAATGATGAAAAGGGTTGGATCTTTGAAGTAGACTTGGAGTATCCACACCATCTACATGATTACCATAATGATTATCCATTAGCAGTTGAGAAACTGAGTTTGACTGGGAAAAAAGAAGACACCAAACTTGTACCAAATTTGAATGATAAATTTAATTACGTTTGTCACTATCGATTGTTACAGTTTTACATCAGACATGGATTAGTATTAAAGAAAGTTCACAGAGGTATTCAATTTGACCAAAGTGCTTTCATGAAAGATTATATAATGAAAAATACAACATTGCGTGCGAAAGAAGGTAACACTGCATTTGACAAAGACTTCTTTAAGCTTATGAACAATGCCTGTTTTGGCAAGACAATGGAAAATCCTCATCACAGAAAAGATGTGAGACTTGTTACAACTGAATCGGGTGCAATTAAACTTACAGGTAAGCCACAGTACACTGGGTACAAAGAGTTTCATCCATCATTGTATGCAGTGTCACTCAAAAAAAAGATTGTTAAACTGGATAAGCCAGTATTCATTGGTATGGCAATTCTTGAGTTATCAAAACTGTTAATGCTTGAATTTTATTATGATTACTTCAAACCAAAGTATCCTGAGTGTCGATTGTTATACACTGACACTGACTCTATGATCATAGACGTGTGTACTGAAGACTTTTATGAAGACATGAAAACAGAGTTACACATGTATGACACGTCTGATTATCCTAAAGATCACCCATTGTTTAGCACACAAAACAAGAAAGTGCCTGGTAAGTTTAAAGATGAACTGAATGGTGTGCCAATAGTTGAGTACGTTGGACTGAGATCCAAAATGTATTCTATACTGCATCAGAAAGGTAGTCAGTCGAAAGCCAAAGGTATCAAGAAAACAGCAATAAAAAATAAAGACATTCGACATGAACATTACAAGCAAGTGTTAGATGGTGCATTAATGCCTGATTATCCAAACAAGACACTAAGATCAAACAAACATAATATTGAAATGATTCAAACATATAAAAAGTCTCTAGCAGTTGGGGATACAAAAAGAGTGTTTCACACTAAGGAAAAAGCTTATGCACCAGGTCATTACAGGCTCAAGTTATCTGAAGAAATAGCTGATGAACTGTTTGATAAACTAATTGATGAATTGAAATTGTTAAAAATGAGTAACAGTGTCTGTGGGAATAATCTGTAATTCTTCTCTAACAAATGCCCTCTGGGGTGCAGGCTCATACAGATAATATATTGTTGCATTAGCTGAAGGAACTATTTTTTTTATATTATGAACAGATGTAGACCAAATTGGATCAGTTGCCCTACGTCTAACGTCATTCTCAGCTTCACCTGGTTGATACAAATATCTTACCTGTTTTGTAAACAAGCTAGTGTCTGGAGGTGTTGTTGTTGTTTTTATTTCTGATGGTATTGTTTTCAATTTAATAGAATCAACAGGTTTAGGGTGACCATCATTATTCATTGCTTTTATCACAGATGGTAATCTTTTAACCCACTCAGTGTTACGTGTGTCATGCATGAGTTCCTTAGAATACTGATAGCTGAAAAGTCTCTCTGATAATTGTTTATTGAAATTTTCTACAATTGCCTGTGATCTATGCAAGCCTGGTATGCCTCGCCGCACTAGCACTCCATGCTTTGCAAATAATTGATTAACAGCGCCTTTAAATTCACTCCCATCATCAACCTGCACAAGCCTAGGGTATTTTAAAGGACCTCTACTATATATCTTTGATAATGCAGTGGCCACTGTTACAGCTTTTTTGTCAGTTATGGGTTCTGCATCCTTATACCTTGAAGCTATGTCAACAACAGTTAATGCATACTTGTATCGTTTCTTTCTTATTGTGTCATGCGGAAGAAACAGGAGGTCCATTTGGTGTGTGTCATTAGGTGATGTGTTTTCAAAATGAGGTCTTGTTATTTTTCTTGGAGCAGGAAGATATATTTGCCAAATTGCCTGTTTTTTAAGCCACTGTTTTATTTGGTTAACATCTCCACCCACAGCAGCATGTAATTTTTTTATTGCAGTATTCCCTTTCCAGTAGCCAATTGGGGAGTAATATATTTTTGATAGTTTAGCGTCTGCCATTTTTTCTAGCAATATAAACTCCTGTAAAATATACTAATGTCATTCCTACTAAAACAAATATTATTTCTCCATTTCTTTGTTCTGAGCTTGGTTGGTAATAGTCGCTAAGTTTTGGTTGAGGAATAGATATGTCTTCACCAGTTACAAGATAATATTCTTTGATCGCGTCATCAACATTTGAAAATGTATGCTGTGCATGACCCTCAAGTTTTAGTTTTTCATTAATAAAATCAAGTTTCTCAATTCTTTGCTTCTCATAATCTTGTTGAGCTTGAGCTAGTTTTTCAGATGCCTCATTGTGGCGCTTCATTTCTTCTGCTGATTCTTCTTTACTCACTTTTGAAAAGAAATAGTTTGACCCACTAAAAGCTAATGCATTTATAACTGCACCGCCAATCATAACAGCTATAGTTGCCATATTTTTTATTTACTTAGAAATATTTTCTGGAATAATTCCTTGCTTGACTAGAAAATCTTTTGTTGCAATCGATGCTGTTATAACAACTACTAGCTTAGCACTGTCTTCGAAGTCTAATTTACTAAGGTCTGCTGATTTCATTTTGAGAAGACTTTTTCCCAACATAGAATATGCTACTGCTAGTCCACTTATTACAGCAGAGTGATAGACAAGGTTCATTAAGTTCTTTGTGTCGCTCATTTTCTTATGCTACAAAAATTAAAATAATAAATTTATTTACTGCATGTAAAATGGGTCCAAAGGTTTTGGCACTGCTGGTAATGTGGCGACTACTTCTTTTGTTTTTGGAGTTTCTGATTTTTTGGACACTTTTTGAGTGTTTGGTTTGTATTTTTTGTATAATTGGTAACCTACGTAACCAAATCCGACAACAAATCCAGCAACTATATATTTTGTTGTTTCAGGTTTAGTTGTTTGTCTCTCACTTTGTTGGGGGTGTGACGGTAGTGACACTGGTGCTGTTGATGGTGTGTCAGTCTTTTCTGTTAATGCTTGATGCTGTAATTTCTTTTGTCTGTTATATTCAGCTAATCTTTTCCCAGCCTCTATTCGACCTGGACTTTTAGTCTTAGTCACTGTTTGAACCTGTGTCAAGACATGGCTCTGTTGTGGAGTCGTCTTGTCCATTTTCTTCTAATTTAAAATTTATTTTAGAAAAATCAATATGACTACTAGTAACAAGTAAGGTTACAGCAGGTGCCAGGTAATTGCCAAACTTGTAAAACATGACACATGCTAATTTGCCAATTGAACTTGAGACAATAGGATTGCTTTCGAGATCATGTAAAAGGCTGTCACTATCAACAGGTAGAAAGTGACTCACAGCTTTTGTGTATAGGAATATTAGAGATCGACTTAAATCACGAGTCATTAGTGAACTAATGTGATTTTCATATTTAGCATGAAGTTTGATTAGCTCATCGGATGTGAGAGACTCTATGTCTTCTACCATGTATTGTTTACCGAGAAAAGCTTTTGATTTTCCAGAAACAACTACAGAGAGTAGGCATTGTTTTTTAGAGTCTAAGTCTTTGTTCTCTACAGCACAGATATCACTTAGAAGTAGCAATTCGTCTTGATTCATTTTATAATGTAATATAATAATTTTGTTTAAAGAAGTTAATGTCAGCATTAATTATTTATATTTTTTCATTACACTTCGCAAAAAGATGACATGTCGCTTGCGCCTAACTATTTAACCCCATCAGCTCCACCACCAGACTATTACTAAAAAAAAAGTTTTTTTATTGTCCTTGTATCTTGATAAATCTGTCTCAGTGACTTGAGTCAAGTTGTTGTAAGAACTTAGGGTAAGTAATTAATAAGTTCTTAAAGGTTACCTATGCAGGTTCCTAGAAGTTAGTTGTAACTTGTTAATAAGTATTAAGTTTCGATTGACATCACTTGATTGGGATAAGAGATAGATAATATGACACTCCCAGGATAATAAATTCAATAGAGTCGCATCCGTCATGCTCATCATTTTTTTAAAAATTAAAGGGTTGATTCGGAAATAACGAGAGTGTAATGGGATAACTGAATTTTGTTATTAAAAATAGCGTAAATTAATGACGGATGCGGCTCTATTGAATGTATTGTCCTGGGAGTGTCATATTATCTATCTCTAACCCAGATGTATCTGGTCACAAATAGCCATTTTCTTGACATTTTTGTTCTTTCTCAAATACATTTTACAACTTCTGTCCTAAAACTGGTTCAGAAATACATGGTGGTAAAATGCATGCTAAATTGGATGACCAGAAATTTCAAGGGTCATAAGAGATTGGCAAATGATGTGAAAAAGATGTTTTTTGTAGACAAAGTATGAAAAATGCGCAATTTTGATTTCACAGACCTGTACAAAAGCCAAACCTTTACTTGTTAACTTATGTTAAACACTTGAACATTTCTTTATTTCAGTGACCTGTTGGAAAGGTCACGGTCACAAAGGTCAGATGAATTATGTGGGTTAGTTATGCACGTGAGCGTTTAGGGGTTTACCCTTCTTATGTTTAAATGAAATGTTGCAGAGCTTGCTGGTGGTTTAGCAGTGTTCAGGTGTCTCACATTCATTGATAAACATTCAGGAAAAATAATTATGGATGCTGTTATCATGGGTCACAAGTGTTGCTTGCGCGCGGAGGCAGCGAGTCTCTCAGCTGTCAGGCTAGCTGATAAGCGGGCTTACTGCTAGGCGCAGTACAGCAGGGAAAATGACTACCTATTGTTTTTTATGACTTTCTTATTTACCGTTCAAGTGTGTGATGCAAAACTTTGTTTGTTTAAAAGCGGACATTCTGCCCGACACATTGACACCAAACACACTATAGTTGTGACAAACCAGTAGCCAGCAGGATAAGGTGGAAATAAAGAGAAAAAACCAGATTTCACTGTCTGTGTAGAGTTTTTTTTCACAAAATAGATGACGTTCCAACATCAATAACCAGGGTGGAGAACTCTCCTCGGATCCGCGATTTCTGAGGAAAGGTAGCGTCACTTCCGAGAAAAATTTGCGAAACACATTTTCTCCAAGTCTCGACCCGAGTTTAAAAAATAGGACGAGTTCAGGTCCGTGTCACTGAACGTGGCACCTGCTAGTGTAACATTGTATGCACTGCCCAATATAAGTATACTATAAGGCTTACTCACAGGGCTTCCGTTTGAGTGCGTCTCTGGCTCACTAAAACTCAAAATCACGTACTGAAATGAAAATGTGACAAAGGGGTAGTCAGACGCACTAAATTCAGTGCATTTGTGTCCGAGACACATCATCCTTGCGCCAACGTGCGTACCCTAACAGAGGTCGGTGACAGTCATTCTACTTTTAGTGATGAGTTGGTTCGTTTAGCCGCTCGCTTGGTCGCGGCTGCATTCAGAATCGCCCTGACTCCGGGGTCCGTGCGAGTGTCACACTGGACGGGCAAGTTTACGTGTGGTGTCGGCATGTTATTACTAAGTGCGCGCTACATGCTGAACGCGTTACTTGCTGTGACGTCACCATTTATACTATTATGGGATGCGGCATCGCGCGTTTCACTTTCGATCTTGAACGAAGTAGTAAATGGCGGAGCAAAAGCAAAGGCTTAAGGAAGCTGGAATGCTTCAGATTCTTCAATCCGGCACCATCTGATCTTGATAATCGCTTAGAAGAAAGTTCCATTTCGACACCGCTGTCTCCATCGACAAGCGACTGTACCAGAAATGATACCCTTAGGCTGTGTGGCATCGCCGCTGTGACGCAGTTTCAGAGTTCATGGCTGCGTGTATTTCTGTGGCTAAAGCACGACGGCACATGGATGACATGCGCAATATGCATGGAGGCAAACTCAAAAAGCAAGTCCAGAAATTTGAACAGAAATAAGTTTGTCAGTTTTTTTTATCATGGTCGATCCATCTTCTGGTACACAGTTATTAGGCAAAAGCTCTAACATTGGAGAAATACGTCTTTCGGGTTAAATGGGTTGAAACCAACTTTTAAGTACATCAGTTTACACACACACACACACACACACACACACACACACACACACACACACACACACACACACACACACACACACAGAGTTTAGACAAGTCAGACTTTGGTTGTCATTCTGCATTCAGCAGAAAAGGCTATATTCTCTGTTACAATACATTATCAAATAATCATACAAATAAATACAGGCTTTTGCACGACAGCTCACCAGTTAAAGAATCGGTATCGTGGAAAGGACACGCACACACACACTGTCACAACAAATTTAAAGAGGAGAGAGCAACATGAGTTAGTTTATTTTAAAGAACATACAGATAATGCAGTTGTTCTTAAATGAATTTGCGGCCCCTCTATCATGCTCAGATGGGGGTCTGTGTACCCTCTAAAATTTATGGGACTTGGGTGGGGTTAGGTATTTTTTAGTTCCCAGGGTCACCCTGGTCAGCCCCACAGGGTGGGTTTTTCTCTCTATTCTGGGGCATGTGTTTCTGTCTACCCTTTGTCCATTCACCTGTTTTTGCCTTTTTAAAACTCTCCCTACTGTCTGCACTGCCTGTAGCTCTTGATATTGGATGTGTGTTGCTAAATGGTCTTAGCTTTATTTAGACCCCATGTTGTAGGTTTATTTAACGTATTTGACCGGCTGGCGACATACATTCAATTTTCTGTTTAGTTTTTTTTTTCACAAGCAGTGCAGGCACGTCCTGAGAAAGCCTTGTTGCTGTCGGGACGTTAAGCAATGTACAATCAATCAACCTCTAAAATTTATACTGGGGGTCTACAGACCATTTAACTTGTTGTGAAAACAGAAACCCTGTTAATAAATACTCATCACTTGATTACAGTGGGTGATAGCGATGTTGAACGTTTGGCTGTTCACCGGAAGTTCAGTCCTCTGTGTCGGCCATTGTTAGTCTGTTGTGATACTGATCAAATAGCCTACCATGTCGTGCTTTTCACCAGTGATTAACCGGGGAGACCCTTTGATGATGTATTTTACTCTGTAATCTTTAGTTTGCATGTAGTCAAGTTTGAGCCTTTTCTGTGTGCTATCTCTCACAAGAAGCCAGAATAATTTACCTCTAAAAAAATGAAAAATATTGATTTTTTTTTTCCGGGGGGGGGGGGGGGGGGGGGGGTGCTTCGCCCCCCCGGGGCTTTGACCCTGGACCCCACCGGGCCCTAGGCGGCCCCTGGACCCCGGCCACTTTTCAGAGATTTTTACTTCAGCTTGTTCTCCACCCTGATAACACAAATAAGATAAAAACTACATTAAAACGGATTTGCATGTGCTAGAAGTAACATGCCTAGAGTAAGTATGACTTACCAGATCAGAGATACTGTGAAAGGGGCCGGAGAGCGGAGGATGATAATGAGGTCACTGTTAGTGCCAGTACTCTCACAGGCACATAGCAGTAGCACGGATCTGTCAACACTGAACACACAGTTCTTGGCACTACTTTCAGTTTTACTCCCAATACCCTACAGCAGGAGATGGATCGACCATGGTATTTCAAGGGTAGTGCCAGATTAGCTTGGTGACATCAAGCACAAAGCTAATCTGGCACTACCCTTGAATTATCATGATCAATCCATCTATTACAACTGTTACTCAGTCGTTCAGTAGATGACACTTCCAAAATTTGGGAAATGCAGCCGTGGTATTAAACGGGTTAAAGAAAACTGTTGTGTGGTAAACAAGATGATCTCACTCTTGGATAGTTTCTCAGGACAAAAATGTTTAATCTGGATAAGTCTGCTTTAAACATAACGGACCACAACAGAATAAAGAAATTCAATACACCTATGCACATCAGTCTGCTTGGCACACCAAAACCTCCTCCAACAGCAACTGCGACCAACTTTGTGATTAAGAAATAAAAGATTAGCTTAATTGTTGACAGAAAGCGGTAGAAATTCGATGGTGTGATTAAAAAAACCAAAAAAAACCACACCGCCGCGTGTGTGTGTAACGACAGCATAGCAATCACCTGCTTCCATTTACTTTTTTTTTTTTTTTTCACAGGTGGCATGACTGAGTACAGCACAGGTGACACCAGTGCCATGTGTTCAGTTATGAATAATTTGAGCTTCTTTGCTTCCGTTTGCAAGCCGTATGTCCTGCTCTTTAGAATGTTTATTGTTGCATGCGTCTCTTCGCCTCCCTGCTCACTATGGAGTGCCAGTCCAAAGCCCCATTATGCGATAAAGTCTACATAGTGGCACTCAAGTGTGTGTTGTTTTGGGATTATCTTTAACGCCCTGTCCTCATGGAGATTTATCCCATAACATATCTGTATCATTTGTTCATATTTACTGCATAATATGGCCTGTTTTTTGTCATACCTTTTTCTTGACCTCCTTCCACATATTCGACACAGAGAATTGAGTCTATATTCATGGACACTGACAGTATAAGATAAGATAATATTATAATAATATAAGATAGTTTATTGCCATATGTTTCCATGTACAAAAACAATAAAAACATTGGAATTTTGTCTTGATGTCAGTTACTAAGACTAAAATAACACACACACACACACACACACACACACACAATATGATTTTCATGCTAAATACTAAGCAAATACCGGCATTAAACATGGCAAACAGGCACGCCTCACTGATTCAGTTAAGAGCTGATTCCGACAAGTACTCACTCGCCACTCACTGTGTATGTGAGGTGTCCTCCATTTTCACAATCTGCACCATTTAAATTGATGCAAACTCTCACATAAACATACGTTATGACTGATAATAGGTCCTATAGCTAGAAAGGGACTAAACAAAAAGTCACGTTCATTTAGCAAACACTTCTCCGTCACAAAAGCAGAAAACGCACAGAGTATGACATATTCCCGTGACTGACTGCTTGAATGTTTTTATCCCACTAAGAATCTTACAACAAGAATCTCTAGTTGTGGATGAAACTAATGCTAATACTAATAGCAAGGAATGCTGCATCCTGGATACCACTTGACTTCTGGCTATGGTCTGTCAGTGTTCTCATTAATTCCTTATCTGCTCCAATGGGCCTCTCGGCCTCTTACAAACCAAACCATTATTTTAGTGTCAGTGGGCTGCATGTCTGCAGTCTTGTTAACTTAACTATGTACAAAAAATGTAATGTCTGACTAAGTGCTTTGCTATAGAAGAACATTATAAAAAGACTTAATGAAGTACATCGAAGAAATGATAACATTGATCCATGCTACTGCTTCGTGCCTGTGTCTGAGAGTACTGGCACTAACAGTGACCTCATTATCATCCTCCACTCTCCGGCCCCTTTCACGGTATCTCTGATCTGGTAAGTGATACTTACTCTAGGCATGTTACTTCTAGCACATGCAAGTCCGTTTTGATGTAGTTTGTAGCATATTTGTGTTATTGATGTTGGAACTTCATCTATTTTGTGAAAAAACTCTAAACAAACAGTGAAATCTGTTTTTTCTCTCTTTATTTCCACCTTATCCTGCTGGCTACTGGTTTGTCGCAACTATAGTGTGTTTGGTGTCAGTGTGTTGGGCAGAATGTCCCCTTTTAAACCAACAAAGTTTTGCATCACACACTTGAACGGTAAATAAGAAAGTCATGAAAAACAAAAGGTAGTCATTTTCCCTGCTGTACTGCGCCTAGCATCAGAAAGACGGCTCTCAGGCGTGGGTTTCATGGTCAAGACATCCATTGCGACTAAGCTGGAAAACCTACCAACGGGCCACTCAGACTGCATCATGTCCATGCGCCTCCCACTGAGACACCAGCAACACGTCACCCTTCTCAGTGTGTACTCCCCAACCCTCTTGGCAGAGCCTGCTGAAAAGGACAAGTTTTACACTGACCTGCGCAGCCTCCTACAGAGTACCCCTGCAGACGACAAAGTCATCATCCTTGGCGACTTCAACGCCAGAGTGGGCCAGGACTCTGAAGCCTGGAAAGGAGTCCTCGGCAAGCATGGCGTGGGGAACTGCAATGACAATGGCCGCCTACTGTTGGAGTTCTGTGCGGAGCAGCAACTGGTCATCACCAACACTACTTTTCAGCAAAAGGACAGTCGAAAGACCACCTGGATGCATCCTCGCTCCAAACACTGGCACCTTATCGACTATGTCCTAGTGCGTCAGAGGGACCGCAGTGACGTCCTCCTCACCAGAGTGATGCCCAGCGCAGAGTGCCACACTGACCACCGCCTTGTCCGCTGCAAACTCAGGCTCCACTTCAAGCCAAAACCCAAGAAATGGGGGCCCCCCAAGAAAAAGCTTGATGTTGCCAGCCTTCAGCGTGACGATGTGAAAGCTGCCTTTCAGACAGATTTACAGCGCAGGCTCAAAGACACAGCGGACCCAGTAGACTCCTCCCCTGAAACACTTTGGGAACAACTGAAAACTGCTATTGCAAAATCCTCTGCAGAAGTCTTGGGTTTCGCCAGAAAGAAGAACAAAGACTGGTTTGACGAAAACGATGTAGAGATCCAGGAACACCTAGCAAAAAAAAGAGCCGCCCATCAGGCCCACCTAGCCCAGCCTTCCTGCCCTGTGAAGAAGTCTGCCTTCCGCCTCGTCTGCAGCAGTCTCCAGCGCAAGCTCAGAGATCTCCAGAATGAGTGGTGGACCAGACTTGCACAGAGGACCCAGCTTTGCGCTGACAATGGTGACGACAGGGGCTTCTACGAAGCACTGAAAGCAGTGTATGGCCCCAGGCACCTGGTACAAAGTCCTCTGCGAAGCGCGAATGGCCAGGCACTCCTCACAAATAATACCTCCATCTTGAACCGCTGGTCGGAATACTTTCAGAGCCTCTTCAGCGCTGAGCGCACTGTTCAAGAAGCAGTCGTCCTACAAATCCCACACCTCCCAGTAAAGGTTGAATTGGACGAACCGCCCACCGCTGAAGAGACCCTCACAGCCATCCACCAGCTCAAGAGTGGCAAAGCAGCAGGCATTGATGGAATACCGCCAGAGATCTGGAAACATGGAGGCACAGCACTGCACAACAAGCTCCATGACCTCTTTCTCTGCTGCTGGGAGGAAGGAACACTACCAAAAGATCTCCGTGATGCAGTCGTTATCACCCTGTACAAGAACAAAGGCGAGAAGTCTGACTGTTCCAACTATCGGGGAATTACCCTGCTGTCCATTGCTGGGAAAATCCTTGCAAGGCTGCTCCTGAATCGGCTGGTACCTGCCATCGCTGAAGACCAACTCCCAGAGGGCCAGTGTGGCTTCAGAGCAAACAGGAGCACCACCGATATGGTCTTTGTGCTGAGACAGCTACAGGAGAAGTGCCGCGAGCAGAACAAAGGGCTGTACGTAACATTTGTCGACCTAACAAAAGCGTTCGACACTGTGAGCAGGCAAGGCATGTGGCAGATCCTGGAGCGACTTGGCTGTCCCCCAAAGTTCCTCAACATGATTGTCCAGCTACACGAGGACCAGCAAGGCCAGGTCAGACTCAACAATGACCTCTCAGAACCATTCCCTATTCTCAACGGCGTAAAGCAGGGCTGCGTGCTGGCACCGACCCTCTTCACCATATTTTTTAGCATGATGTTGAAGCAGGCCACAGTGGACCTCGATGATGACGATGCAGTGTACATCAGGTATCGTCTCGATGGCAGCCTGTTCAACCTCAGACGACTGCAGGCCCACACGAAAACCCTAGACCAACTGATTCGTGAGCTGCTTTTTGCTGATGATGCTGCCCTCGTTGCACACACAGAGAGAGCCCTGCAGCGCATCACGTCTTGCTTCGCAGATGCTGCCCAGCTCTTTGGACTCGAGGTCAGTCTGAAAAAGACAGAGGTCCTCCATCAGCCGGCACCCAAGACAGTGTATCGCCCTCCTCACATCACCATTGGCGAGTCTGAACTAAAGTCAGTGCACCAGTTTACCTACCTTGGCTGCATTATCACGTCGGACGCCAAGCTGGACAAGGAGCTTGACAGCAGGCTGGCAAAAGCGAACAGCGCTTTCGGGCGACTTTTCAAGCGGGTGTGGCACAATCAACAGCTGAAAACAGGCACCAAGATCAGCGTGTACAGAGCTGTGGTCCTCACCACCTTGCTGTATGGTTCCGAGTCCTGGGCCCTCTACCGCAGCCAACTACGACTCCTCGAACGCTTCCACCAGCGCTGCCTGCGTACCATCCTGGGCATTCACTGGAGTGACTATGTCACCAACGTCGAGGTCCTTGAACAGGCTGAAACTGTGAGCATCGAGGCGTTGCTGCTGCGGACACAGCTCCGCTGGGCGGGGCATGTCTCCAGGATGGAGGATCATCACCTACCAAAGATCACACTGTTCGGCGAGCTTGCTACTGGACACCGTGACAGAGGGGCACCAAAGAAGAGATACAAAGACTGTCTCAAGAAGTCACTTAGTGCTTGCCAAATCGACCACCACCAGTGGTCTTCGCTTGCTGCGGACCGTGACACCTGGCGCTCCACCATTTACAAGGCAGCTGTCTCCTTTGAGGACTCTCACAGAGCTAGCCTTAAGGACAAGCGGCTCAGGAGAAAAAACAGAGATGCCGCAGCTCAGAACCCTAGCCATACCTTCCCCTGCAGCCACTGCGGTCGAACCTGCCTGTCTCGGATTGGCCTCCGCAGCCACGAACAAGCCTGCAGACATCGTGGTCAACTCCTATAAAATCTTCGTTCGCGAAGTCAAGCCAAGAGAGACTGCGCCTAGCAGTAAGCCTGCTTATCAGCTAGCCTGACAGCTGAGAGACTCGCTGCCTCAGCACGCGAGCGACACGTGTGACTCAGTTTCTCTGTTCCCCTGGAACAAACTAAATGGCCACTTCTAGTGTTGCGCCAAACAGCTGTGTGACCCCGTGGGAAATCCTGCTGACTCTGTCTACTGTAAACTTAATCTGCCATGCTAAATCTGACCCCCTATATTTAAAAAAAAAATTAACAATGAAAGTAGCTGTAAAGGGAAAATATTGTCTTGCCATGAATTCTTTAAAAATCTTAACTAAGAAAGAAAAACACTTAAAAAGAATACCAATGCATTGCCTGTATTTCTTTTGCAAGTTGTACTGCTCGTAATAGAAGTATATAAGTAGTGTATTGTTTCTTGTCTGTATCATTTGTATGTCCATTTAACCCGAAAATTGAAGAATTTTTACTTGTCCTTTCCAGGCATGTTTCTTTATTGTTGGGTAGTTTGTGGCATATTTACTTGACAGTCTCCTTCATGGTCTAACTTTTGTGAATTCTTAGAAATTGTAACTCACAGATTGACTAAATATTGTACTTTTGACTGATTTCAGACCCAGTGAAAGTAGAGGTGTCACCTCAAATGTCAAACAGAACTGAGGGTCAGTCAGTAACACTGACGTGCTCCATGGACAGCAACCCTCTTGCTGAGGGGTAAGTTTGTGCTAATCTCCACATTGACATTCAAAAAAGCCAGAACGTTTGTGGGGTGTATACAATGGTAAGTTATGACAGATCAGCCATACCGTCATTTGTTTGAGCTTCTGCAAGAATCATCACAACAAAATCCAGTGATAATTATTACGCAGAAATGTGTGTATCTGACCCTCTAAAGCCAACTGACGCACTAGTGTTCCGAGCTCTGCGTCAGACTGACGTACACATTTTTATTCAGATGCACTAAGCTAAATCTTTACGCACTGAAAAACGCACCATTGCGTCATCGCGAACACGTTTTACAGCCCTGCGTGCCGAGCACAACACAGCTATTGTGAGAGCGCCGAACGCCAACGCTGCAACAATACCGCATGTGCAGCAACAGAAATTTAACAGATATAACTCTTCCGCGGCGGAGCCGAAGTCAAGGGGCCATTGTCATTTTCTGTGGCGAAAGCATGGCTGGACTCATGAAATTCGGGTTGTTGAGCTCAAAATCACAGCCTTCTCCTACACAGTCTGAAGTTCCTACATGCACATCGGATAGTGAAAAAAAGACCACGCGTTCTTTCCAGCACAACTGGCTCGGACAATGTAAATGGCTACGCCATTTAGATGGGCAGATGTTGTGCGCTGTGTGCCAAGCTGCTGCGCACAGTCGAAAACGCTTTCGTGAAGGGATTGACAAATTTTCAGCGCTCTGCCCTTGTTCGTCATCAGGCTTCAGACGATCATCGCCTTGCAATTGGGGTTACATCATCAGGCAGCAGCCAGATGGTCACAAGTTTGCCTGATGCGCTTGTCAAACACTCATTCTCACTCTCAGGGACCAGAACGGCAGGATGCGCACCTGGGTGGGACCTGTCTTTTATTACCCCACTGCCCGTGAACTCACCAGTGAACTGAAAGGGTTAAGCTAACTCAGTTTTTAATGTCTTTTACTCATTTGTCCTCAACTTAATGAATAAAAACTTAAAAAGAAAATGTGTGTAAGACTTAAAAAGAAAACTTATGTAAATGACTCAGTTCAGTTCTGTTTGTGTGTGTGTAACAAAGTATGTGATCATCTAAAACTTCATCATTTTTGTGACCCCCTGGGAAATCCTGCTGACCCTCTGGCAACTGTAAACTTAATCTGCCGCACTAGATCTGACCCCCTATATTTAAGAAAAAAATTAACACTGAAAACGCTATAGATATCCACAGACCTGTGCAGTGTCAATTTAGTTGAAGTATGCCCATACATGTACAAACTCTCTCTGTAATTGCAGAACACGATGGTACAAGGGTGACACGAGCAATGAAACGCTGTCTAACACCACAACCCTAACACTGCAAAACCTTTCACTTAACGACACAGGGGTTTACACCTGCATTAGCTTCAACAAAGTTGGTGGTACCACCTTCAACAGCACAGCCACATCTGCGCTGACAGTCTGTGAGTATAACAAGCATTTTGGGTTAATGACTCACTTTGTACCTGCAGCTTCCAGCACCATATACAATCCTGGATACTGCATGCATGAGGGGGTTAACCCATTTAACCCTGAAGCCACATTTCCACAGTTTTGGAGGCGTCGTCTAACGTCTGTGTAACAGTTGCAAGAGATGGACCATGATAATTCAAGGGTAGTGTGCCAGATTAGCGTGGTGCCTGATGGCGCCATTCTAATCTGGCACTACCCTTGAATTATCATGGTCCGTCCATCTTCTTCTGTAGTGCATTAGCGCAAAATGGGTTAATGTAAATGTCAATGCAAATGACCATTTTATCATGTAGATTTTAACACCTTCACTGACACTGGATGCAGATTGTGTTCCTGAAATCTGTGTTACTTAAATGTCAAAGAACCCCAGCAGCTCAAGGAACATGGTTTTCAAAGTAGGGTCGGCAAGAAGCATAGATCCTCATGAGCCCGCATAACTGCTGGGGCTCTTGAAGATTTATGCCTCTTGCAGTTGGGTCATGTAAACTTTTTCTCCACAGTGATGAGGGTTAAATCAGCATGGCTTGAACTCTTTGCCTATGTCTGGTGGCTCTAGTCGCTGCAAGAAACTTCAAGTAGCACAGTATGGGTAACGCTATCGGTCCAGCCAAGGTTCGCTTGCTGTGTGTGCTTGGTTATTTGTTTCTTCAAAAACATTACTGATGACATGACTTTGTGGAAGTGTCTACTACTTATTCAATTCTAGCCTAAGAGCCCGTTGTGTTACAACACAACCCGGGAGGCACTCGGGGGGAACCCCGAGGGGACCGAGAGTTGTCTCCCGATACTGCCCATCCAGAACCGAGTCACGGTGTGACCACCCATAATTCCTCAGTCAGTCTACTTAGGCTCACGCTGTTCAGACGTGTTGCTCTAGCCTACGGACTTGGGATTTTTCGACCGGTTCGCTGGTCTTACGGACTTATACTTCGCTTCGATTCGTCGGCCCTGCCTGTGTAGCTGCGTGGCTCTCTCGTCCCCACTTCGTTGGCAGCTACCCTCTTCGGCCTCTTGTGTGCCTGGGCTGCGCGGTGAGCTTCGCCGGGTCTTAGCCCGGTCGTGCCAGGCGGTTATGGACTTCTCCCCCCGTTCCCCTTCGGCGGAGAGGTAAGGTAGCTGGATTGGCCCTCGGCCAGTTCCCGGGCTGGGCACTGGTTTGAGCAGGTACGAAGATTGTCGTTTTCTTCTCGCTGTAGTTTGTGCGCCAAATTTTGCAACTCTTAGCTTGGCGGGGCCCCTCGCGCCCGCGCCCACTCACCTTTGGTGATTTGTTGCGACGCTTACCTACGCAATTGTACCTTGGGTGGTTGGAGAATTTTCTTGCTCCATGGCTTGATTAGCTTGGCGGGGCAGCTTGTGTCACGCCTTGTCAACATTGCGTAGTATTGTTCTATGCCTATTCTTGTCATCACATGCTTGAGTGGTTGTATAGAATAAGAGTGATAATTGCGATTAATTTTAGTGCGCTGATCTTGTGATGGTTATGACTTTAAGCGCACACTCACAACTCGCATACGCATGCGTACGCTGTAGACATGTACTCACGTACCAAAAATGGTGAATATACATTACGACGGTCAGCTTGGGGTTTTTACTCTCCTTGGCTGGGCGGGCCCCACGTGCCATGTCCCCATTAAGTGGTGATGTTACTGTCCCAGATGTTATTCTTGCCTTTGCTTGTCATCGCGTGTTGAGTTGTACAGCATGCGTTCCGGTGATCATTTATATGCACGCGGTCGCCATTTTAGTAATAATGTTTTTGGGCCTGACGCTTGTGTCATGCTGGTTTCTGTCGTGACATGATTGAATTTTGGTACATGTGTTGTTTGCTCGCCTTAGCGCTTGACGGCAGTGAGCCATCCTCATTACTGCACCACTAGCGTGCAGGCGTGACAGAATTGTACCTCGCTTTTGTGCCTTTTTTGTTGTTACGAAGGCTAGCCTTGTCGTGGCGGAGTCCCACAGGACTCGCCCGCGTGCCTTCGGGTGTGTTGTCTGTTGCAGGGACGTGCTGCTCGCCCATTCACAGGGTGGACAGATGGCAGTGGCCGTTCAGTTCCCAGAGGTCTGTCTCCACTGCACCGGATACGCCGCCGACCACGCTTGCGACACCTACTCTACTTGTACTGAGCGGCGTGGCCCTCAGTTATGGAGTTTACAGACGCAAGCGATTGGCACCTGTGTAGGCGCCTTTCCGGACACTGCGGGCTGTCCGCACGACAGCAGACCGACCTGGGAGAGAAGCCACGCCGGATGTAACGACTAGTGCGCGAGCGGGTGGATCAAGGAGGCCGCTTTCAGGAGGGAGCGCGCATGGACAGCCTTCTGTCAAGGCGAGAACTCGCCTCCCTGGGCCTTGTTCCGAGAGACGCGCCTAGCGTCGTCCCATGTCCACTTCGGTCCCCGCTCGTCTCCAGGAAGCCCGCGGGGCTCCCACTGGGGGTCCCCTTGCTGGCAGAGAACCCGCCTCATAGGCCCGCTCGGAGAGACATTTACGCGCGCGTCCGACGCCTTTAGGCCGACACAGAACACTACCGCCACTAGAGGACAACGCAGCTTATCGGCAGGGAGCGCCAGCCCGGCTGCTACTGGTTGGTGTGTTCTTCGAGGCCAGGCGACAGTGGCCAGTTGGTGACAAGGTCTGTCTTCCCGGCGCTGGAGGTACCTCCTACCACGTTTGTGATGTCTGCGCCACCTGGCCTCAGTGGCGCTGGTAGCAGCGTTGGAGCTGCTACAGACGGGAGCGCCCGACACCTGTTTGTGCTTCGAAGGAGAGGCTCCGTGCCGCTCCGACAGAGAGGGGCCTGCTGATGACCTGCACGCAAGGCGGATGTTCCAGTGGCCGTCGGACAACCACTAGGTCTGGTCTCCTATGCGCAGGATGTGCCTCTGACCACGCTTGTGACGTCTGTTCCACCTGGCCGGAGCTGCGTTGGTCGCAGCTTTGGGGCCTTTACAGACGCGAGTGACCGACGCCGGCTTGTGCTTCGATACCAGTCGATACGCCATCCAACGTGCCCTTGGCACCGAACGCTCGAGACCGGGACGACCCTGTGGAGAAGACGCCACGCCGGATTTAGCGGACTAGTGCGCGGAGTGGGTATTGATCGATGAGGCCGCTTCCAGGAGGGAGCGCGCCCGGACTAAGCCTTCTGAGAAGCAGAGAACTCGCCTCACAGAGCCCAGTTCGGAGAGACGTGCCTTGCGACGTCCCATGTCCTCCTTCGGTCCCCACTCGTCTCCAAGGAAGCCTGCGGGGTTCCCAGTCACGCTGGGGGTCCCCTTGCTGGCAGAGAGCCCGCCTCACAGAGCCCGGCTCGGAGAGACATTCACGCGCGCGTCCGGAGACTCCTACCGGCACAAAACCAGGCCACCACTCGAGATATACTCGTCGCTCTCGCTACACTGCACGAGACCAGAGTAGGGACCACTCTCCGCACCATTGGACGCCCTTCCCTCGACAGCAGGTCCTCACCTCGACATCTTGCTCCTCGTTCGCTCTTCCGTTCACGATGCTCTTCCTCTACGGATCGCCATCGTTGGAGTGATCCTTCCGCCACTCTAGGTCTACACACCGCTCTCTTTCCTCTGCTGGCGTGCTTAGGAGTTGCCGTTCGTCACGTCGCTCCAAGGATACTGTCCCGCCTCGCTCGTCGGTGCCTTCCCGCTCGTCTTGTCCCTTTTCGTGTCCGCCTTCCGTTCGTCCCTTCCCTCTTCCCCTCACTCAGCCCGTTTTTCCTCTTCTTGGTGCTCCGGCCCCGGTCGCCTAGCAGCAGTCGCTCCACGAGCTGGACGCCCGACCCTCTCTGGTGGATCCTCGGGGAGGACGCTGTCGCTCACTTCGCCTAGCGCAGACCTGTTTACCATACACATTTGGCATATTAAAGTACACAATTTTGCTTTGGGGTACACATACATGTACATGTTTAGACACAAAAATACACTTTTTGGAGAACTGACAACTCACTGGCTTGTGAATAATACACATGTGAGGTCCAAAGTACACATTAGTCAGTTGGAAGTACACTGACTGCACCCAGGTGGTAAACGGGTCTGCTAGCGGTTCCGTTTCTGACTTCACTGGTGGACAATGGGAGACAGCTAGGAGATCGGCCGCAGCTCCCGGACTTCGTGACCAGCGCTACGTCTACCCAGCGCTTCTTCTCTCGGGTTCCCGGGTCTTCGTTGCTTTGCCCCCCATGGAGTTTCCGGCTGTTTCAGCTTACCCTCGTCAGGACTGGCTCTCAGGATTTCACAGGAGTTCGTCTGCCCAGCCTGCTGTAGATCCGCTCTTGACTCTGCAGTTGGACTAGATGACCTCGCTCGTCCGTAACGCCCTACACTACGTGGGATTGGGGAGCTCCTGACCCTAGCCTTCGTTCTCCGCGTCGAGGACTCCTGGCGCCCTGCAGGTCGACCTGCCGCGGAAGAACCCCCTGTGCTGACGACTCTGCTGCTCCAGGTTTTCTTGGGAGGCCCTGGATTTCAGTGCGGTGAGCAGACCGGAGGATACTTCTAGGACCTTGGCTTCGCAATTCGCTTACACTTGCGCCAGGCCGGCGATAGGATGCGGTCCTCACAGGTGGTCCTCGGCTCCGCCTCCAGATCTTGGACTTCGAGTTCTTCCAGAACTGCCGACCCTTGTCTCCAGGTACCCGTGCGCTCGGCCTCCACAGAGTTCCTCGGTTCACCTGCGAATGAGGCATCTCCGCTTCTGGAGCTGCAGTCCGTTGGACTCACCTGGGGTCCTCAACCACCACATGGACACTGTGGAACCAAGGCGCAGCCCCGTCTCCCTGGCGTCCAACTCGACAACCCCCTTCGGAGCACCTGGGGAGCACCGGACTTCGGACAGGTTGTCCTGTTTCGGCTGTGCTCGCGGTTGGATGGCCTAGCCACTACACGGAAGTCGGATCTACCCCCCTTCGGTCGTCTTTAGGCCCGGCTGCTTCAGCTACGCTTCCTACTTCCGTGGTTCTTCTCGATGTCCGGCCCCCTGACCTCCGGACTTCGCGGAAAAGAGCGTGAATGGCTTGGATCTGACGCAGGCTAGTAGGTCATCTTCTCGTGGGAGGAAGGAATCGGTCACCAGGAGCTGCTTGTCCTCTCCGGCAACGTGACAGCGGAGGCGTACATCCAGGATCAGGGCGGCTTGCGATCTCCCGACCGGTGCGTGCTCCTCTACCCCCGATGCTTTGGTGCAAGAACCACAACTTCCTCCGTGCGTGACACTACCCGGACCGACGGTAGGTCTGGGCCAGCGTTTCCCCCCGATGGAACCAGTTGCTACACACGGAATGCACCAGGACACCTTCGGAGGATCGGTGCGCTGGCGAGACGGCTTAGTTGACCTGTTCACCACGAGGTGGAATCACTGGCTTAACCCGCGCCTACCTGATTTTAGCCCTCCTGGCCAAGGCACCCGATGCTCTGGACTAACCGTGGGAAGGATTCACCGCTCGTCCTGTTGGTCACCCCGTTCCCTTGGAACCAATCCTGGACCACTGACCTCCTCAGCTCGCCACGGACCCCCCGCTACTGCTTCCCGCATTCTACAAGATGCTCAGGCAGCCGCGACGGTCGCTGTTCCGCCTTCCTGGAGCTCCTACTCCTTCGCCTTGGAGGTTATGCGGCAGACCCTCAACACTAGAGTCTTCGCGTGAGCGGCAGTGGAAGCTTTCGCTACGGCCCGCATCCCTCAACTTGACGTCTCTACGAGTGAAGTTGGTGAGGCACTGTGCTCGTGGGCGGCGTCCGTCGCCTCACCCCCACCTACCCTGCTGATCCCAGCTCGCAGTCTTCTTCACTGGCTTCGGAGACCAAGGTTGGCCGTCGAGGACGGCACCTGAGGGATGTTGCCACGGTGGCCCGGTTAACGAACTACGTGAGCTGCGACTCACCCTGTCTGCCTACAGTTTGAGGGAACAGTTCCGTACAGCTCCTCTCGGACCATGCCTTGCCTGGACCTCGGCTCCTTGGCCCACGCCACAGGTTCACCATGCGCCCGCTGAGGGGTCGCACTTCCCCAGGAGAACAGGCAGCAAAACCCTGTACAAGCCTCACGTGTACCTACGACAACATAGCCGTCCGGAGCGGACGCGCTCGCCTTTTTTGCCGTTGCCCGGCAGCACTGACCCTCCAGGCCAGACGATCTTCCTGGCTACGCTCAGTCATACGATCCGACTTCCAGGATCCCTCCCTCAGGGAGCGTAGAGGCTAAAGTTATGTCTAATCAAGGTATGTGCATGGCCACGAACGTTGCATTCGTCAGGAACTGTCCTGTCCTACACTTCGTGGCTGCTGGGGGCTGGCGAGCAGGATTACTTCACCCGCCTCGATCGTAGAGTTCTGCCAGCCCAGCGAAGCTCCTCGCTCTGGTGGGGGACTTTTTGGGGGGCACAACTCCCTCCTGGCGCCTCAGCGCCGTAGGTGTACATCTACCTAGGGTCGTCGGGAGTTTTGCATTAGGGAGGACGGCTCTTGCGCCCTAAGGTGTGCTGGAGCGCGGCACCCTCCTCCTATTCGCAGTTCTTCCACAAAGTCATGTCATCGGTAATGTTTTTGAAAAAACAAATTCATTTTTCTCTAAAAGGTATTTTTTCGAAAAATACTTACCGATGACATGACGACCCTCCCTCCTGCCCCGCTTGCCGCTGGTGAGCTAAGTATCCTGACTGAGGAATTATGGGTGGTCACACCGTGACTCGGTTCCGGATGGGCAGTATCGGGAGACAACTCTCGGTCCCCTCGGGGTTCCCCGAGTGCCTCCCGGGTTGTGTTGTAACACAACGGGCTCTTAGGCTAGAATTGAGTAAGTAGTAGACACTTCCACAAAGTCATGTCATCGGTAAGTATTTTTCGAAAAAATACCTTTTAGAGAAAAATGAATTTCTAGTGCTGAATGTGGCGTTGACAGCTGTTACTTGGCAAGTGCACCTGATCCACAATTGAACTCTTAACAGAATTACTTAGTCATAGTGGCAGAGTATATAAAGTAAAGAAAAGTTATGTAGTAGGCAAAGAGTTGCAAGATTGTTTTGAAAAATAAACATCTAGACTAAATGAGTGAATGTCAGGCATGTGAAATGCACTGAAATGACCAATATAAAAAGAACAGACCTTGGAATGACAGGACAGGTAACTCAGTTTTCAGAGTGGATTGTGAGGATAAATTCAACTACATGTAGTGCTGTACATTGTTGCACTCCAGAGTAGACAAGCAGTTCTACTAGCCATGTTGATATTTCACACTATGTCACAGTTATCCCTTGAGATGGAGAATATCGCTCGTCCTGTCCAGGCCTAGCGGGGCATATTAATTCTAGCTGTTCGTTTGTAATCATTTCTCTGCACACACTGCATGTTTACCTGACTGTCGGATGTTGAAACTTGAAGAAAGAAAAAAAGCTGCTTTTGCCCTAGTTATTCCAGGCAACGCTTTTCCCGTCCATTTATTTATTTTATTATAAATATTTGCTTATTTTTAGCTACAGTTTGGAGAGTCAGTGAATTACTCTATTACACTAATAAGACTGAACCATTTTCTGACTGTTAAAATATTAATTTTCATGTGTAATATTTTTCTTCCTTCACACTCCCAAATTAGTACCAACCACATGAATGCTGATTATTTTGTAATGTAAATGGCATGTAATTGAGTTCATTTTTTTCTTGTTTATCTTCAGCTCGAAAACCACCGCCTACCACGCAGGCTCCCACAACTACGACCAGCCCAACAACCACTGGTAGTAATGGAAATGGTAGTGGTAATGGCGGTGGCACCTCTGACGCTGCCAAAGCAGGATTGACTGATGATGGTATGTCCTTGGGTTGTTTGAGTTTCACCTTGTCCTACTGCAGCTACCCGTACTGTTTACAGTGCTGGTGGCAGTATAAGGTTATCTTCTTGTTAGACCTGTAAGAATGACTTCCAAACTGAACCCGCTCAGCGCTTGGAAAATTCCAACATCACCCAACTGCAAGAGGTATAGATCCTCATGAGCCCCCGCAACTGCGGGGGCTCATGAGGATCTATGCCTCTTGCTGAAACCACTTTGAATCCATGTCTCTGGGAAAGCTAGGATTTTTTTGGTGTTGAATTAACAAAGATTTCACAAGCACAGTCTGCACCAACTTGCACTGAATGGGTAAATATTAGTAATATTGGATTTCATGACTTTGAGAAGCATGTTTTACCCCTTCACTGACAGTCAGTGGATGCAGACGGAGTTTTGAAATCATGATGAATTTAGCATCTGCAGCGATCAAAGAAAATGAGTAAATTTGAAAATGAGTAAAAAGTGGTATGCTATGCTAGATCCTAATTAGCTGCCACCACTGTCGGAGCTCATGAGGAATCAGGACTCTTTCAATTGGGTGGTTTTAATTTCTTCTTGGCGGTGGAGTAGTTAAAGACAGTAAAGTTGCTGGAGATAGATTGACCATGATAGCTCAAGGGTGGTGCCAGATCAGCTTGGTGCCTGAAGGTGTCAGGCTGTCCCAGCAACGCATTTGAACTATCAAAGTATAATAATAATAAAACTTTCACTATTAAAGGAAAAAAGAAATGAGGGTTCGCAACCCTTTAAGTATGAAACATGAAACAAGACCTTTCGGATCAGAGATCCTTTACAGTGATGTGGAAACAACGTAGAACATAAAAGAGCACACGATAGAAAGAAAAGACATCATCTTGTACAGAGAAAATTTAAAATGACCTAGTAAAAGAAATAAAGAAGAAGTTATGTTCACGCGAAAGAGAGAATACGGTACAAGATATATAATGATGTAAACACATGCGCACAAAACATGTAGCACAAAACATAAGTCTACATACTTTCACGTCACTACATGCTTGCTTATTTACTCCTGCCTCTGCTGCTCACATACATGCAGGTCATTCTCTGAAAAGGTGGTCAGCTGAGGGTGCAACAGTTTGAGCAGTCAAAATCAATATTTGTGTTTACATATTTATCCATTTTATTGACTTGTTCTTCTAATAGTAAGGGGATAACATGCATAAAACCATACCTTGCATTTTGTTTATCATATGTTTGATGCCTTTTTATGCCTAAAAGCTTGAGAATGAACGAGACCGATTTGTGACATGGCTCATGGTGTGTGTCAAGAACTTTTTTGATCAGATAAATTCAATGCTTTAAATTTAACAAACTGTTTTGATCGGCTATATTTATATATACACTGTTGCACAATTCCATTCATACATTTTATGCCTAGGGGCCAATTTTACATAGTTTAATTGCATGACACTTTTTGTCCGGCAGTTGTTTCAGTCGGATTCAACTCGGACCGGTCACATCTCCTGTACAGTGCTTACACACAATATGAACTACTTTTACACATACTACTGGATATCATGTTCATTTACACTTGTACCACTGAGTTTGCTTAAGATCTTCAAGGAAATAATGCTAATGAATGACCTTTAAAAAATGCAGCTGAGTATTGGGTCAAGATCTTTGAGTAACAACCGCTGGAACAAAATGATAGTCAGGCATCTATAACAGAATGTGTGAACTATTTTGTTACTGTATTCGGTATGTGTTCCGGCGGAAGTAGCGTAAAGTGCATGAAGCATGGGAAAGGGCCTTTGTTTACTCAAAGCCATTCACTGAAAGCATCGGGTCCGTGAACACCCTTCTCGTATCAACCGCGGTGCATGTGCAGACCCCCGAACAGTAAAATGCGAGAATCATGCAATTTAGTCATTGTTTGACGGATTCTTCATAGGTATTGTGCTTCTGTGACACAAAGGTTGATTTGGAACATGCTGTACAAAGATTGTATGTGCTTCATGGTGTACGAGTTCAAAGAAATCACGTTCGGTTGTTTCATGCAAGCAGCAACACACTCGTGACAAGTAAATGTGTCTTGTGTGAGTGAAGCAACTGCGTGAATGTCAGTGTACCGACTGCGTAATGACTAATGGCTTGTTTCTTTACAATATAGTACAGACACAAGAGTAAAATTTGACTTTTCTTGCATCATTTTTCTTCTGTGAGCATTCTTTATATTTTAATCCATTTTTTTTGTGCGCAGCTGTAATACAGGTACTTGTCATAAAAAAACCATCTAAACATTGTTCACTGTCCACTTTTTGTCGACCATGTAGCCAATATCATGATGGTTTCAAATCTGTAGCCCAACAATGTTTAAAGACAGTTTAATAAGCTTGGTTTAGCACTCCCATCATGCATCTGAATCTAAATTATTTAATGTTTACTGGCACTGTCTGGTGTCCATGTAGCAACCACCAAAGATGACAGGTCACATTAATTATTTGTGGCTCACACAAAAACCACTGTGTGAACTATCTTTTTTGTTGCTCATACATTGTAAGGATATGAGTACATTATACCACATTACTGGACAAATTGCAGGAAGCTGGATTTTGGCTCCTTATGTCACACATTCTGACCACGTTTTCAGAGAATGACCATACACGTAGACACACACGCACTAAACAGTGCAACGGTAGTATCAAATATCGGCATTTACCCATCATTTTAAAGTCTCATTGTTTATTTTTTCTCCTTTGTGTGATGTGACCTGAATGCAATATGGCTGAGGATACATCTTAAATCATTTACATGTATTGATAATTCTGTAATTTTTTGTTTTGTTTTGATATAGTCTTTGTTAGTTTTCATGTTGCGGCCATGTCACGTTTTGCACACTCATAATTGGAAAAAGGTACCATTTGGGCTGGATGTATGGTCTTCAGCTTATGGATTCTCTTTTGTTGTTGCAGAAGTGACCATCATTGTGGTTGTGGTGGTTGTCGGTGTGGTTCTGATTATTGCGGTCATCGTAATTGTCATCTGTGTGAGAAAAAGACGAAGCAGGAAAGAAGTTGAAGGTGAGAGCTACCCTGTTAAAAACCTCTCTCTCTCTCTCTCTCTCTCTCTCTCTCTCTCTCTCTCTCTCTCTCTGTCTGTCTGTGTGTGTGTGTGTGTGTGTGTGTGTGTGTGTGTGTGTGTGTGTGTGTGTGTGTGTGTGCACTGTAAAATAGTTCCAAATTCTGGCTGTTGGGATTAGACCTAACTGCCTTGTAATTGTCTTTCAGTTTCATAAACTTGAAATGGTCAATTACCTTTATAATCCACCCACTTCCTTCTCCTTTGTTGTTGTAACATGTGTCATAAAATCAATCTCACAGTACGACGAAAAACAGGGGGGAAAATCTTGCTTGTTTCTTTCTTTCACCTTTATTTATTACATGCCTGTGTGTAGTTGTTGAAAAACAGGAACATTTTGCACGCATAAGATTTTCTTCCATTTGTGGTGACCTGAGTATCCCTGTACCATTTGTGGGAGTACTCCTTGGATAGACCCACTTGGGGAGTACACCCTAAGTACACTTCCATTTAAATAAGATGCTAAGCATCTCATTTGAATAGAAGCGCATACTCTTCATGTGGGTCTGTCTGTGCAGGCAGTGTACACACGCTGGTACAGGTCCTGTTTTAATTATTTTTTATTCAACTTATGTATAATTTTCCCGTTTTCCTGTTTCAGAGCCACCAGAAAAGCCATTCAAGTAAGTAAATGTGCCGGCATTTTTGTTAGAATGGGTGTTCTGTCACACGATTTTTGTCATTTGTAGTGTTACAGGTTGCTACTAATTTCATTGTCGCAGACAGGAATGTGTGTTTCAGTATTGGAAACAGTGTGATGTGGTGTTAACATGCAACATTGTAAATGGCACAACATTTTAGATGCAAGTTTTTCTATTTTATGACAAGATCTTGAGCCTGTAGCACAACATGTAGGAAGTGCTCATAGCTGCCTTGTGAAGAAAACCTCATATCACATACATGTACTCATACCATATGTTCTGGTCCATTGGTTGTCTGCTGTTTTCTCATTTTCAAGCCACAATCCTCAAACATGGTCCAAGGATACTTTGTGGCAAGACATTTCAAAGCATACCAAAGTGAATGACTTTTTTCAAAGTCAAGGTCACAGGGAGGTCAGAAATGTGTCAAATTTAGCCGTTTTTTGACAAAAGTTGATTTTTCTCAAATACTGTTTTCAAATCATGCTCAAACTTGATACAGAGACACCTGGTGGTAAGACCTTTCCGTGCATAACCAATTTGGATGATCAATCATAAAGGTCAACACTCACAAGAAGTTGGCAGATGTGTGAAACATCACACTATCTTGGTAGAATTTTAGTTTTCCTCGGCGTTAATGTAAGCTTTTCAGTCAAACTTGGCACAGAGGTGACTTACGTGGTAGTTGTGGTCAAAGTAGGATGCAATCTCACCAGACACACTCACATAGGATTTTTGTAGAAAAACCTCACTCAGTTGCAACTCGTCACATGCGGCACAAGGTTGTAGACCACACTGGAGTAACAGTTCTGGCAGTACTTATTCTCACGATGCACCCTTGGCAGAATGCATCTACACTTTGATACACTATCTCTCACAAATGCATCCACACACCTTGATACACTGTCTCCTATACAATGCATGCACATATTTCCTAACACCCTCTTTTATACTGTTACAGATTTTTAGATCAATCCCGCAAATTACACAACCAATCAGAGAAGAAAACGTAACCAAAAACCATTAATATTAATTAAAAAGAACACTCAAGATCTATCTACAATCTTCCACTAAAATCTCATGTTTGAGGCCAGTAGAACAATCACGCCTATTTCAGAACCTACCAGCATATTCTAGGTTGGACTTTGCAACAAATTAGCAAAATGTGCAACATTCTAGTCACACACAAAATCGATCGCAATTCTCCATGCAAAATATGTGATTCTGATTTAAAATAACTGAACTGAACACCAGATCTTTCCTTTGATCAACACAAATGCCCTAAAAAAAAACAAAACACACAGCCATAAATGTAACACTGATAAGACTTGTTTGCATACTAATTCAGGTAACCCTTGCAAAGGTCATAGGAGGTTGACAGATTTGTACATAGATTTAAGAAAATGTGGATTTATGTGAAGACGCTTGATCACTTGCATCAGTGGCTTATGGGAAAGGTCAAGGTAAATCGTCAAACTAATTATGTGGATCAACCCTGCATGTGAACGATAAACGCTTTGCCATTTTGGGTTGTTTATAATAGCTCACAGTATTGATTATATAAAATCTGTTTTTCAGCAACCATGCTGGCATCAACACACTGGCCACGAGACCTGATCTTGTCAGCAACGACAAGGCTTATCCAAACGCTTACAACAACGTGAGTCAGTCTTATCCGTCTATCTCTCATCTTTTCTAATGTTTCACCCCCTTGTGCATGCATCCATCGCTACTGTAAACAGTTAGATATTTTGGTTTAACGCCGAGCAGACAACTAAGGCCACCTCACGGCGGTACTGTAAACAGTACCAATGACTGCATGCACAAGGGACTTAACAGGACATAATATAATTTATTTCACAGCTTTCCTTTTTGATAGTTGTGGACTGGTCTGTAGTTCTGAACCTTACTGCTGCTGGTGGTAAGGTCCAGAATTACAAACTAGTCCACATTTGACTAGCAAAATGCATCTGGGTGGAGGGGAAAAGGGGGGGGGGGGGGGGGGGTATGATTTTTGCTCTTCTTGAAAAGTAAAATAGCTAATAGGGGATGGGAAGTAGATATTACAAATATGTATGCACTGGTCCATGATTTTGGACTTTTAGGCGGAGAGCTATAAGGTCCAAGGCCGTAGATCAGCACACATATTAGACTTGTTTTAGGCCTGGCTCACTCTTTGAGCAGGTCACATTTATTTTTCGCAACCCGATGTTGCATGTAAACGTTTCTCTGCGAAAGCTACCTCTTACCTTCTCTTTCTGTCCTCTTGTAGGCTTTCAAAAATGAAGATGGCTTGACTTATGCTGAGTTGCAGTTTGACAACAAACCTCGCAGCAGACGACCTTTAGCCCTGGATGACACTAATACAGATTACTCTGATGTCAGCATGCCTCAAGTGTGATGCAAGAATTGTTCCCCTTTTCTTTTGTTCCTCTGGTAGATTCTTGGTAGGCGTTGATTTGAGCTTTTGTTTGGTGTGTGGTGTGCTTTGTTTTATTTGTTTTTATTTTTTCATCAATAACTTTGCTGCTTTTGTTTTCTTTTATGCTTCATATCATATTTTAGTCACTTCATGATATTAGAAAGAAAGATGTTTTCATTCAGAAAACGGTTTCAAAATCTGAAAAACAACAGTCTGATGTCCTCTGATGTCTTACTAACGTGATGTTATTTGAGACATACTGTATACCAATAACCATCTTTTGCCATGTAGCTGTATCTGGTACATAATGAGTGAGTTAAATAGAAAATTTTTTTAAAAAAATGAATATTTTGGTAGTATTTGAAGCACAGTAGTATTAACTGTCTGGCTGTTGGTAGTGGTTTTTGTTGCAATGATTCCTTCAGGAATCATTGCAACAAAAACTGCTACCAACAGCCAAACGGTTAAGAATACAGATTAGTCTCAGTAGTATGCACATTGGGATATTGCAAATTTGGATATAATGTGGCCAGGTCTAGGACATAGATGTTGATCCCGCCATGCTCGGGCTTGCTAAGGCTGGCACCCACCAGAGGTCTTTTTGGTTGCTGGGTGTTTTTCTCTTTATTAGCCTATGTAAGTTAGTATTGCAGTCATGCAAACGCCAGTAACATGGTCTGACTTCATTGCTCACATTTATTGCGGAAGAATGAGGCTGACCTGTACTTAAATTTTACATTTATACATTTTGCCATGTTAACCCATTTAGCCCCAACGCCTTGCAGCAGGTGGTGAATCAGCTGTGATAATTAAAGGGTAGTGACAGGTTAGCTTGGTGCCATCAGTCGCCAAGCTAATTCAGCACTACCCTTGAATTATCATGGCCAATCCGTCTCCTGGAACTGGTACATAGTTCTTAACCCTTATCATTCAGAACACACTGGTGTGTAAAATAAGTTTGACTAAAATAGCTCAAGGGTAGTGCCACTGTTCTGGCACCACCCTTGATCTAAAGCCATTGGTCTATATCCTTATCTGTAAGTACTATAATGTAGCTTGCATATAGCAGTATACAAATTTGAAGCTTTTAGCCTCAGTATGATATGGGTTAAGTGACACCTGTAAAATTTGTGAAATGCAGCCTTGGTGTTAAATGGGTTAAATTCCCTATTTCCACGAATCTGCTCATACTCATAGCCTTTTTGTCATATTAGTTGCAATGTGCAAATTTCTTCACATTTTAGTTTTTATTTGAGGTTTGTTTTATGAAGTAACACAGAGGAGTCTGTTTCTCGTAGTGACAACTTCTTTTTTTGTTACATAGTATTTTGATATTAACAAGAAAGAAGATCGCTGCTCAAAGCAAGATTTTTATCGGCTGATTTTCAGGTTAAGTTTTGCTGCTAATGTTTCTGCTTGAGCTGTAGGATGTTCTTGCTTCTATCACTAACACGATGAAAATTGCTCTCTTCCAATAATATTTGTATGGGTGATTCTTTTCTTGTTTGTTTCATCGACCATCACTAAACTGGTAACAGCTGATTCCATCAGTGTTCACTCATTTCATTTATCTGTGTTCACATGATAAAACAGCACAAGATTCCTAGATGTGGGCATTGTTTGACGACAGGACACCTGTTCAGGAGATAGTTTGTCGACATGGGTTAAAGAGTGATGCCAGAATACCTTGGCGCCTTCAGACGCCAAGGTATTCTGGCACCACTCTTGAACTATCGGTATCATTGTTGATCTGTCTCCTGTAGTATGTGATGGCTGATTGGGTTAGTTCGCACTTTTATGGCATCAATCATTTCATTTTAAAGATCGTTCCATTTCATGAAACATGTATGACAGATGCTGTTGCTGACATTGGTTCAAGAGTGATGCCAAAATACCGTGGCGCCTTTAGGCGCCAAGGTATTCTGGCACCACTCTTGAACTATCGGCATCATTGTTGATCTGTCTCCTGTAGTATGTCATGGCTGATTGGTTTAGTTCGTGCGTTAATCATTTCATTTTTTAAGTATCATTACATTTTATGAAATGTGTATGACAGATGGCATATTAAAATGTGTGAGTGTCATAGGTTGTCATTATAATGTCATTACGTTTTTGGTATCGAGACCCTGCTAATTTCCATGAATGTTAATCATAATTATGCGATGAGGGACTTGATTGTTTTACTCTTTTTTTTAATCCCTAAATTAGTCGGAGGATGTTAGGATTGTTACTGTTAGAAATGTTTCAGTGTGACACTTGTATTGTGTTTCTCAATAACTTTGGAAGATTTTACTCCACGAGCTGTGTAATATTTGGAGAATTGTTTTCATCAAGGATTAACCTCTTTGTGCGTACAGCCACTGGTACTGTAAACAGTACCAACCCCTGCAGGCACGATAGGGTTGACGTCGATCTGCCTTGCGAACTCAAAGACAGAAGTCCGTCTTTTGTGAAAAGCAAGATTTTCATTGTATCACAATGAAAATCTTGCTTTTCCTGCAAATGGACTGTCTTTTGCCTTCGCAGGTCAGCTCTGTTCAAGTCTCTGTTCAAATTATGTAGTGTGTAGCAGGATAGCCTGAGACAGATGGTGCTGTTTAGTGTAGATTTTTTGCTAAGTGCAGTTCTCAGAAAAAACAAAGCAACTAAACAGTTCATTTATTATTTTTTCAGTAACTTCTTTTTAATGCTGTGTCTGTATGTTGGACCAGCAATCTAGATATTAAAAAAAATGCCATGCAAGATTTTTTTTATTGTAAAGAGAGTGTGAGGATGATTGCTTTTGTACATGTGTACTATTCTGTGCACTCTTCAGTTAGGTGAGCACTCTGCAGGTACATGTGCACTACTTTCTTGAGCCAGCTTGTTTTGTTCAGAGTGAGGTGCTTAACTAGGTCGCTTATACTATGTGAGTCATGACTTTTCTGCTTTGTCTTCATTGCTGCTCACAAAAGCATATTGTTTTGCCTCAACTGTTGTAGTCTCTTGCTGATAGAGTACTTTTTCATCATGGATGTATTCATTCTTTTGGAATAAAGCCAGAAGGTCCGAATCGCAGACCACGATATATATGTATATTTGTTTTCATTCCTTTGTCACATGACCAATCCCTTTAGTGCAAACTGTACCACATGACCGGGCTACAAAAACCATTGCAGCATCAAATGGCGGACTTCTTGTGGCCCTCTTTCTGACGCATCTTGGATGCGAGTTTTGTTCTATAAAAGATCGCCAAAACGTTCTAAAGTAAAACGTTACTTAGTGTTCAAAACAACAAGCACACTCGGTACTGGAGACGACAACGTCATGAAATATTTTAAATTACGTCATAAGGCTATTGTGTATAAATGCATATTCCTTTGACATCTGTCATGTCTGGTGTGATCCAGGTCAGAAGATGTCTTCATGATTTCTTTTACGAAAATAGTGGAGGAATGAAAACAAATGCGTTATTGGTAGTAGGGGCTTGGTGCACGGACCCTTGTAGGCCTGAGGGAGGTCAAAGGAACGATGGTTCCTTTGACCTCCCTCAGGCCTACAAGGGTGCATGTAGCAAACCCCTGCTACCAGTATCTTAAAATATACCCTATGAAGTCAAAAGGCAGCAAGTCCATTTTTGTAAAAAAAAAAAAAAAAAAAAGCAAGATTTTTATTGTAAAACAATCAAAATCTCACTTTTCTCAAAAATGGACTTGCTGCCTTTTGCCTTCCTAGGATGGATATATAATCAAGTAGGATCAAATGATTTGTATGCATTGATGTGATGCATAATTTGTCTTGTGGTTTTGTATGCTCATTTGAAGTCTCTGTTTTTTGTCAGCGTATATGTAGTTTTGGGTTGCCTTGTATACTTTTTTCAAAGGAGGAGACATTAACTTTGTTCTTAATAAGAAAAGTAAAACTTTTGGAAGGACTGCCTGCTTTTTGTTAACCCATTCAGCTCTGATGCACTTCAGTGGGAGATGGGTCGACCATGATAATTCAAGGGTAATGCCAGATTAGCTTGGCGCCTGTTGGCGCCAAGCTAATCTGGCACTGCCCTTGAATTATCATGGTCGATCCAACTCCTGCAACAGGCGCATAGTCGTTTGATGACGCCTCCAAAATTTGAGAAATATGTGCGCCGGGCTGAACTTGTTAACACTTTGGTTGTTGATAGTGATTTTTGTCATGATAATTCCTGCAGGAATCATCTCAACAGAAATTGCTGCGGACTGCCAAAGTGTTAAGATTTTGTAACATCGTTGAAAATCTTTTGAGTCACGTAATTTAACAAGATAAAAATGATCGCCGGTGTATCATCATGACAATTAACTTCCATTGTGCATACAGTCACCAGTATTGTTTACAGCGCTGGGGGCCACATGCACAATGAGATTATTGATTGTGTACTATCATAGTGTGTGTCAAAAATTGACTTGTGATTGGGGTGTGTAAGAAATGCATTATGAATATGCTTGGCATGTATGAATGTGGCAGTAATACATACCATTGATATTGCCTTTGTCGTGAAAATTATAAGGATAATTTGTTAATCAACCTGTGAAGTGTTAATGAATGAATGTTTCATTAACATTTTCAGTGTTAATTAACATTATAACTAAATTATCCAGTATTTTTCTATAATTTTTTTGAGTTTTGCACAATGGACTTGAACTGTCGGCAGCAAGAACATGAACCTAAAAATAATATATGTATGTATCTGGAAACAGGGTTTGAGCCGTTTTATTTCAGAAAGAGAAATGCAGATGTATGCTGGTCTTTAATTCTGAACTTTATGGCTTCAAGCGGTTAGGTCGAAAGTTGCAAACCAGCATACATAGTCCACATTCCCTTTTAAAAAAAAAAAAATTAGGTTTCACATACATCCAAAATTTTTGATCTTGTGTTACATTCTGGCACAATGTAGGCGCATTCCATTTTGGGTCTGCTGTATGATTCTGAGAAAAGCCTCAATTGTTTTGTTTATTTTAGTGTAAGTAAACATATGCTTGTAAACTTGGTTTGAATGACTTTGGGCTGTAAGATCCAAAATCACAGACCATCGCTTATACTGGTTTGCTTTGTATTTTGCTTCAAACAACATTTGAGTCAAGTGACCCAGTAACCTATCTTTAACCATTTGGCTGTAGGTAGTGTTTTTTAGTTGCGATGATTCCACAAAGAATCGTCACAACAAAAAGCGATACCAACAGTCAAAGGGTAGAGAAATCTAGAATCTGCTCTTTTTTTATGTTCATTGCACAGTTTGGCCAAAATGCACTTTAATTCAAATATTCACTCAACATTAGGCCACTTCAATCAAGATCATGAATCATTTTGTACATAACTCGACAATTTGTACATAGTTTTCTATTTACCTATGTTTGAAATGTGTGTGTGTATGTGTGCGTGTGAAGGGAAAGAAAGTGTGTGTTTGAATGTGTGTGAATGTCGAAAAGAGTTGAAAAAGGAGGTGGGAGTGAGAAATGTTTTACAAAGATTTTAAACTTTCATGCATACTTTTCTTGTTCACTTTGCATACCATTACACCTGTTAATCCTCATCTTATCATCTTGTCAGCTCTGTATCCTGTATGCTGAACAGCAAAAGAAATGAAGATCACTGGAATGGTTCCAGTAGTGTTTTATTTGTTTTGCTCATCAATATACAAAATTATATATGTACATCATACAACATGTTGTTCATGTATTGCTCTTTTTTTTTTTACTTGAGCTTGTTTTCTAGGCTTGCATGCTTTCTCGTGTCATTCATATACTACGGTAAGCTGTAAAAAGCACGCAGAGTTCAAGGCACAGCTGGTGCCAACCTGGATAAGTGAGAGACATAGATTCATATGGGCTCCTGCAATTGCAGGAGTCGATGGGGCTCTTCGTCTCCTGTAGGTGGTTGTAGCTTGAGGATGGGCTGTTACAAGCACTGCTACATAAGTTGTTGGCCTTTGTTTAATTTTTTGGGTTCAGTTTGTATTATTTTAAAAAAATCATCATTTTCTAGCTATTTTTGTTGATGATGATTATTTATCGTTAGTTTTATTATGTTTTATTATTTCATTTTAAATTTATTTTTCTGCTTTTTGTTGTAAGGAGTTTTTTGAACTACTGTTTTGTTTTGTTTTTGGTCATCACTACACTTCTTTTTGGGTGAGTGTTTCATTTATTTCTTGTAATCAGACATTTTCAGCAGGCCTTGAACATAATTATTTGTAATCAAAATTTGCATGCGGCTTATTATGTAGGAGGCTTAGAATAGAAACATCTGTCATTGTACATATCATAAAGTCACATATTTTCATGTGCATGTGAAGTACTGAGATCTTGAAGATTGTGATAATTGCAGACACGTTTGAGGTTGTGTCATGGTCTGTAGAGCTGAGCTGGTATGCCTGGCTCTATCTTGGGTGTAAATGTACACAGGGCATATATACTGACAAGCAAAAGAGATGCAACATTTTTGAAATCATCGGAAACACTAAATTATTTCCAATGATTAAAATAATGTTGCATTTTTCTGTTCGTCATATATAATACACAGGGTTTGTGCACACTATCCATTTATGACAAGGTGTACAAAGTACACAGACTGAAAGGAAACATACCGAAGAATATGATGTCAGAAAAATCATTACTTGACTTCACTTGTCACATTCAAAGTCCAAAACACAAAGTTTTGCCTTCTTTTTGTGGACAGGTTTCTTCTTGCTCTTTGTACAGCTGTACATGATGGCACAAATGGATTGTGTGTAAAAACTTGTTTCCTTTGGCCTGTGTACAGCTGTACATGATGGACTAATTGCATTGTGTGCAAAAGCCCTGTTTACATATGCCTTGTGTACGTCACACCCAATAGCGTCAGTAGATGTGTGTCCATTTTTTTTCATTTTGTGAGGGAGATTAAGAATACAGTAGATTAGAACTTGACATGAGCAATCACTCATTTGTGTGGCCACATTTTCCTCTTAGAGTTAACGTTTGGTACGTAAATTGTGTTGTTTTATGTGAACATAATCACATGTGAACGTGTATTATGTGAACATAATTACATTACATGTCAACATGTGCATATTGTGTGAACATATGCAGTACATGTGAATGTGTGTATTATGTGAACATAAATTACACGTTAATGTGTATTGGACATACATGTAAACATGCATACACATATAGTACATGTTCACATGTATGTATTATGTGAACATATACCCGGTAGTACATGTGAACAAGTAATGTGAACATTTATTACACATGAACATGTATTATGTGCACAAACATTACATGTGAACATGTGTGTATAGCGTTAACATATATTACACGTGGATATGTATTATGTGAACATATGTTACATATCAACATGCAGTTGTGAACATATCTGTGAACGTGTGCATTATGTGTGCATATATGTATCATGTGAACATATTTCGGTTTGCTTAGAAAATTAAAAGGAACTTTTTTGCTGGTTTGTGATTTTGGACCCTGTGGCTTGCATGCATAAGGTCAAAATCACAGACCAACATAAATTGATATGCTTATTTTCAATTTCATGCAGGTGTCCGCATTTTAAAGTGTTATAACATTGAAGTGCTCAGTGTTGCAGCAGTTGAACATTTTAACGCTGGAACGGCTGAGGCATGGTTGGTCACTACTATTTCATATAAATTTTCTGTGCTGGCCTTTGATTTCGGAACACACGGTTTAAAGCTTAAAGCTGTGTGGTCTCTAACCCTTTCGCTGTTGGTAGCAGTTTTTGCTGCTATGATTCTTGCAGGAATCATCGTGAAAAAACCCGCTGTCGACGGCCAAAGGGTTAATCACAGGTAATTACATGCTTGTGTTGTTTCATACATTAATACCTGTTGGTAAGCGCAGATATTCAGTGCTTTCTGTCTTATTAGGAAAATAATTCATCAGTTTCTGGGGTTGGGTACATACTTGAACCCACTTGTGCATGCAGTTGGTTTGCATGCATGAGGGGGTTAATTTGAAGAATGTTTGGTTGAATTTGAACAGTTTCTTATCATTTTGTATCATTAATTTTTGTAGAATTGATAATACATTTGAGAAAATTGACAGTACATTTGAGAGAATTGATAACACATATTGTACTGATCTGGTGATTATTCCGGTTATTCATAGAATTTCACTGACACCAAAGAATTGTGCTTTTTATAGCATCATGTATTCCATTTTTCAGTGGTTGTGGTGTGAAGACCATTTCTTCCTAGCTATCTGCTCCCGTGCCTCTCCTTTTCGGTACCCTCCGCTCCCTCCCCCCTTCTAGCTCCCTCAGTACACATGTCGCTAATCTCTCTCTCTCTTGGCTTGACTTCGCGAACGAAGATTTTATAGGAGTTGCCCACGACGTCTGCAGGCTTGTTCGTGGCTGCGGAGGCCAATCGAGACAGCAGGTTCGACCGCAGTGGCTGCAGGGAAGTCTGGCCAGGTTCTGAGCTGCGGCATCTCTGTTTTTCTCCTGAGCGCTTGTCCTTAAGGCTAGCTCTGCGAGAGTCCTCAAGGAGACAGCTGCCTGTAAATGGTGGAGCGCCAGGTGTCACGGTCCGCAGCAAGCGAAGACCACTGGTGGTGGTCGATTTGGCAGGCACTAAGTGACTTCTTGAGACAGTCTTTGTATCGTCTGTCTGTCGCTAATCTACACAACAGTAAATCCCCTTGTGTATGCAGCTACTGGTACTGTTAACAGCACTGCAGGTGGCTATAGGCACAGAGGGATTCATGTTACAAAATATTCCACAGTAAGAACCTGGGAGCACAATTTTTATTACCTCCCCACATACACCCCCCCCCCCCCCCCCACACACACACACACACACATATACACACACATTGAGCAAATGTCCTCAGGCCTACCTCAGCCATTCAATGCCCACTCGCTCCCATACAGCTAAGTGCAGGCCAAATGGCAGCCAGTGTCAGACTGATGACTAAAACTTTTGCTTACTGGATCTCCCTTTATAAGGCCTTTCTGTATTCCTTCCAGGTGCTCTACATCAAAAGCTGCGGAAGTGTCATACAGCAACGCTGTACGACACTTCCGCAGCTATTGATGCGGGGCGCCTGGAATGAGTTAACCTAGAGGTATCTTCTCCCCCACCCTACGTCTCCTCCTTATTCCCTGCCCATCCTACTTCCACTGCTCTTTTGCATTGTCTTCATATGTGACAATTTGTCTTTTCTATTGTCCTGTCATACATTATGGAAGCATATGGCAAGCATATCATTTTATAGTGCAACTTCCTTTAAATACTTTTTGTCTGTACATGTAACGGTGTTGTGGACGCATTACATATCTGTATCACCACTTTGGAGCGGACAACAGCGGCTATGTCTTTTTAGACTAGATGTATATATATACATTGACACATATCAAATAAAACAAGAACTGTATTATATACAGTTGTGTTGAGTTTTGCTTTTATGTTGGTCTCATTTATGCACCTGATCCAGTACTTGCATGTTAGCAGTATTGTCCTGTTTTACTTTCTGTGAGAGCCTCTGTATTCCCACCAAGACCTGCAAGAGTTTTCCTAATGACAAGCCATGGTTTATGGCAGACATTAAACACAAACTCCAGGAAAAACATGACGCGTACAAAGAGAATGCCAGAGCAAGGTACAAACAAGCCAGGTATGCAGTACAAAAAGCAGTTGACTGCTAAGCGCAACTTCAGAGACAGACTAGAACAGAAAATCGCAGCTAGTAACCCTAGAGACATCTGGCAAGGCCTCAAAGACATCACAAACTATAAACCAACATCAAAGTTTGCTGATGTTACAGATGCGTCTCTCACAGACACTCGGAGTCTGAATGACTTTATAGTGGTTTTGACAAAAAGAATACAACCCCACCTCCTGTGGTGAGGAGTCATACTGAAAACCCACCTTTCACTGTTCTAGATGCCGATGTCAGGTGCATGTTTCAGCGTCTAGACAGCAGGAAAGCTGCCGGTCCAGATAACATTTCTCCACACTTACTCAGAAACTGTTCGGACCAGCTCTCAGGCATCTACTGACATTTTCAACATGTCTTTCTCTCTCGGTGCATTGTGCCTCAGTGTTTCAAAAGGTCCACTTCATTCCTGTTCCATAAAAATTCAAAGTGTCCTCTCTAAACGACTATAGACCGGTCGCTCTGACCTCGGTTGTCATAAAGACGCTCGAGCGCCAGGTCCTCCGGTTTCTGAGATCACTTACCGATACTCTGCTGGATTGTTTTCCATTCGTGTATCGCAAAAAAGCGTTCCGTGGAGGATGCGGCATCACTTGGTTTGTTTTATGTTTTACAACACCTTGAAATCTCAAACACATATGCCAGAATTTTATTTGTTGATTAAAGTTCTGCTTTTAACACCATTATTCCATCCAACTCCCCACCGGTCTGCCTGGGGACTGGGTGGGGTAGGTATTTTTAGTTCCAGGTCACCTGGCAGCCCACAGGGTGGGTTTCCTCTCATTCGGGCATGTGTTTCTGTCTACCCTTGTCATCACTGTATTTGCCTTTTAAATTCCCCTGTCTGCATGTCTGTACTCTGATTGGATGTGTTGCTAATGTCTTAGCTTATTTAGCCCCATGTGTTAGGTTATTTAACGTATTGACCGGTGGCGAAATTCATGTTGTTTATTTTTTTTCACAGCAGTGCAGGCACGTCTGAGAAAGCTTGTGCTGTCGGACGTTAAGCAATGTACAATCAATCACCATCCAACTGTACCAGAGATCCAACAAATCGGAGTTCGGAGGCATTTTCTGGACCTCGATTCCTGTGATGAGACCACAGGTTAATTGGTGAAAATGTGTCATCCACCCTCATTTTAACCACGGGCACTCCTCAGGGTGCATTCTCTCCCCTTGCTGATGACGCCACAGTGGAGGGGTGCATTACAAGCTCAGACGAATCCACCTACCAGTCAGGTTGAGACTTAATTAGCTGGTGTAATAACAACCTTGAACTGCACACTGGCAAAACAAAAGAAATGATTGTGGACTTAGAAAAGGTCCCCTCCCCCTCTTGTGATTAATAGTAAAATCATTGAAGCTGTCCAGAACTTTCTTGGCACTATCCTGTCATGTGACCTTAAGTGGGAGGAAAACACTCGCCTCATTGTCCAAAAGCACAGCAGCGCTTGTTCTTCCTGCAACGTCTGAAAAGTTGCAGTCTTGGTGCCCACATGTTGATGCAATATTTTACCGAGCTGCGACTGTGAGCATGCTCACCTTTTCGATCACGGTTTGGTATGGTTCCATCACGGCCAAAGAGAAAATCAGACTGAGCAGGGTGGTCAGGACCGCTTCTAAAATCATAGGCAGAGATCTTCCTAGCCTGGACTCGCTGTACCAGCAGCGTCTCTTACATAGAGCAAGTCTTATCTCCAGTGATTCCACCCACCCTGGCAATGAGATTTTCCAAATTTTACCATCAGGGCGCAGGTACAGGTCCATCAGTACCAAGACCAGCAGATTCCGCAACAGTTTCTTTCCCTCTGGCTGTTCGCGGTATCTGATCAGCTGGACTGATTGGAGAGAGCGAGAGCGGCGAGTGAGAACTTGTCGGAATGTGTACAGTCGGCTTATAACTGAATCAGTGAAGCGTGTCCATTCCCTGAGTTTACTACCAGTATCTGTTTAGTATTTAGCATGAAAATCATATTTTAGAGTTTACTCTGTGTGTATGTGTGTGTGTGTGTGTATTGTTTTAGTCTTAGTAACTGACATCAAGACAGATTCCAATGTTTTTTTGTTTTTTTTTGCATGGAAACATATGGCAATAAACTATCTTATCATTATGCCTTTTGTGGCTGAATCCCGTTGGCACTAGGCATCACATCCGTAGAATACAGCAGAGCTTCCATTTTTTCGTTTTTAAATGAAAATCCTTTTTTTCCAGCTCGCTAGTGTAATTTCTGTGGTGTTTTGTGTTGATAAACGCATAAAACGTGCAAGAAATGGACTGCTTTTTGTTTTGTGTCATGTTTTAAAAAGGTGAGACATAAATCACAAGGTCTTGCTTGCTTTGTTTCATTATTATTTCTTGCCCTACAAGCATCCCACCATTTTCCTTTTTTTCCCTCTCACCCCTGTGGAAGGTCTGATACTGATAGAGCTGTTAGAACTACCCATCATGATCAGTAGCACTGCTGCTCCATGGCTGGATAGCACAACAGCTGTTGGTTCTAGCTATGTGGTGTTGGTGACACTGAAGTGGTCACTTTAGTATACTTTTACGGACATGGTGCCCTGTGTTCACTGTACAGCATTGAACTGTACACTGTCTGGTGTTTAACTGTCCAAGACTTTCAATGTCTTGTGTTCCAAAGAGAATGTCGCTCGACAGGCCATAAAGTGGCCAGCTCCGGTTGTCCACGTTCTCCACCGAGTGTACACATAACAATAAACTTCACATAAAAAAAATGATATGGTGCCAGAATAAAGAAATTTAGACCTCAGCTCCGAGTCCCTACAGCAGGAGATAGATTGACCATGATAATTCAAGGGTAGTGTCAGATTAGCTTGGCGCCTGTCGGCGCCAAGCTAATCTAGCACTCCCCTTGAATTATCATGATCAATCCATCTCCTACAACTGGTACATAGTCTGTGGGCAACATCTCCAAAAATAATTGGAGAAAGAGGACCTTGGAGCTAAAAGGATTAATCTGCTCAACCAACAGAACAATTTCCAAGCTGAGCGCGTGGGTGCGTAGTCACTGCCATGTAAAGAAACATAAACCCTGCTTACAATAGTTGTGAGATGTTTCAGCACTCGACATCCCAGTCTTACTGTAAATGTGGCAATATCTAAGAAATTATACGCATTTAACTTTTAAATAATTTACACATTTATACATTACAAAACTTTTTTTCCCTGCAGAATGAGATTCATTTTAGTATTGAAGCAAATGTCACAATTGTTGGCCTATTAATTAATGTGACCTCTTGCCCAAGCCTTGAAAAATCTTGGGCAGTTTAACACTGGACAGTGTACACGGGGTAGAGTTCAACGCTGGACAGTGTACATGGGGTGCATTGTCCAAAAAAAGTATATTGTGGTCACTGGTGTATAGTGATCACGCCAGCGATAGTGACGCCTAATGCCAGTAGAAAATGTGCTGTCGAAACTACTGGTGACCATGTCGTAATCAACATGTTCTCGTGATGCATAGTGCTAGTGAAACACATTTGCAGTATCTGAATTTCTCCCACCCACACAGCCAGGTCTCTTTATTAACCAATTACATCCTGAGGTTGACTTTTAAAAAAAAAATGTTTCTTGTACTACAGATCAGGAGATAGATCAAACATTTCAGCTCAAGGAAAGTGCCAAAATAGCTTGGGTGCCTCAAACGCTTAACTCATTCAGCCTGATACAAGTATTTTCCAAAATTTTGGAGGCATCATCTAACAACTATGCACCTGTTGCAGGAGATGGATGGACCATGATAATTCAAGGGTAGTGCCAGATTAGCTTGGCGCCAACAGGCACCAAACTAATCTGGGACTGCCCTTTAATTATCATGGTCAACCCATCTCTTGCTGAAGTGCATCAGGGCTGAATGGGTTAAGCTATTTTGGCACCACCCTTGAACTAGCAGTCAAATTTGTTTGAAGCAGTAGCTTTTCAAGATGAAAAGGGTTAATTCTCTGTGTGTGAAAGTGTGTTGGAGATCGCAACAGGACATACACAGATAATAAATTAATACCAATGGCAGAAGAGCCCATTTTCCTCATCTTTTGGGTCACTAAACTGCGGAGAAGAAGTGAATGCTAAATACATGGGCGGATCAGTTACCTCCCAGGATTAGAGGGCTGTGTTCCAGCTCAGTCTTTGTTTGAGACCTTAAAGCTGAGAAACAGTCAAAAAACTCCGCCGGCCGCACGTGTTTTAAAAAAACTTTGCAGGACCCAGCGAGGGCCCTGTCTTCGTGAACGTTCGGCTAACTTCGGCAAACCGGTTTGCAACTGACTCAGTTGACTGAGTTTTCAACTGCGTTTGTCGTGCTGGCAAAACTCCCGTTAAAAAGACAGGCCACTTCCTGTTTGCACCGAGTGGGCACCGCGATCACTGATCTAAACCAGCGATATTTTTACTGATATCAACAGTAGCAGACGACACTCGACCACCCGACAGACAGAGCAGGCCATTTGTGCCTTGCCTGGACGCACACTGGATATGGACCAGGCCGAGCCATCCGTAAGTTACACAGTACAGCCTGAAGCTTATTTGATATCGGAAGGGTGATGAAGGAGGGGTTATTTGTCGTTTAGTGTTTGTTGTTATATCTTTTCATCTGGAGTGGCCTACAGCAAATTTTTTTCTCCATACGAAGGGCAGCTACTAAAAATCAGCTTGACCCATGGCGACCTTATATTTTTTGGCATCTATGTAAACAGTCGATTCTCTCTCTCTCTCTCTCTCATCCAATTTACTGTATTGGTTGTACATCACAATGCTTCTTTATTTATTTATATTAGCATATATTGGACTGGAGGTACGTGTTGAAAGAATTCGTTCACAACTACAAAGTGTCAGGAGTCATACTTACAGCATATACAGCCGTACATTCTGCCATCATAGTCCCCAGCGCGTAAAATCCGTGGCTGTCGGTCAGTTTCAAAGTGTCACAGAATCGTCTGCTGTTGTCCGATCTGCTAATCGCGATGATTTCCGTGCAACAGGAAATGGTCTGTCGTTTTCCGAGAGTTTTGCAAGCTCGGGATACGCAGTTGCCAACTCCGTCAACTGAGTTACGAACCGATTTGACCCACTTAGGGGCAGGGCCCAAGCTGGGTCCTGTAGTCTTTTTAAAACACGCGCTGGGCGGGTTTTTCTCATTGCACCTCAGCTTTAAGCCTGATAAAAACAGCCTCCAGACGCTAGACTTCACTTCCAGTGTCCGAAAAATCAAACTCTCCCAAAAGAAACTAAGAAACTGTGGCAGAAGTATGTTGGGGGGGGGGGGGGGGGGGGTAGAGATGTCTGGAAGCCCTCCCGGCCTAGATCCACCCCTGAAATATTTTAAAGAGGCATAGATTCTCACGGTTCTCATTTTCAGTGGTTCTTGAATAAACAGATTTCACTGGGAACAAACTCTGTCTCCAGTGTCTGAGAAGGAGTTACAGATTTTAAAATGATGATCAACTATTTCTATAATGCATAAAACTAGCAAATCTGTGTCCATTAGCAGGGAAAGGGTGAAATAATGATCAGTTATTGGTATAATATATATAGATTTCAATATAACTTGTGACAAAACAATAACTCATTCAGTCCGACGAACGCTTTCCCCAAATTTTGGAGGCGTCATCTAACGACTATGCACCTGTTGCAGGAGATGTATTGACCATGATAATTCAAGGGTTGTGCCAGCGATTAGCTTGGCGCCGACATGCACCAAGCTAATCAACCCTAGAATTAGCTGCGTCAGGGCTGAATGGGTTAAACTGTTGGTTACATGCCTCGATCCCCAACCCACAACATATTTTTTTGTGTCGAGCAAAGCAACATTACCCGCAGCTCTCATGCAGGTACGAAACTACGGCTGTCCCCACACACAAGTGCTGGTAGCTTTTTTTTCAACTATTTACTCCATGCGTCCTCTGCTCCGCCGGTGTTTGTTAGCCTTTTCACCACAGCGACGGACTCTTGCAAAGATGGTAAGTTATGCAACGAAATTAGTGTTCCAGAAAAGACATATAACGTCGAGCTTTAGCGAGGTGTTGGCAGCGGCTTTGAGCGTAATATTGCATCATTTTCATTAACGACGGGTTATTAATATCCGAAGTAAAGCTAGAGGGACGCAACTGCATTAAACATTTGACAAGCCTAACGATGTATTTATCGATTTGGAGCAAGCCTGATGCTTTATGCGACATCATACTTCAATTATGTCGCGGAGTAATGCTTCAGGCATGCACGTCGTCGAAGCTGAGTTTGTCACATGATGACTGTTGTGCAAAAACAACAACAACAACAACAAAACGCACACACCACGTTTTAGCGATAGGATTGCCTGAGGATAACATCAGATAAGTTACCTCCCATGGTTTGACATATAAATGCATGATGAATAGGACAGATGAATCAACGCAAGCAAAAGTAATCCGGCCGATGTAGGCGCAGCTGGCACACGCACATTCGTGCATGTGCTGACATTGGCCCGATAACCTTTTACACAATGGGATGCGAGGAAATCACAAGTTGAATTAATCAGCCTAACAAGTTGAATTATCTAACATTGTGTTGACACTGACACTGTCACTGTCACAGTGTCAGTGAATAAATCACTAAACAAAATTTCATCTGACTATCCATGCTTCCGGTCTTGTGCATATTTGATGCACTAAAATTGAAAATTCTGTCCTGAAAAGGTGAGGAAGGGGTAGTAGGCAGATGCACTGAAATTCAGCCTATCTTTGTCTGAGAGATTATTTTTCATTTATTAAATAGCATGCTAACGAATCAGTATTACTTGTCCAATTTTTTTTACCCTTTAATGTTCAGATGAGGTCTGTGTACCTGCAAAAATTCCCGCCAGAAAGTGTACAGACCCATTAAGAGCCTGTGAAAACGGGAGTCCTGGACCATAATACATACATGTAGTTTAATGGGGGTCAGAGTACAGCTCGCTGTCCTGTAGAAGACAAAAGGCAGCCTGTTCTTGTGAAAGCAAGATTTTCTTTTTAAAGCAATGAAAATCTTGCTTTTCACAAAAGGGACTTTTGTCCTATGGCTTTACAGGGCAGCGCTCCCAAGTGCTTAATGTGCTTAAATAACTCTTTCGTGCACTGTAGTCAACCTCCAAGTGTACAGTCAAGTTTTCAGGACTTCTATTGGGTACACGCAGGCAGGAAAACTTGCCCAGTACCACACAGCCCCCTTCTCATGCTATTTCTGTATCTTTCTCATGGTACCAGTGTTAGAGTGTGTAGATTTCCTGTGTAGATCTTTATAAACCTTGTCAGGTGTGATAAATTGGGGTGCTGGCGTGGGTGGTGATAAGTGACACTTGGGGGGATGGAGAACTATATGTTGTATTTAGTATGCTAAATGGCCCCTATTTGACTCTGTTCCTTTCATGTATTTTCATTCAAGGGTGAATGGAACCAGTTTAACTCTAGTAAAAGAAGTGCATTATAGCTGGATGGGTAGAGAAAGCAGTCTCTTGAAAAGAAATTTTGAGTATTTTAGACCACACCTGCTCCATAGATTGGCATGCGCTTAAGGGGTACCCTAGTGTGTGCTTTTTAGAGGTCAAGTTTTTTTGACTGTGTGCGCATGGAAGAGTTAATTAATGTCCTGATGGTTGACTATTGGGTAAAATACACAACATTTGCAGCACAATGATGACACACTGTTGGCTAGGGTACAAAAACTGCAGGAGGTCTGACGGTGCCTCATAATGGTACACAAGTTCAGGGTGTAAGAAAGAGAGCATGTCATGTGAAATAACATACCTTTAGCTCCTTACGCCCTGAGGATGAAATTATCATTTTTTTTTAAAAAGATATCCTCTGAGGTCTATATCATGGTTCAGGAGACAGATCGAACATATTTCAAGGTTGGTGTCAGAATTGCTTGGCGCCTACAGGCGCCAAGCTATCCTGACACCAACCTTGAAATATCATGGTTGATCCACATCCTGTCGTAGACTTTCAGGGTGTTATGGGTTAAACTGGATAACTCTAAGTTGTTTTTAGCATTGCATTATACAGTTTGTATATTGCACCACATGAATGTACTGTCTGTGTGTTCAGCTTGTGAGTGTATTCAGATGTTTCATGTGAGCATGCTTGTTTATGTTCAGTTCACAGTTTGCAATTGGGATAAAGTGCCTATGTAATGTAGTGTATCATAGTTTATATGCTTTTAGATTTGTTTTGATTTGTATTATATTTTTAGATTTTTTTGGGTCCTTTTCTAAAATATAATTTTTACGTCCTTTTAGGCATCCAGCCCCAAAAGAGCAAAGCTGACTGATGAAGAGAGGGAGAGTGATCTCTCACCTTTGAAATCAGCCGGCTGGACCATGGTGGAAGGGAGGGATGCTATTTACAAGGAGTTCCTCTTTAAGGACTTCAATGAGGTAGATATACCCAGTAAATTATTGCAGTAAATTATTGTGGACTTATTTTTCCCCAACAAGTTATGCTGATTGAGACAGACCATGACAGTTTGAGAGTAGTACTTGGTGAGTGCATGTCCTTGATTTCATCGACACATTGAAAATAACATCTACTGCCAGAGAGAGGGAGGGTGGAAGAGGAAAGCAGAATGCATGTGTGTGTAGGGTGGCACGGTGTGAGGTAGGTGGCATTTTGTTAACCCATTTAACCCCAACGTCCACCCAGAAGGTGATGGATCGACCATGATAATTGAAGGGTAATGCCATCAGGAGCCAAGCTAATCTGGTAATACCCTTCAATTGTTATGGTCGATCTATCCCCTGCAACTGGTACATAGTCATTAGATGACACCTCCAGAATTTGGGAAATGCGGCCATCAGGTTAAATGGGTTAACTGTTTGAGTACTCCTGATGATACTGCTTGGTGATGCATAGTTACTTGCCTTTTCCATGCAGTGGTGCGATCAGTATCAGTCAAGCATAGGGGCCTGACAAGTGGTGATTTGACTAAATGCAAATCTGCTGCGCTCCGTGTGCGCACGGCCACCGCGTAACTAGCTCAAGTCAGAATACAAGGGAGGAAACGAAAGGCACGCAAAGTGATTCCAGAGCAGTTTTCAACCCTCAAAGCAGCCATCTGTCTAAAACCTCGAACTGAACAAACTCAGTAGATATTTTGCCACAAATATATATACCAACCTTGTCCTCCGACCAGAACTGATAGTTTAGTATCAAGGCTTTCTGCGCAGTCAACCATCATTTTAAGTAGACGTCCATGTGTTGGGTTTAGATGTGGCCGGAAATAAGCCTCATGCTCATTTTTCATTGGGTTATGTAAAATAGCATATTCAATGAAATTAAAACAAGAGTGCATCTTATTGTTGACATGAACTTGTGACCTGCATGCAGCAATTGCTTTAGGTACGTATTTCCCAAAACCCGAAAAGCTCTATTTTATTGGAGTCTGGTTTTAAACACTGATCAGTTGTCAATATCTTCTCTAGAAATTCGCTTCGACTTTAGCGTAAACACGGCAGAAAACAATGGATGCAATGTAGTGCAGAGTAGCCTCTTTTACGGCACTCTACTAAACGGTTTAACGTTGAACTCTAGATGTTGAGAAAGAGGTCCGGGATACTTCCGGCCACAGCTAGAATTTCGCGCGTGCCTTTGTTTCCTCCCTTGTATTTTGAATTGAGCTAGTGTTGCGGTGGCCCGCATGTGGTGGCCCGCATGTGGTGGCACGCATGCGGTGGCTCAGTGGATTTGCATTTAGTCAAAGCACCACTCGTTGGGCCCCTATGCAGTCAGGGGTCAAACCTCTTTTCGATGTGCCCCACCTGGGTCTGCCATGGGGACTTGGGTGGGGTTAGGTATTTTTTAGTTCCCAGGGTCACCCTGGTCAGCCCCACAGGGTGGGTTTATCTCTCTATTTTGGGGCATGTTTCTGTCTACCCTTTGTCCATTCACCTGTATTTGCCTTTTTAAAACTCTCCCTACTGTCTGCACTGCCTGTAACTCTTGATATTGGATGTGTGTTGCTAAATGGTCTTGGCTTTATTTGGGCCCTGTGTTAGGTTTATTTAATGTATTTGACCGGCTGGCGACATACATTCAATGTTCTGTTTATTTTTTTTTTTTTTTTTATTTTTTTTTTTTCACAAGCAGTGCAGGCACGTCCTGAGAAAGCCTTGTTGCTGTCGGGACGTTAAGCAATGTACAATCAATCAATCAATCAATCTTTTCGATGTGACCACAAGTACTGTATATACTATCATTGGCTACTTAAACCATCGACCGATCTATATAAATGTGTGCACAGTCTTACTGAGTCATTTGAAATCCTAGCCGCCCACAAGAAGGCATAGTCTGACCTACTCTGCGACTAAACTGAATTTACACCTTTGGAACTGAACCCTTTAACCGCCTTGTGCATGCAGCCACCACACTTGTGTTTAGGTTGACACATGATGAGGGAGCCATTGGTTTAACCCGTTTCATTCTGATACACCCATTTGCTTGAAATAAATTTGATAGTTCAAGGGTGGTGCCAGAATAGCTTGGCGCCTCAGGCGCCAAGCTATTCTGGCACCATCCTTGGAACTAAAACAGTTGATATATCTCCTAATCTGTAATGTAGCTTTCACAGGACAACAAGCAAATTTTACAAAATCAGTCTCAGGATGTAATGGGTTAATCACATGCGGCCACCAGTTCTGTATGCAGTCCATTTAACTGATGAGCCTTCTTGTACATTCAGGCACAGCTACTGTACGCATTTCCTGAGTCAGCATGCGCAAGGATTGATAATTATTAACCCATTTAGATCTGACACGCTACAGCAGGATATCAGTCGACCATGATAATTCAAGGGTAGTGCCAGATTAGCTTGGCACCGCCGGGCGCCAAGCTAATCTGGCACTACCTTTGAATTAGCATGGTCTCCCCCATCTCCTGCAACTGGTGCATAGTGATAGATGACACAAAGTCGTTAGGTGACATAGTAGTTAGACGGTGCATTGTTGGTTACGTGACGCCTCCAAAAACTTTAAGAGATGCGACTGTTGGTTTAAATGCAGTTAATTTTTATGATTTATTTATATGGTTTTGTTCACAGGCATTTGGATTCATGACACGAGTGGCACTTAAGGCGGATAAAATGGACCACCATCCAGAGTGGTTCAATGTCTACAACAAGGTCAGTCACACTATAATTTATTGCTTGCGTGCTAAACCCTGTTCACCAGTATTGTAAGCAGGACCGGTGGCTGTGCGCATGAGGGGATTTAAGACTCTACACTTCTTCTGGAGCAAATGGTCATTGGTTGATATTGGCCATGGTTGACCTGGGCACAGCCAAGCGCAGGCCAACTGTTGCTGATGCTGGCCCAATGGCTTTTACTTGCTGGGAAGGGGCTGACATGGGTTTTCTAAGCTAGACTTAGAACAAAAATCTGGTCAGTAACATTCAAGGTGTTAATGGATATCCTGTACAAGCTGCTACATTAAAAAAAAAAAAAAAAATGACTGTCAGTAGTGTTTTTTGTCACCATGATTCTTGCAGGACTCACTGTGATAAAACCACTACCCACAGCCAAAAGGTTTAATCGATAATTATGGGTTGACACAAACTCTATAAACAACAACACTTTAGTCCGAATTCTCATTATTCTGTGAGGGAGTCCTGGTATGTTTATGTAAGAATTGTTTATTTCTTTCTGGACTGACGGAATGATTTTTTTCTTTCTCACAGGTTCAAGTTACGCTGAGCTCCCATGATGTGGGAGGATTGTCGCAAAGAGACGTAACTCTTGCAAACTTCATCGAAGCAGCAGCCAAGTGAAACAGCAGTTGTTTCCCTTGGCACCTGTGTCTCTGAACACCTCTGGTTGGCAACATGGAGGCACTAGTCATGACAGAACTTTTTGTTATCTCAGTCATTTGGAGGCAGCAAAGCGTTAAGGTATTGTCAACAGTGACAACAGCAGAGTGAGGGATTGAACGTGTACATATTGTCATATTTAGAAAAGGTAGAGTCTGTGAGTGTGAAGGTGACATGGAATAGAAACAGTTTTTAGTTTCCACATTTTACCCTTACCATTCAGAATACACGCAAAATAGATAGCTGCTCAAAACAGGTTCCATTGTATTGAGGCATGGCAGGGTCATATCAATGATGATGATCTGTACAACTAGAGCGGGTCGACACTCTTACTGTGTGAATGTATGTCACTGTGGTAGTTAGAAAATGATGTATTGGTGCACGTAGCACAATTCCAGGGAGCAATGCTTATTGGGCCTATGTCGGTCGATACTGGCCCGCGCACGGCTGTGCGTGGGGCAGTGGCGGTTGACATTCGCCTGATAACAACTAGAGCGAGTAGATAAGCTTACTGTGCGAAAATATTGTGCTGGTACATGTAGCACAGTTCCATGGAGCAAAGCTTATTGGGCTGATGTCGGTCGCCACTGACCCGTGCATGGCTGTGCGTGGGATAGTGGCTGCTGACATCGGCCTGATGACATGCTCACTGTGGGGTCAAAGTTCCCACGTTTAGCTGCTGTCGTCCGAAGTGCACATAACATTTCAGGGAATAGTGTTGCAGTGCGTGGTCGCTAAGCTATTCTGGTACCACCCGCGCACTATCATGGTCCACCTACTCCCAGAAATGTTATGTAGACAGCTAGATGCCGAGCTGTTTAGGTACCATCCTTGAGCTATTATGGTCACTCAGTCTTCAATTGTAGCACATGAGTAAACTTGACATCGTCAAATTCAGAAATCAGATACCGTTATTTTTAATATTAGAGTCTTGTCTGTTGGTGTTTTGGCACCAACTTTGACAATTACCACTGCTCATTCTGTCAGTGTAGTGGATGAGAGTATGGGTAGTATGGCATTGCTTGGGGTGAGAGAGAGAGAGAGAGAGAGAGAGAGAGAGAGAGAGAGAGAGAGAGAGAGAGAGAGAGAGAGATGTTAGAATACAGGTTGCACGTTTTAGGTAGCACCATCTATTCATTTTCCTTTTGTAGTTTGTCAGGGCTAAATAGACATCCCAGAGCGCAAATGCCATTGGGCCATCGTTGGCCGTCGTTGACCCGCGCACGGTTGTGCGCGGGCCAACGGCGGCCGATGTCAGCCCGATGGCCTTTTGCACATTGGGCATGACAGTAGATTAGTGAGACTATAGAATATCGAGAAGTTTAACATGAGGTATGTCTTTTTGTACAGCTAAATCATTGTTTATTTTTCTGGACTACAAGCAGATTTGGCACTAGCATTGAACTGTCATGGTTCCATTTATTTTCATGTCCTTTCATTCAGGCCTGAATATGTTATGTAGTTACATTACGTGTATGAATTTGTCAAACTGAAAATCAGACACTGTTAGAGTATAAGGTTGTGTATCAAGCTATTTTGGCAGTACTCTTAATTCAACTATCATTGTTATGTTAGTTTGTGTATTCACCCCCTTGAGTGTGCAACCAATGGTGCCGCAAACAGCACGATTGGATGCATGGAAAAGGGTGTTAACCTTTATCATTCTGATACACTCATTTTAAAAAAATAAATTTGACTGACAGTTCAAGGGTGGTGCCAGAACAGCTTGGCGCCTGAGGCGCCAAGCTGTTCTGGCACCGCCCTTGAACTAAAACAGATGATCTATCTCCTAATCCGTAACGTAGCCTTCATAGGACAATGAGAAAAGTTTACAAAATCAGCCTCGGGATGTTATGGGTTAACATGCATGACTGTTACTGACGATAAGGCACGGCGGAGAAGACCTGTCTTTTCCACTGTGTCGGATCGTCAGTAGCAGTCACGGGGTTAACAGGTAAATTGCTTTTGTCACTTGCTCTGTGGTGGCGATACACATAACGGCTGAAAATTGTACTTTCCTTTTGACATTCCGTGCACGATGAAGTACATGATTGAAATGCTTGACATGTGCAGGGTAAACATGCAATAAAAAAAATTAAAAAAAAACATTCTCTTCGTAACGTGTCTGGTGTCATGTTCTGTCTGTCTGCCTCTTTGTCTGTTTGTCTATCTCTTACAGCTAAAATGGGCCAGACTCGATATATTCTAATGGTCAAAACGTAAGGGCCACTTTTTATCGCAGACGCACCGACAACACCACACAAATACTGTCACAATACTTGTAGTCAGTACTTTGTTAATTTATTCAGTAACAATTTCATTTAATTACTGACTACACGATCCCAAGCACGTCCCAGAGGTGCTCGATGGATTGATTGATTGTACATTGCTTAACGTCCCGACAGCAACAAGGCTTTCTCAGGACGTGCCTGCACTGTTTGTGAAAAAAAAATAAAAATAAAAAATAAACAGAATATTGAATGTATGTCGCCAGCCGGTCCAATACGTTAAATAAACCTACAACAAGGGGCCTAAATAAAGCTAAGACCATTTAGCAACACACATCCAATATCAAGAGCTACAGGCAGCGCAGACAGTAGGGAGGGTTTAAAAAAGGCAAATACAGGTGAATGGAAACACATGCCCCAGAATCGGAAAGGAAACCCACCCTGTGGGCCTGACCAGGGTGACCCTGAGAACTAAAAAGTAGTTTAATCCCACCCAAGTCCCCCAGGGCAGACCCGGGTGGGGGGTGCTCGATGGGAGCCAGATCAGGTGAACAAGCTGGCCATTCCATCCTCATGATGCCCCGTTGCTCAAGGTACTCATCCACAACAAGGGCGCGATGAGGTCGAGTGTTGTCCTGCAGAACAGCATTGTCGCCCATGGCTTGGACAACTGGCTGGATGAGGGGCTGCACAATCTCGTCCCGATAGCGCAGTCCAGTCAGGGTGCCTCGGATGTCGTGGAGGGGAGTCCTGCCTTCCCTGCTGAAGCCTGCCCAGACCATGACTGAGCCTCCTCCGTAGTAATCCACCTCTTGGACGCATCCATCCGTGATTAGACCGGCT
>BTPG01000003.1:56365851-56400851 GCA_036245525.1 Semisulcospira habei
GTCGTCGTCATCATCATCATCATCATCATCATCATCATCTTCATCTTCATCTTCATCATCATCATCATCATCATCATCATCATCATCATGTGTGTGTGCGCGCGCGCGATTCTTTTGTTTGTCCGTACACGTTCCATCAGTGAACAAAACAACTATTGAAAACTGTCTAGTTTTATGAAAAGCGAGATTTTAATTATATTACAATGTAAATCTTGCTTTCCTAAAAAACGGGACGTACCTCCCTTCAAAGGCAAGTCCTTGCCGATTTCGTGAATAATGCACTGGATTTTTCAACTTCGAAAACGTGCCCAGCTTTACTAATTTATGCGAAGATGGACATTTTATCAGTTAGAAGGATGAGTACGTCTGAGGAACACTGAATACAAAACCGGCCCTGCATCAAATCTTAGGAGATAAGGAGAAAAGTAATTCCAATTAATCCTTGGTCGGCCGAGGAAACGTCAAGACGGTCCAACTGCAAGAGACATAGATCCTCATGAGCCCCCGCTGTCGCGGGGGCTTATGAGGATCTATGCCTTTTGCTGACAATATTTTGAATCCTTGTTCCTGGGACGGCTGGGGCTCTTTGGCGTTCAGTTAACAAAGACTGCAGAAACGCAATCTGCGTCAGATAGCGAGGAAGGGTTAACCCTAGTAGCAATGAATGATATTTGATAGGAGAGAGTGATGTTTGATAGGAGAGAGTGATGTTTGATAGGAGAGCGTGATATTTGATAGGAGAGAGAGTGATGTTTGATAGGTGAGAGTGATATTTGATAGGAGAGCGTGATATTTGATAGGAGAGAGTGATATTTGATAGGAGAGCGTGATATTTGATAGGAGAGAGTGATATTTGATAGGAGAGCGTGATATTTGATAGGAGAGAGTGATGTTTGATAGGAGAGTGATATTTGATAGGAGAGCGTGATATTTGATATGAGAGAGTGATGTTTGATAGGAGAGTGATATTTGATAGGAGAGAGTGATATTTGATAGGAGAGAGCTACAGAACAGTACTCCTCTCTGAGGAGATCTTTGCGACTGAAAAGAAAATCAATTCCTATGCCGCCGATCAAATAGGTAGTGACTCGGCGATTTGCAGTCTCCGACCGTATTGAAAAATTATAATGACTCGGACACAGAACATTCCAACGCGTTTAATTGAACCCCAAACGGCCCAATGAAGCTCTGTGAGTGCACGCATACAATTTCCCCAGGGGCCATTATATTGAACGTAGCCTACTTTGCTTTACTTCGAAACCATGCCATTTCTCAGCTTACTAAACGGCAAATGACGTCGACGAAGATGTCCAATTTCATATGACCGCGAAAGTCAATGCTTATCTTAAAAAAAACAAACAAACAAAAAAACCCAACAAACAATAAAAAACAACAACAAAAAACAACAACAAATAAACAACAACAAAAAATTACTTTAAAAAGCGTTAAATGTTTTGGACTTTACATCATTTGTCCACCACGATGATGATTTCAAAGACCGGGCACCGAATAGGGTCTGAACAAATTGTGACATCACACCAGCTGGATTCGAACCCAGGACATTTACAGGCGAGTGTCGAACGCTCTACCCTCGAGCTCCCATTTAAATCATGACTTGTCCGGTAATTTATAGTGAACGTGTGAAATATAATCACAATAACAATGAACATTATTACATGAAAAATTAAACGGTTTGTGATTAGGTAAACGTTGACCTGATGGAATTCTCTCCATACTCATGGGTTCATCCCTACAGTTTCCTCGGTCGTGAAGGACTATGGATAGCTGTTCCGCTTTCCCCGCTTGATAGTTTTTGTCAAAAATCGCGCTTCACGGTTTATATCAAACTTTGTCTTTAACTATTCTTCGTCCTCGCAAAACTCTAGGGAATGTGACTTAGTTTGTTATTGTTAGCACGGGAAAACCCACTGGCATTCTGGCCAGTCATTGAAGTCACGACTGAGGATTAACGTTTTACAGACCTAACAAGGCAGGTCTGTAGGGAGACTGTATTGAACGTTCTATTCCTTCAGTGACAGCAGTGGAGAGCGCTGATACATTCACGGAGCGATCAATATGAAAAACAGAAGTCGTGTGCAACCCAGTCCCCCAACGAGACCCATCTGCAAGAGGCGTAAAGTCTCACGTGCCCCTGCATCTGCAGGGGAACATGAGAATTTATACCTCTTGACGGCATTGATCGCTCCAGCCGTCCTTCAGACGGCGAGGGTCATTAGAGATAAATGTGCGGGTATGTAAGCACTGTCTGTGGTGAGAGGAGTTGTCAAGGATACCTCATAAACATATCGCCACGCGTACAGCCACGCAAACAACTTTTAGCGGTTAAATTTGAGAGAGCTTCTACAGGGACGGGGAGTGAGGGTTTGGTCAGCTGATCAGACTGGTAAGTGTGTCATTCATTTATTGATTCACTGATTGATTTATTGATTCATTCATTGATATATTCATTCATTTATTGATTGATTGATTGATTAACTGACTGATTGACTGTGTTCTTGCTTGTTTGATTGATTCTGTCATTGATTCACCGATTTGCTAATTTATTCTTTTATTCTCTTCATGAATTTATTATTTTACTGTCTAAAAAGTATGTTCTTTTGACCGTCCGTAGACCCCTCTCGCCCCCCCCCCTCCCCATCCCCCCTCCTCCTACACCTGTTCCCCACACCCCCTCCCTTCGGGCCCCAACCGGGTCTGCCCTGGGGGACTGGGGTGGGGTTAACTACTTTTTAGTTCCAAGGGTCACCTTGGTCAGCCCCGTAGGGTGGGTTTTCCCCTCTATTCTGGGGCATGTGTTTCTGTCTACCCTTGGTCCATTCACTTGTATTTGCCTTTAAAAAAAAAAAAAACCTCTCCCTATTGTCTGCGCTGTCGGTAGCTCATGATATTGGATGTGAGTTGCCACATTCCTTCTGCTAATGAAGATAAGTAGTGGCTGATCTCTCTCGTTTGTTTGTCTATTTTGACAAAGGGTATTTACCCGAAATATTAATAAATTGTGTCTTTTCTAAACGTGTTGCTTTCTCCGTTGGGTACTTCTTTGTTGCTAAATGGTCTTAGGTTGATTTAGCGTATTAGACCTGCTGGCGACATACATTCAATATTCTGTTTAGTGATTTTCACAAGCAGTGCAGGCACGTCCTGTCGGGACGTTAAGCAATGTACAACCAACCAACCTGCCTTCGGGGAATCGGATACTACATATTTCTAAAGTCTGTCCAAATCCACATAGCTTGCTAGGTGTTTGCACGAATTTGGAAATAAACACTGTATCAAAGAAAGATACCACAGTGCGCCGTCACACGAGCGATTCAGTTATAACGGGCATTTCTCTCGATTTAACCCATTCAGCGCTGACGCCTGTATTCGCCAAACTAATATGGCACTGCCCTTGAATTATCATGGTCGATTCATCTCCTGCAACTGGTGCATAGTCATTAGACGACGCCTCCAAAATTTGGGAAATACGGCCGTCGGGCTGAATGAGTGTATGTGTTCACACAAGACTCGTTTGTGTTCATTGAGTGTCTAATGTCGTTGTGTCTGGAGTGAAAGAAAATGTTCACTTGTGTTGACAATACAGAATTGTGAATCTTGAACACGTGCCCTTCAAATTGCAGGTAAACGCTTCTTTACAACCCTTCGGACGACTGGTTCTATCCACATGGTACGTGTTTCAGTAATCATTGGATTGCATGGCCGGTTACTGACTGCACAGAAACACTGTTGCTTCAAACATGGTTAACTCATTCGAGACGTGCCGCATCTACGTAATGTAGATAATGATGATGTTAACGACTGAAAATGACTGTGCAGTGATCGTTTAAATGCATAGCTATGGCAAATAAACCAGTTGATCAGAGTCCGCCAGAGAAAGATATTATCGAAAGTTTCGAACAAAGCTTGATGTCCCGTGACTGGAAACGTATTGTTGAGTACATGGACAATGGAGCGAGACCTGAAAAACGCAGGCGTGCCATCGAGGCAGCAATTGAGCTTGCGCCGGATAAATATGGCAGTTATAAATATGATTTTCGCTTAGATGAAGACTTCTTTCCACATTGCACTACGGACGAGATTGAAACTATCTGCGTTGAAGCAGCAAAGAGAAGATACTGGAAAGTCTTTAAGGCAAAAAAGTGCCCTCGCCTGACTGAAGCTTCACGACGGATAATTGTGAATGAGTTTCTTAACCCACCTGTGCATGCAGATGTAAACAGTATCGGTGGCGACCAGCACAACGATGATAGTGATTGTTCACCCGTGTGGATGTCGCCAGAGGACCAGTTAGATTCCGTGTGTCAGACCGTCATTTCCAGAAAACTGTTTTACTCTGCTTGTGTTCTTCTGGAGTCCGGGAAACTCAATGACACACAACGCAGCTCAGTAACAGACGCGTGGATACAGGATTACATTGGAGAAGATGATGACAATAATACCGATAATAACGCTGACAATAATGCAAGTGATTTCGTACGCAAAGAAAAAAATGAACCAAATAAACTTATAATGTTATGCCCTATGATAGATTTGGCTCAACATTGCAGCTTGGGGCAATTAGAAACAATCTGTGAACAAGTCGTGAAAAGACGACACTGGCCTGTTTTCGCAGCTCAAAAATTTTCTGGAGTGAAGGAATGCCTCCGAAGGCGAATTGTCGACGAATTTCTGAAAGACAAAAACGACATTAGTTATGTCTGCACACCAGTGTGGCTGGCGCTAGTTGACCAGATTGAACCAGTCTGCGAAACTGTCATCGACAGAAAGATGTGGCACTCAGCAATGACCTTGCTCAACACTGATAAGCTGAGCAACACACAGCGCAGATCCATAGTGGAGGCAGCAATCAGGAGTTACGAAGAAGGGTGCAAGATGCCATGTGACTCAATCATTCCACACTGCACTGACGACCAGCTTGAGTCTGTCTTCTCGTGGGCTCTTGACAAGTGCGAGTGGAATAGCGTGTCTCTTTTGATAGAGCGAGGAGTTCCAGCCTCTTTGAGAAAATCAGCCGTCGAAAAGGCGTGCGACAGCACGGACGATCATGCACTCCCATGTTTAGCGAAACACGCAGTTGAAAAGCAGTTCAAGCTTGTGTTGGAACACTGCCTCAGAAAGAGTGCTGGAAAATCTTTAGATTACTACACGTTAAACGACGTACTGGACAAGATCTGTGAGAGTGTAACGCTGCCTAAAGTTACATTCCTGTGGGCCCAGTGTCTAATGCACGTCTTACAGAGCTATACGTTTCGTGACTTTAATGCTCCCGAAGAGTACGACACCCTGCAAAAGTTTAACACGGGAGAAATCACAAATATTATACAGTTTATAGAGTTGATCACATCTAAAGTGCTACTAAAATCCGGGCTCATCAGCAGCAGAAACAGAGTGGAGCTCATACTGTTTGCGCAGCATCTTGAAGAAGTTCTGCAGGTTGTCAGTGAGGAAGAGCTGGGCACGGGCCTTGGTTTTGATCCGGGCTTAATACAAACGGTGATCATGATCTTTTATGACAAGATACTTACAGAAGAGGGCATCTCTTCGGCTGCCTGCGCGTTTCTCTTTTATGCTCAGAACGTCAACCCGAGTTTGAAGAGCAGCGCAATTCGATATTCACTTATTTACAAGAGCTACCGCTTTAAATGGGACGTAATTAACCTCGCTTCTCCGTTTATGTTTGTTTGGGAGGAAATCCGCAGGTGTTTGTTCAAGGAAGCAGTGAAGCACAAACAATGGCGGACCGTGATAACTTTGGCGGATCATAACCTGTACGATGACGAGCGAGAGTGGGCCGTGAAGAGGGCTTTGAGAGAGAAGCAGATGGAGGTCTTGGTCAAACTGTCGGAACACGGTCGGAAGGATCACGTGCTGAGCCTTGTCCACAGCCAGGTGGCGCTGCACGCTGACCGGACAACGTTTCTCCAGTTCTGTGAGCGGTCAGCCAGCGCGCGCGAGGCCAAACAAGACCTGGAGTCCATGAACATCAGTGGGAACGGAGCGCCAAGTGCTGAGAGCAGGGAAAAACACAAAGTGAGAGTGCGCCAGGCGAGGCGACTCGAGCGACAAATATCCCGGGCAGCAAAGTCGCTGTCCAACGCTATCGCGGACGGGAACTGGCCGGCGGTACTACTTCACGTGCAAACCCACTGTAGTGAAGAGAACGTGGACACAGCCGTGAGAGCAGCGATAGACAAGCAGGCTTACCACGTGGTCGTGCAGCTTGTCCGTTTCGGCATGACCACACAGCAGCGAGATTCTCTCTTCCAGGAGGCAATGAGGCTGCGAGCGTGGGGAATAGGCAGAGCGCTTCTAGAGCAGGGAGTGAGTGTGACGCTGTGTGAGCAAGCTTTGCCAGACCTCGTCAAAAAGCGTCAGTGGGTCCTCGTGGCCAGGGTGCTAGAACATCCACAGTTACACGACTCCTTCAGACGACAGGTGATCCAGCTGGCAGTTGCCGCCAGGGAAGAGTCGGTGGTAGTCCACTGCATCGGCTTAATGCTTGACAACACGATGCCAGCGCAGCTAATGACCACCGATACTTCTCTCGCGCGAGAACCGCGTTTGTGCGTGGAAGAACGCGAGAAACTGTTCGAGACTGCAGTGAGTGAAAGACTCTGGGCGATCGTGAAACGTTTGACGGAGATAAAAGACGCCACTGGGACCAGCCATCGCGACAGGGCCTTGGTGCCAGCCGTCGATCAGTACCGGTGGGACCTGGTCAGTCACTGCCAGCTTCTCGGCGCAGACTTAGACACCAAAGACGATGAGGGTCACAGTCTAATACAGCAGGCAGCGAGACAGAAAGACTGGCGGAAAGTGAAAGAGCTGGTGAAACTCGGCGCTGACCAGTTCCCCCGGGATAATGATGGATACACGGTCCTTCACAGAGCAGTGGAAGGTGTAGCGGTCGACGCAACATATCTACTTATCCAGTTCCACGGAGACATACACAAGCCTTTCCCTGCAGATACTGCATCCGAAATGGTGCACACACCATTCCAAACGATGATTAGCAACAGACAATTCACTCATCTCATCGACTGCGCCTTATGGTGGGGTCAGGATCTTGGCAAGATGGTGACTGATCGTCAAGGGAAAACCGCGCTGCATGCCGTTTGTGATGTAGGTCTTTCGAATGTCATTCACTTTCTTTGTGCACGAGGATGTGACCCATTAGCCTGTGACAAGAACGGGTGTGACTTGCTATATTATGCCGCAATGTCTGCTGAGGCCTCTCCAAAATTAGTCGCTGAATGCATCAGACTTGGCGTGACCACCTTTCAACCAATTGTCAACATCATACTTCGCTTTTGGAAAATGTATCAGAAATGTTTTTTTTTGACATTCTTTTCTTTTACGGTCATCAATAAGGTGTACAAGAAACACTGTATAACGGATCATTATCCATTTGACTCAAGTTTCCTTAGTAACCGTGTACTTATAATTCCAAGGATGCTGTACGAGTCCGGAGCGTGTTCATACAAAGAGCTCTATGATTTGTACAAGACGTGGGTGTGCAAGTTTAATCCTGACTACAGCTCTGTCAATGAAGCCAAACTTGATTTTATTGAATGTAAACGTGCCTATCTGACCAAGATAGCAACTACGCCCCGCAGCCTGCAGTCCAAGTGTCGCCTTTTCATCTCCCACTGCATTGGAGTTTGCAAGCCGAGAATTCGTGAGAAAAGAATCATGCAGCTCCCCATTTTGTCGGACAAAATGAAGGACTATGTTCTTTTTTCTGACCTGCAGGGCCTGGTTAGCACATTGGGGGAACCTGCACATAACAGATATTCATATCAGATTCGTTCTGTATTTCAAAGTCTTCAGTCCCAGTGTCGCCTTTGTATTTCCCTCTGCATCGGAGTTTGCAAGCACGGAATTCGTGAAACACGAGTACAGCAACTTCCTATTTTGTCCGTCAAAATGAAGGACTATGTCCTCTTTGGTGACCTAGGCCGTCCGGATATCGGAAAGTGAACGTTCATGAAAACAGTGTCTATTTTTTTATCGGCCTGCATACAGTGTTTGCTTTGATGCCCCACTTGTCTTACAACACGCAAACAACTCTATCCAAAATGTTTCATAGACTGTTACGCCAAATGTTATACAATGTGACATTGAACCGTCTGTGTTTACTTTTTTTCTCGGGTTACATCGTGGTTTGTAGTCCTCTGAAAATGATTAACAGACTTACGCGCCTTCGGCATTCATCGGACTTTCTCGGGTTGATCGCTTAGAGTTATAATCATTATAAGATAAGAGCATTATAAATTCCGTAATTATTATTATTATTATTATTATTATTATTATTATTATTATTATTATTATTATTATTATTATTATTATTATTATTATTATTATTATTATTATTATTATTAGCCTCACCTACCTGGTTTATGAGTAGTTCGATTATGTCCCAGATTTGCGAATGCATGTTGTGGTATATTTTTCCGTTTTGCTGTGTCGAGTATTTGAATATGCACTGTCCAGAGAATAATTTGCATATCCAATACTTTGATCATTTTTAGACCACCTGCTTTTGGATGACTGCACATATCAGTTCAATTAACTTTCTCAAAAGCTTTTGTAGTAGTGTTTTCTTTTTCCCCCCCAAAGGTATCTAACGAGGATTGTATTCACGTTTGTTAGTATATCCAGTGGAGCTGCTTAGGTTTGCATTGGGTATACATACATAATGGTGTAATATGTCTAAGGTTGTCTTATTTCTGATTTCGTCTAATGTTTAACTCATTCAGCCCGGCGCAGGTGTTTCCCAAAATTTCCCAAATTATCATCTAACGACTATACACCTATTGCAGGAGATGGATCGACCATGATAATTCAAGGGCAGTGCCAAATTAGCTTGGCGCCGACAGGCGCCAAGCTAATCTGGCACTACCCTTGAATTATCATGGTCGACCCATCTCCTGATGATGTGCGTCAGGGCTGAATGGGTTAATGGTGTCTGTTGTCTAATGATGCTATTGTCGAATGATGTCCAATGTCGTCTCTTCTTCAATATGTAATATTGTATAATGGAGCTTAATGATGGTTGATGTCTTAAGCTACGGTTTCGAAAGCACGAATCTGATACGAATACGATCTGAACCCGAAGCGGTGTTGCAATTTTCCTTCAAAATTTGCGCTATTTTTGTTCAAAGCCGGATGCGAATTCGTGTCCGCATCGGGCATATGGAAACATACAAACATAAAAAAGACTCGCACGAACCGTCCTGTTTCGGACCCGCTTCGGATTCGGATCGGGTTCGTATCGGGTTCGTGTTTATGGGTCGGGCGCTTAACTCCTTCTACCTCAGACACACCACAGCAAGATAAGGATCGATCATGATAGTTCAAGGGTGATGCCAGAATAGCTTGGCGCCTATGGGCGCCAAGCTATTCTGGCATCACCCTTGAACTATCATGGTCGATCTGTGTCCTGCACTAGAGTGCAGTCTTCAGAGGACAACGGCAAAATTTAGGGATTTCGGTGTTGGGGTAGAATGAGTTAATGGTGTCTAATGCAATGAACACTAAGACACAATAACGCGTGACCATATAAAGCAGACACTAAATGTCTGCTAGTCTGTGATTTTGAGCGTTATGAACCGAGACTATAGGCTGTAGGTGCCAAACCGACCGTAAGGTTCAAAATCATAGACCAGCTCGCTATGCATAACTCAATTGAACTATTGTACATTTCAAGACCACTTTTACATAGGAAACACCCCCACTCCATTCTTACCCCGCTAAGCTTGCTGGGTTATCACGGTGAACCTTAATTTAGCCAGTTCGCATACTAGAGTGTGTAACTATTCGGCCCCCCCCCTCCCCCTCCCACACACACTTATTACACATTTGAATGGCTAAATCTCACTTCTTACACGTACAAAGGCCACTCGCCATCCGAAAAGTTACTAATTTTTCCATTATTTATTTCGAAATAAGAAGTTTTGGTCGCGCAGATTAAGTAAGAGGTTTACATACCGATGTTGCACTACTGACGCGTGCCTCCACATCCGGCATCTGGATGTAGTTTCCGGTCATGTAACACATGGGTAGCGTCTGTATGTAACTACCGGACGTGCCGGGCAGCTTTAATCAAGATAACGGACCGGCCATCCGGAAACGGTTACTATATGGGAAATGAGTGGCATCTAATTAACGGGACTGTTGGCACGCGGGGACGCCATAATCACGTAACGGGACTGGCCCTAAACGAGGGGCGGGCCCTAAGTGGGAAGATGATTGATAAGGGCAATGGTATATACATACTGGCAGACACGAGAGTGGGGGAGGGGAGGAGGCGGTACCAACCACCCGGCCCAGAACCGCCTCCTCCCCTCCCCCACTGCGGGTGGGGCCCGCGGACGGGCGGAAGGCCGCCGCCGGGTCCGGGGGCGCCGCCCGGGGGGGGGGGGGGATGGGGGACGCAGGGACCATCCATCGTATCATCCTGTTTTTTTTTTTTTTTTTTTTTTTTTTTTTTTTTTTTCAGTTACTGTCATTTATTTTTCCGCCGCCCCGCACGTTAAGATTGCCTCCCCAGGAGTTCGGAGGAAAGCCCCATAGGTCGATGCGGGGCGGCTTTTTGACCAACCAACCCCCCTCCTAGCGGAGAGAGGGTCCCGGGGGGCCGGCGGCCGGCCCGAAGGGCCCCCCCCACCAAAGTCTGGTGGGGCGCGCACGGGGGCCGGCGGTCGGCTCCGGGGGTCGTCTCCCACGTATTGGGGCGCAGGGAGGACACTCCTGGAAAGTCCACTCTGCGGGATAGGGGGGTCAAAGAAATCAGGGGGTCGAGGTACCCACGATGGCACTCCGACACCGCGTGACTCCCCGCTCGCCTGCGTACGGTCGCCGCCCATCAAAATAAATAGGGCGCCCAGGGAGGTTTAGCACCCGTCGTCCGTGCACTCCCTGGGAAACGGAGGGTACAACACCCCCCTCCAGCGAAATACAAAAACATTACAGGGGGGTTAGTAAAAATCAACCCCCCTCAAACCAAAGGGTGTAGAGCCGGCGGGGCCAAAGAGAACCGGGCCTTGGACTGTGACCATCATCAAAAGAGGGAAAAAGAGCACACCACCCACCAAACAAGACGGGAGGCGCAAGCACGACAGAGGAGCCAAGGGTCCGCACGGGCACGGGCTCTTCCCAACGACCCAGCCCCCTGGGGCGCGGGCAGACATGATGAAGGAAAAGAACGCAGTGTCGCGCGAGCGACAGCGACGAACAGCCAAAGATAGACCAGCACCCCCCCCAACCCCAAGGCCCACCCCCCCCCCCCCTGGACGAAATCAGCGAAAGCTGTAAGTCCCGATCCCTGTTAAAGAATTGATTGATTGATTGAGAGAGACGACTAGACACACAACGAGAGAGGGAACACAACGAGAGGAGAGTGAGAGGAGAGTGAGAGAGATGGACGAAAGTCGAAGAGAGAGCAAATAGTGAGAGAACGACCGAATTGTAGTCTGTGGTTGGTCTTGCCCAACCCCAGACAATGCTCTTTAGACTGAAATAAACACGAGAGAAAACCATCACTGGACTTCAGTTGTTTTACGTGTCCATAGTGCAACACGTAACGACCAATTTTGGTGCCGCGTGACCAGGATGTCAGAACGGGTTTAGCAGAACCATCGCAGGATGTCAGACCGAGATTGAAGACGGAACAATCGCAGATTCCAGAACGAGATGGAAGACAGAACTATCGCAAAGGGTGGCAGAACGACGCTACGTCAAAAGTACGACGACGCCGAGAACTGAAGACGCCGAACGAGAGGCAGAAAGAAGATCGTGAAACGAGCGTGAAACGAGACTGAGAAGGAGCCGGCCGCAGACGAAACGACCTCGGGCCACAACCACCGTCACCAACGCTGGACAAACAGGTGAGTGACCTTTTTGTGTCATCGCTACAGTTTTGAGTAAGGGCCAGCAATATTTTGTATTTGTAGTGACAATGGCAGAAGAAGATGTAGAAAGACCACACCCACTTAACCCGGTGTTGGCCGCATTAGGTAGTCAGATAGAGAGGTTGTCATCCTTAGTTAATGTGCAACTCATTTCACAGCTGATCCCCACCTTCAATGGAGATCAGCAACAGTCTGCAAAAGAAGTGGATCACTCTAGAGATAGGGCGTGTTTTCGATGCAGTTCACCACGCCACAAGGCACGTGATTGCAAGGCTAGGCGGGTAAACGCAGTCGGTCAGCAAGAGTCGTCTTTGTCACAGCAAAGGTATCAACACGCGCGGTGTTGGCGATGCGGAGGTTACGGCCACCGACAAAGAGAATGTAGGGCTAGGATAGGACAGGAGCGACAGGAAAACTAGAGCGTTCTGCACCACGAGAAGCCGGTGAGCAGAACGGGGGAAACAGTAGATCCTTTAGCATCAACTTAGCGGGGAGTCCACAATGCATAGTCTTTAAGGTAGGAAGTCAAAAGTTTAGAAGTCTCATAGATAAGGGGGCGGAAGTATCGTTGATTAGCAAGAAGGCGTATGAAAAATTGCAGAACAAGCCAAGGCTAGAGAAAAGAAGTGTATCGCTACAGTCAGTCAGTGGGGAATCGCTAGGAGTTGTGGGCAGTATAGAACTGGACTTCAAAATTGAAAAACAGTCGTTCAAACATCGTTTTTATGTAGTGAAAGAGATGAATAGAAATTTCATTTTGGGAAACGATTGGCTTGATAAGAACGGAGCACGCATCTATTTTGATTTGAGAAAGGTTAAAGTCGGGAATGCGTTTGTACCATACGAACAAGACATGCACATATCTTCGTTAGTCAGAGTACACAAGACAAAAGTATTGAAACCGCATACAGCGGAGATTTGTCAGGTTAGAATAAAGAGTACACAGTACTTCAGTAAAGAAGAATGTTTAGAAGTCTCTGCGACAGATAGGGGGTTTGTTGCAGAAGAGCCAGGACTATCTGTGATGAGCGGAGTAGTGAGAAACAAAGGTAGGACATTTCCTTTGTTAGTTGTGAATCACACCAACAAAATGTTCAGGCTGAAAAGGGGATGTGTGGTAGGCAGGGCAAACAGCGTAAGTCAGGTAGAGTCAGTGTCTAACAGAACGGAAGAACGAGAAGTCGCTTCCATTGATCTGACAGAAATCGATGCGCCTGACGCAATCAGGTCCACAGTCACTAAACTGGTATCGGAGCATTCCGATTTGTTCGCGAGTAGCGATCTGGACTTAGGGCGCACCAACACTGTCAAAATGAGCATAGACACTGGAGACCACGCTCCAATAAGGGTGAAACCTTACCGCGTTCCTTTGCAGGATAGAGAGATAGTAGACAAAGCAGTAGATGAGATGTTAGAGGCAGGGATCATCAGAAGATCAATGTCGCCATGGTCTTTCAGTTTAGTAGTGGTAACCAAAAAAGATGGTTCAGAGAGGTTGTGCGTTGACTTTCGAAAGCTAAACGAGATTACTAAGAAGTCGTCGTATCCACTACCGCTGATAGACGATATTTTGTCCTTGCTGGGGAAGGCAAAATATTTCACAAGGTTAGATATGAAATCGGGATACTGGCAGGTAGAGATGGCGGATCAAGAGAGTAGTGAGAAAACGGCTTTCGCTTGTCACAAGGGACTTTTTGAGTTTGCAGTCATGCCGTTTGGACTTTGCCAGGCACCCAGTGTGTTCATGCTGTTGATGAACACAGTGTTGATGGGGTTAGAAGCATTTTGTTCGGCATATATGGATGATATTCTCATCTTTTCCGAAACCAAGGAACAGCATTATCAGCACATAGAGGATGTGTTCGGTAGACTCAGGCAACATAAACTCAAGTTGAAACTGAAGAAATGTCAGTTCTTCGCCGAGGAAACACAATACTTAGGGTTTGTGATAGGGAAGGAAGGGATCAAACCTGACCCAGAAAAGGTGTCAGCAATTCGGACATTGCCGAATCCAACATGTATAAAGGAGTGTCGCAGTGTCATTGGAATGATGTCATACTATCGCAGGTTCCTACCCAACTTTTCTGAGATAGCCGAACCCATCATCAATTTGACAAAGAAATTTGCCAGGTTCGAATGGTCTGATCAGTGTCAACAGGCGTTTGATTTTCTCAAACAAAGTTTGTCAGTAGTTCCTTTGTTGGTATATCCGGACACGAGACGTCCATATGTATTGTACACGGATGCTAGTGACGCATGTATCGGGGCGTGTCTGACGCAAGAAGGTGAGGACAGCACAGGACTCAAGACAGAAAAGCCTATTTACTTTCTGTCCCATAGGTTGAGCCAGAGCCAGAAGAAGTGGTCTACCATAGAAAAGGAAGCATTTGCAATCCATTATGCATTACAGAAGTTAGACCACTATTTGCACAATGCGCAATTCGTTGTTCGCACAGATCACAAACCGTTAAAGTATCTCTTAGAGTCACCTATGCAGAATAAGAAGATTCAGATGTGGGCGCTAGGGATCGCAGGGTACAACTGCACTATAGAGTACATTCCAGTGCCACAGAATGTGTTGGCTGATTTGTTGTCTAGAGTGCCGCAAGACGGAAAGGAGTTAGTATCAGAAGAGGCGGAAGAAATAGTTACGGAAGTGAGCGACAATGCGTTCCAGATAGGGGTGATTAATTCTAGTCAGTTTAAACCAAAGCAGTTTGCAAGTTGTCAGACGGATGATCCGAGAGAAACTTTAGAAAAGGTAGAGGTGACAGGGTTCAATATGATCACGGAGCAAGACAAGGATCCAGACATTGTTAAGTTGAAAGATCAGCTACTGAACGAGGAAGCACCGGCCAGTGTAAAAAGGAGGTATTTGTTTATAGAAGATGTCTTGTATTTCTTGTCGAATATTGACGATGATCCAGTAGCGAGATTAGTGGTGCCATCCCATTTGGTGGAGCATGTCGTAAACCAGTATCATGACGGAAATGGGCACATGGGCCTTGACAAGACTTACGACACCATCAAACAGAAGTATTTTTGGCCAAACATGTACAGGGGGTTGAACGAGTACATAGGCGGTTGCATTACCTGTCAGCAAAGGGTTTTGCAGAAACAGAAAGTCCCAGTGCAGGAAATGGACGTTCCTCCATATCCGTTTGCAAAGGTTAGTGTAGACATACAGGGTCCATTCCCTACTAGTCTGTCCGGGAACAAGTACATTTTAGGGTTTGTTTGCCATTACAGTGGATATCCAGAGTGCTTTCCAGCACCAGATAAGTCAGCAGAGACTGTTGCTCAAATCTTGATGGATGAGATAATTCCTCGACACGGCTGTCCTTTGCAGGTGGTTACCGATAATGGCACAGAAAATGTCAATCGGATCATGAGAGAGGTTCTCAGTGAACTAAACATAGATCATGTCTTGACGAGCTATTATCATCCACAGTCTAACGCCAAGGTAGAAAGATTTCATCGTACCATGAATGATATCATATCGAAGAAAATACAGGAAGATATCCAAACGTGGGATTTGCACATAAACCATGCGTTGTCGGCATACAGGTTTAGCGTTTCAGAAACGACTCAGTGCTCTCCATTCTTTCTACTGTATAACAGAGATCCAGTGTTACCATTAGATAACATACTGAGGCCTAGACGGAAATATGTCGGAGAGGACCTTCATAAGGTAGCCTTAGAACAACAGCACAAATTGTTCACCCAGGTGCACCAAAGGATAAAGAAATCACAGAAGCGGGGGGCAAAATATGCAAACCGACAGGTCAAAAGTGACGAAATCAAAGTCGGGGACCCAGTGTACTATAAAAATAATCAAAGGAAAAACAAGCTAGACAGCAAATGGAAACCTTACTATAGAGTGGTCGAGCAAACAACCCCAGTAACGTACAGGATCAGGAACCAATTGACTGGTGAAGTAGTTAAAGTGCATGCAGAGCACATAAGACTCGCTAAGTTAGATGAGTGGCCTAAACCCTCAGCGGAAACAATTAGGCCCCTCAGAAAGACTAATTATGCGATCGCACCGGAAGACAGCTCTTCCAGTGACAGTGAAGATGTAGGCGACTTACCTTCAAGAGAAAGTTGGATCAAAAGACAGCGTAGGGAACGGGAGAACTCGTCTTCAGAAGACGACATACCTCTCATGGAGTTAGCAAAGAGGGTTAGACGTCAGAACAGGAGACAATCAGTCGAAGCAGAATCGGCTGATGTTAGCTCGGGCGAAGGCACATCAGATAACTCTGATGATGATAGGATACAGCATGTGGACGCAATCCTGCCTAAGTCTAAGAGTAAAGGGGTGAGGCGGTTATTAAAGGCTATAGGAGATCTACTTTAGGCTTCATTTAAAATGCAACTCTCAAGTGGTATTGAGAGAGGATTAATCAGGAAATCGGGCAGGTAATGCAGTTTGGGTGTATGAATATACGACTACGGGTGTAAATTACATTTTGCAGACGTGCAAGATGAGGTTCGTCCTCTGTCTCAGGATATTGGGTTTAGCAGATAGCGTTTATAATTTATTATTAAGGGCAGTAATCATGTCATTTGTAGGCGAAATAGTGGGAGTAGCCCGATATTTCGATTTGTTAAAAGCTGGCCCTTTATTGAGACTTAGGCGATGGCATAGTGAGGTCACTCGACCTACACTGGACCCGGGATCGGTGGCTACAACTGTGGCGGACGACAAGGACGTCTACGGAGCAAGTGCCTCCGCACTGATGATGGAAGACAGGGTGGAACTGAAGACGACATCGCCAGTCGTGAAATTCTACCCGGCCTTGAAATGAGGCGACATATGAGGTGGATGAATTATGTTGGGAGTGTGAGCGCAACGGTGCGCATGAGAGACGAACAATTTCAGTGTTGACAATGAACTCTTTCTCTTTTATTTTATATTATGTGTATTTGAATGGAATAAGTCTTGTTATAATTGGACAAGATATGACGGACCGATTTGAAATGTATTTGATTGTGTAATGATGTGGAATTATATTGTTATTATGTCCCGAAGTGTAAACCCTCCTGAACAAGATAGAAAAATAATCCTGAACGGGATGTATTTTTCTCGGGTTAGGGAGGAATGTTGCACTACTGACGCGTGCCTCCACATCCGGCATCTGGATGTAGTTTCCGGTCATGTAACACATGGGTAGCGTCTGTATGTAACTACCGGACGTGCCGGGCAGCTTTAATCAAGATAACGGACCGGCCATCCGGAAACGGTTACTATATGGGAAATGAGTGGCATCTAATTAACGGGACTGTTGGCACGCGGGGACGCCATAATCACGTAACGGGACTGGCCCTAAACGAGGGGCGGGCCCTAAGTGGGAAGATGATTGATAAGGGCAATGGTATATACATACTGGCAGACACGAGAGAGACGACTAGACACACAACGAGAGAGGGAACACAACGAGAGGAGAGTGAGAGGAGAGTGAGAGAGATGGACGAAAGTCGAAGAGAGAGCAAATAGTGAGAGAACGACCGAATTGTAGTCTGTGGTTGGTCTTGCCCAACCCCAGACAATGCTCTTTAGACTGAAATAAACACGAGAGAAAACCATCACTGGACTTCAGTTGTTTTACGTGTCCATAGTGCAACACCGAAATAACACGAGAATATGAGAAATACCAGAAGAATGCAAGAATGTTAGTAACAAGGGAAACGACTTCACATTTGCATTGTAATATAGATATCAGTTTATAGATACTGAGTTCAAAATAGTTTCGTATTATACTTTGTTGTTTCATATGTTGCAAGTTACATTTCATCCTATTCTTGTTGTTGTGTAAAATGGACATTTGCGACGAATTTTATTTGTTGAGCTGGAGTTACTGTGTACATTTAACGAAAATAAATGCGTCGCTCCAGTTCAAAAGATGGATTCGACCTACATCGCTATTCTGCGGTTGTGAAAAGTTCTATAAAACACAGAAGTGGAGTATTCGTATACTATCATTTCATGTGTCAATTTCAGCCCGGTTAATCAAATTTCAAATACAAACGATTTAAATTTCTAACACTTCAGTAGCTCGCTTGAGCTTGCCCTTAGCACCACGTGAATGTTCTGTGTTTATGTACAGTGTGTGAGTTAATGAGCGTGATTCCCGTGAGCGTGCTTGTTGGGTTCAGTTCGCGGCGGTGCTTTGAGCCGATTTTCAATTGGGATAAAGCGTTTATTTAATGCGCTGATTTATTTATTTATTTCTAGACAGACCGAGCGGCCGAAATTTCTGGTATTGTTTGATCCATAGTCACCGAGCGCCTTCCGCACTCGGTGACTATGGATCAAACCAGTTGCAGGAGTGTCGACCGCGAGGCCTGTCTGTACAGAAATGATAGTATACGAACACTCCACTTCAGTCTATGCTATACTAGAACAGCTGCACGAGTTGTCCTGGGACAATTAACAATGTACCGGGCGGCTGCAGGGGACAAATCAACTCGGATAGCAGAATAGAAGTGTCAGATTGGCGTGGCGCCTCAAGCTTTTGCAAACGTCAGATTAAAATGGCACTACCCTTTAACTTCCATGCTTAGTTCTTCTCCTCCGGGGCGCCGTGCACTCTCTGGCACCACCCTTGAACTATCATGGGCGGTACGTCAAGTTCTTGCTGCTGCAAATGTGTGCATAGTGACTCCGCCAAAATGTGAACAGTGCGACTGCTGAATGTGCCGGTGCTTGGAATTTACACCCGTTCAGTGTCAGCTGACGCAGACTGTTTCTTCAGTCTTTGTTGATTCAGCACTAAAGCCGTCCTAGGAACATGGATTCAAAGTGGTTTCAGCAAGAGGTATAGATCCTCATGAGCCCCCGCAATTGCGGGGGCTCATGAGGATCTATACCTCTTGCATTTGGGTGGTGATCAAATTTTCTCGACACTGAACGAGTTAAAAACTCCCGCAACAAAGTGTTTTTAATGTGTATTGGTTATTTTTTTTTTTACGGCCATGCCATAAACAGAATGTTTTCAGCTTAGCCATGTCTCTGTTCCTCTTTGGGTCATACCTTTTCTTTGCTCTCTCATTATGCAATATGCCTGGGTCATGCTAAAAATGTTAAATGTTTAGGGCTTAACGTCTGTTGTCCACCACGAGGGTGATTTCAAAGACAGCGCGACATCACTTTCATCAGTACTTCTGTTAGCCCGCCGATCGGGGGCTGGCAGCACTTCTAAAAAGAGCAATATTAACTCATTCAAGACGTGCCGCCTCCGGATACGCGGCTTATGCCGCGTATCGGTTGGCGCCACGTCTCGAATGAGTTAACCGTGTTTCTCCTGAATGCAAGCCAAAGGAAAGAGACATAGATCCTCACCAGCCCCAGGAAGTAAGGGGACTCATGAGGATCTATGCCTGTTGCTGACATCACTTTGCATCTAAGTTCCTTGGAAGCTTGAATCTCTTGGGCGCTGAATTAACACAGATTTTAGATAATAATAATAATAATAATAATAATACCGTTATTATATAGGCGCTTTTTCTCAATTTTGGGGGAAATCGACTCAAAGCGCCGCGCCTGAAACCCAACACACACACTCACGAAACAGACACGGATTTACGCCATTTAAGACAAACACAGTACAAGACAAACGAAGGGCCAGTCAGCTACTGAAGTTGCAGAGATTTTTGATCGCTTGTATTTGAAATTTGTAATGTGGCCTGAGACCGGTACCAAAGTGTGGGGGGTGGAAGAACCGGAGTATCCGGAGAAAGAACCCCCGACGGTCCGCCCGAATTAACGGTGACACTTACCAGAGGAGAAAAGTCCAACGCCGGAACCCGGTATCGAACCGATACACAGTCTACGACCACTGGCAGTGAAGGAGTTAAACGGACAGCAAAAACAAACCAAAAAACAAACAACCCCCCCCCAAAAAAAAAAAAAAAAAAAAAAAAAAGAATCTTGAGGGGCGGCTGTGCTTTGACTTTTATTTCAAATTCATGAACAGAAGGTGGCCATGAAATATGTTTGTGGTGGCCCTTGATGTTGCTGATATTGTCCATACCTTTAGTCAAGAAATAACCAGCAAAGAAAGAATCGCGATTTAAAGACCAAACACAAACAGTTAGCTCATTCGAGACGTGCCGCCTCCGGATACGCGGCTTATACCGCGTATCCGGAGGCGGCACGTCTCGAATGTGTTAACGAATTAACTGTTTGTGTCCGTACTTTTAGTGCGTGTTTCTCTCTTTTTTGATTATATTTTTGTATTATACACTCTTGGCAGTCTCTTATTTGTTTTGGTTTTACTTTGTATAATCTTCTGTGAACATCTTCATAATAAATGGAAGTAGATAATGTTTATTTGATGTGTAAAATTACCATCGATATTAAAATGTTGTGGCTGAGGAATTCTTTTTCACAGTACATTCAAATGTATGCATGTATATGGGTGCGTGCATGTGATTGCGTGTTTATGCGTGAGTACGTGCGTGTGTTTGTGTGCATGCGTGCGTGTGTGCGTGTGTTTGGTCACTGTGTGCATGCGGTCGTGGGTGTGCATGGTCGCTGTGCGTGCGTGAGTGCTTGTGTGTGTGTGTGTGTGTGTGTGTGTGTGTATGTGTGTGTACATGTGTGTGTGCAGCCGTGTGTTGTCAGAAAGTGCGTGTCTGCGTGCATGCTTGCGTATTTGCTTGCGCGCATTTCACTCAACGCATGCATGCGAATAATTTAAAACAATCTCAACAACATCAATAACCGCAAGAACAAAACAAACTAGCAAACAAACAACAGGAGCTACGACACACACACACACACACACACACACACACACACACACACACACACACACACACACACACACACATACACACACACACACACACACATACACATACACACGCACGCACGCGCGCGCGCAATCCTTAGCAAAAAATAAACACCTGTGCAGACCCTATTCAATACCCCGTCTTAAATACGTTAACCCCTTCCCTGGCACTGGGCGCATATTTTGTTTTTTGAGATCTTTGTTCATTCATCGATCAAAAGCCGCAGAATTCGAAGGAACATGGACAAATATTGTCTCAGCAAGATTCACAGATCCCCATGAGCTTTGCGACTGCTTTCGCTCATGAAGATCTACATCTCTTGTAGGTAGTTGTGGTCCATTCCCTAGTAGCAAAACGGCTTCGGGCGCAAGACGACCACAGTGGGCCCGCACACGGCTGTGCACGGGCCCACTGTGACCACCGTGTGTTCGAGGACATGTGCTTACTGGATTAGTTTCCAATGGCGGATGGCTGTACATTGCTTAACGTCCTGACAGCAACAAGACTTTCTCAGCACGTTTCGCGCTGCTTGTAAAAAAACTGAAAACAACCCCCCAAAAACCCCCACAGAATATTAAATGTATGTCGCCAACTGGTCTAATACGCTAAATAAACCTAAGACCATTTAGTAACACACATCCAATATCAATAGCTACAGGCAGCGCAGACAGTTTAAAAAAGGAGAGTTTAAAAAAGGAAATTACAGATGAATGAACCAAGGGTAGACAGAAACACATACCTCAGAATCGAGGGGCTGATCAGGGTGACCCTGGGAACTAACAAGTAGTTAACCCCAACCCAGACCCGGGATCCAGAGGCGGAATCGGGGGGAGGGGTCTGGAGGGGGGGGGATGCCAAATTCGCCAACCCTCACTCCAAACCCTCCCCCACCCCGACGTCAGATTTACAGACCTAGACACATACACGCGCGTGCGCGCTCACGCCCGCACACACACACACACACACACACACACACACACACACACACACACACACACACACACACACACACACACACACACACACACACACACAGTACAACACAACAAGATGGACGTTATTCAAACACATTACTTTTATTAAACATATCATTAAACTAGACTGAAGCTAAGTGTACATACACACACACACACACACACACACACACACACACACACACACACACGCGCACACATACACACACACACACCATCACACACACACACACACACATACACACACACACACACACACACACACACACACACACACACACTCTCTCTCTCTCTCTCTCTCTCTCTGTCTCTCTCTCTACAGTTTTACAACCATGAAAGATTTCTTTTTTAAAATGCAAAAAAGGATGACATAACAGAAGGAGACTACAAGACTAAAACACCTATTGACACATAAAGACCAGACATATTATGACAGTATGTGTATTGACCATGACAGTTTAAGAGCGGTGTAAGAATAGCTTGGCGCACATAGGCGTCAAGGTTTTCGGACAAAGACGGCCGGTGAAGTTCACCTTAACCGTACTCCGCTGTATCAGGGGTCAGGAGCAATTATCCGATTAAATCATTCTACCCCAAGAACGAAATCCCCAAATTTTGCTGTTGTTCTCTGAAGACTGCATTGCAGTGCAGGACACAGATCGACCATGACAGTTCAAGGGTGATGCCAGTATAGCTTGGCACCCATAGGCGCCAAGCTATTCTGGCATCACCCTTGAACTATCATGGTCGATCCAGTATTGCTGTGGTGTGTCTGGGGTAGAATGAGTTAAATTAACAGGTGACACCAGATGGTGCCGCCTCCACAAAACCGACCTCTCGCTTTCCGCTTTCCGATTGGATAATTGCCGCACACGGGCGTGTCATCATTCGTAGAAATATCCACAGAAATATCGTAGAAATATCCTTAGTCTGAGGATGGTACATGTGTATAGCATATCAATAGGTATGGCTTTTCAGGAGTCGTTTTGTCAGCAGGAGGGACTGAATTCTCACCCACAATTGGGGTGGACCAACACTCAAGGACTTACATCATAATTATGGCTGGCTCGGAGTGAGGATGCGACGCCGATGATATTGCACACTGATAGATACTACTTTTCATGAGCCCCTTTGCAGGGGCCCTCGAAACTCCACACAATTTGTGGCTGGAAGACTATGACGGGGTGCACGTATTTATTAAAATTTGAAGTTATTTGACAACTCTCGACACATTAGGCCCACTCACTGATTCAGTACGGAAGAGAGGACAAGAGAGGTTAAGAGGACTGCGTGCAGTGATGAAAAGAAATCTCACCAAACAAACAACCACCACTTAAAAAAAACCACCACAAAAAAACAAACAAACAAAAAACCTCAGTAATCCAACCATCACACACACACACACACACACACACACACACACACACACACACACACACACACACACACACACACACACACACACACACACACACACACAATTGCTAGGGCTGACGACCCGGGCCCACTGCCCCCCCCCCCCCCCGCAACCCCCCGCCCCCTTGGATCCGCTACTGATCTCGGCAGTGAAGGGGTATAGTTCTACAATGTTAACACGCTCCCAAAGGTGGTATGACAAGGCCCTATATATGTGGCCCCACACGTTCCTGTATTCATTTGAAGTTCACCGTGATCATATTCGCGGTTCTGGCGGAGGACGAACGTCTGGGAGAACAGCAGCACCTGAGGATCGACATAGTTAATATTAAAATTACTTCCACGTAATAATCTTCATTTATTGCGAGCTGAATGACACGGAATAGACGATTTCAGACGTGGGTCACAGTTGAACTCGTATCAACGAAAACAGTGGCTTAAAAGCTCGGACAAACATGCACAATCGCATGTTTGTCAGGGCCACTGTTTTCGTCTCAAACACGTGCAGTTGTGACCTACTTCTGATTTCCGAACAACGTCTGTTCAAAATGTTGCCTTACCCAGACTCTACAATAGGCCTATCTACCAAGGTTCTATTTACAATCCACATGAGTAGGGACATATAACAGGTTTTCTACTACTCCTTAAGCGCATCTGTTGAACTCTCCAACGTACGAATGGATACATAGAGGAGAAAAGTCTTTTATTTACGACATTCAAACCTGACGAGTTTAAACGACCTACTCCTGGCAGTAAAGAGTTAATAATTTGCAATATCTCACTTAATGTTTTGTTATTATTGTGATGAAGCTCTATGCTCGTGCATAGTGCTCACACCGTAGGATTAGTACGGTACGGGTTTTGTTAACGGTTTGTTTGTGCCGATAGTCCGGGTGGCATTAGGCGCCACGGGAAATCTGTAAGACATGGTTAGCACGGGATTTTTAGTGAGTTCTGTTTAGTGAATTCTAGGCGGAAGCTGTGTCTGTCAGAGGTCTAGATCGGTAGTGCGGGGCTAAACTGTCTGCTTGGACAGATGTGTTTGAGATACCTAGCCCGCATTCGAAGACTCTGAAGCCTAGATTTCAGGTATGTTCTATATATATGTAGTATTGATAGTTGCTTAGTTAAGGACAGTATGCGTTGGTAAGAGTAATGTGGTTGTATAGCGGTGTTCCGGTTTGGTTTAGTTATGTATGTTTAGAATTCGGTGAAGTAACCGGTGTTTTTGTATACAGTTGTACCCGAGATAGATAACTAAAAGAATGCGAGGTGTGTATGTCTAAGCCGCTATGAAGATAGTACGTGGTTGGTTAAGCATAGTCTTTTCCAGTGTATAGAGTAATGTAGAGCCAGAGTGTTAGGATATAGTCTGTTTCAAGATAGTGACAGAGATATAGGGGTGTTACGGAAATAGACAGTTTATGAAGCAAGTGTGTGTGTGTGAATGAACGTGTGAGTTATTTGTATCAGCGAGGTTACGTGACGTTTCTCATTGATCCAATATGTTGTGTGTTTAGCAAGTGTTACGTTGGGACTTTTGTTGTCTATTCAGAGTTCTTGTAAAGAGTGGAACGACGGACGCCGAGACGTCGAGTCACAGGTGGGACCTAACGTGAGGTCATCCCTCCAGCTCTTCACTGAGAGCGAGTCTGACCGGGACCAAGACACCCGAGTCAAAGCGAGAACTGCGCAACAGTACGAGTACGAGGACGTCCGTGCCAAAGAGACAGGACGGCAGGAAGAAGCGTACGACGAAGGACTTTCACGCCTAGACGTGAGAAGGACCAACGTAACCAGGCAATAACATCAAACAGGTTGGAGACAGTGTGAAACTAAAACCTAGCCTGGCAAAGATATTGTGATGTGTATGTGATGTATATAGCTTGATAGTGTGAGCGTTTTTTGGTATATTTATATTGTATAAAGTCACTTTAGAAAGGGAGCCCGTGTGTTTGTTTTACCGCATAAATGCGCCCGTCTGAGTCAGTGGCGGTGTATGCGTCTGTTGCGTGAGAGTCTGTACGTGCGACTGTGGGCAAGTCTGCGTGCGTTACAGTGGTGACCCTGTTTTAGAGGTAGGTTAAAGTATATGCGGGCGATAGTGAGTAGCGATTTTAGAGTAGGATGTTTTGTTATGTGCATGTTGATGTGTTAGATTCCCCTCTCCGATTTTAGGGGGTAAGATCCGTTATTTCTGTAGTTTTCTGGATCTTACGAGGAGCTAGTTCTTGTTTCTTCCTTTTGTATAGGTAGTATTCTTTTTCCTTGCTCTTCTTTCTATCGTTCTTATTTTTCGTTCCATCTGGACGTCAAAGTAGGTCACTGTTTTCTCCATTGTTTGTTAATATTGTTGAGTTTTCATTTTAAGTTTTGACGTTGATTTGGTTGTGATTTGTATTTTTACGTTTTCAAGTTTTGGGAAGTTGTTGTAGCAAACATGGAGGTAGACCCGGTAGAGGCTTACATTAAACAGGGTGAAAGGTTAGGACTTAGGGATGAGAAGCTTTTTGACTATGTGGAGAAATGTAGGGATAGGGAGGATAGGGCGAGAGAAAGAGAAACTCAGAGAGAAGAAAGAAAAGCTCAGAGAGAAAGGGAAGAGAGAGAAAGAGTACTTAAGAAAGAGGAACTAGAGGTTCAGAAAGTCTTAAAGGAGAAGGAGTTAGAAGTTCAGAGAGTGAAAGACGAGAAAGAGTTGGAGATTCGTAGACTTAGAGAGGAGAAAGAGTTGGAAATGCAGATACAGAGGGAGGAGAAAGAGCTAGAAATTCAGAGAGAGAAGAGAAAGACAGAATACTTCAGAAAGAGGAAATGGAGCTAAAGGAGAAAGAGTTAGAAGTACAGAGAGAGAGAGAGAGAGAAAGAGAAGAGAGAGCGTTTCAGAGAGAGAAAGACGAGAAGTCTCTAGCGTTTCAGAGAGAGAAGGACGAGAAGTCTCTAGCGTTTCAGAGAGAGAAGGACGAGAGGGAACATGCGTTAAGAGAGAGAGAATTAGAGTACCAGAGAGAGAAAGAAGAGAAAGATAGGGAGATACAACTACAGTTAGCTCGGGATGCGGGGTCTAGAGCAGATAGTGATTCAGTAGGCCGGGGCATACGGAATTTTCCTAGACTACCGATGTTTAAAGAGTCCGTGGACTCTATTGACGCTTTTTTGTGTCGTTTTGAGTCTCATGCGCAGGCGTTGAGTTTGCCTTCCGCCAACTGGCCCGTTTTGCTTTCGTCTGTGCTTGAGGGTCAGGCCTTGAGTCTTTACCATAGCTTGAACGTTTCGGGGAACATAGATTACGAGACTTTGAAGGAGTGTCTTTTGCAAAAGTTCCAGTGTAATGCGGAGGGTTTTAGAGAACGCTTGAGAGCTTGTCGGCCAGAGACAGGGGAATCGTTTATGTCGTTTGGCAAACGATTGTCCCATTTGCTCGTACGTTGGGTCGAACTGTCAAAGATCGACCACACGTACGAAGCATTGTTCGATCTCATGTTGGCTGAACAGTTCTTTGGTAGCGTTTCCAAGGATCTAGCGGTATTCTTGAGGGAGCGTAACCTCAAGACTACGGACGAGTTAGTACAGAACGCGGAGGCTTTTCGGATGGCGCATCCTACGAAAAACCTCGCGCGTAGGACCGAGACACCGCCAGTCGGGTTGGTCGCTGCTAACACGACTGGGGGTTACCGAGGCGTCAATACCTTACGTGGAGCCCAGCTGGTTAACGGTAGAGGTACTTTGCGTTTCCGACGCGGTGATCGATGTATCAGCAATGGTGGTAGCGATCCGTACGCACGAGGAGAAACATCTGGTCGTGGGTATGGTCGTGGTCGTATGGCGAATTCGGACACCCAGTGTTTTGCGTGTCATGCATACGGTCATTTTAGTCGCGAGTGTCCTAGCAGTAGTTCAGGGACTCAGTGTTTCACTTGTCAGGGGTACGGCCATCTGGCTCATCAGTGTCCTAACAGTCCTGGTATGGTGGAGGGGGCGGTGCAGCCCACTCGCGTAGCCAGTTTTGCGGTCCCAGTCGGGAAGGAACCACAGCTGGGCGCAGTGTGTTGAGATGACGGTGGTTGCCTACCGCTGGTGGACGGTGTGGTAAATGGATGTCTCGCTTCTGTTCTCCGTGACTCAGGTACAACGATCGCTGGGGTCAGGCGTAGCCTTGTTAGACAAGATCAGTTCACGGGCGAGACACAGAAAGTAGTTTCGTTCGGAGGGAAGGTAGAAGTTTTCCCTTTGGCTAGAATAGAGGTTGACACGGAGTTTTTCACAGGTAATCTGGTATCGTGTGTCATCGACGAGTCAGTAGTTGATTTAGTTCTGGGTAACATGAAGGGTGTGCAGCCAGTCATCGCTAAAGTCAGGGCGATGAAACGGCGAGCTCACGTTCCTAGCGGTGCAGTCGCATCAGTCGCAACGAGAGCTCAGAGCAAGCGTGCTCGTCGGCAGAGGGAACGTGTTATTTCCGTCCAGAAACAGGGAATCGGTCAGCGGGTGTGGCCCAATAGTCGGGTTGGCTGGAGACGTCATACTTCGGTTGCGGACAGAAATGCGGCTCAGCACCCATTAATATGTAGGTAGGTCGGAGATTGGAGTCTCGCGATTGTGTGTTTTGTGTGTGGGCAGCCGTTGGATCGTTTTCATTTCTGGTGGTTTTAAGGCGTTAGTTCTGTTTAGCTTTCGTTGTGCGATCAGAGAGTGTGTTGAATTTTGAGGTTCAGGGGCATGCGTTGAGGCTGTAATATGTTTTTTTCTTGTATTCTAGATAGTCAAAGTTAGTCCTTTCCTGTTTTCGGATAATATTACGTCTAGTAGTCTTCAAAAGAAACTCGGTCGTTCCTTTTTTTCCCGAGGAAGGGGGAATTGTGATGAAGCTCTATGCTCGTGCATAGTGCTCACACCGTAGGATTAGTACGGTACGGGTTTTGTTAACGGTTTGTTTGTGCCGATAGTCCGGGTGGCATTAGGCTCCACGGGAAATCTATAAGACATGGTTAGCACGGGATTTTTAGTGAGTTCTGTTTAGTGAATTCTAGGCGGAAGCTGTGTCTGTCAGAGGTCTAGATCGGTAGTGCGGGGCTAAACTGTCTGCTTGGACAGATGTGTTTGAGATACCTAGCCCGCATTCGAAGACTCTGAAGCCTAGATTTCAGGTATGTTCTATATATATGTAGTATTGATAGTTGCTTAGTTAAGGACAGTATGCGTTGGTAAGAGTAATGTGGTTGTATAGCGGTGTTCCGGTTTGGTTTAGTTATGTATGTTTAGAATTCGGTTTAGTAACCGGTGTTTTTGTATACAGTTGTTACCGAGATAGATAACTAAAAGAATGCGAGGTGTGTATGTCTAAGCCGCTATGAAGATAGTACGTGGTTGGTTAAGCATAGTCGTTTCCAGTGTATAGAGTAATGTAGAGCCAGAGTGTTAGGATATAGTCTGTTTCAAGATAGTGACAGAGATATAGGGGTGTTACGGAAATAGACAGTTTATGAAGCACGTGTGTGTATGTGAATGAACGTGTGAGTTATTTGTATCAGCGAGGTTACGTGACGTTTCTCATTGATCCAATATGTTGTGTGTTTAGCAAGTGTTACGTTGGGACTTTTGTTGTCTATTCAGAGTTCTTGTAAAGAGTGGAACGACGGACGCCGAGACGTCGAGTCACAGGTGGGACCTAACGTGAGGTCATCCCTCCAGCTCTTCACTGAGAGTGAGTCTGACCGGGACCAAGACACCCGAGTCAAAGCGAGAACTGCGCAACAGTACGAGTAGGAGGACGTCCGTGCCAAAGAGACAGGACGGCAAGAAGAAGCATACGACGAAGGACTTTCACGCCTAGACGTGAGAAGGACCAACGTAACCAGGCAATAACATCAAACAGGTTGGAGACGGTGTGAAAGTAAAACCTAGCCTGGCAAAGATATTGTGATGTGTATGTGATGTATATAGCTTGATAGTGTGAGCGTTTTTTGGTATATTTATATTGTATAAAGTCACTTTAGAAAGGGAGCCCGTGTGTTTGTTTTACCGCATGAATGCGCCCGTCTGAGTCAGTGGCGGTGTATGCGTCTGTTGCGTGAGAGTCTGTACGTGCGACTGTGGGCAAGTCTGCGTGCGTTACATTATTATCAGTATATCTTACACCATTGCTAGACAAAAGGACTAACTAAAAACTAATTGTAAAGTTTGAATGTCGTAAAATGAAAGACGTTTCTGATCTTTTTCCTCTTTGTAAGCAAGAGAGTTCCCTCCGTTACGATGTGAAGGCAGCTAAAAACATCTCGTACGCGTGCCTGCTCACAGAAATTGTTAAAAAAAAAAGTCATCAAAGTTTCAGATAAGGCTACATAAATTTGATAATCTGCAATACATGCTAATTTCAGAAACAAAAACCCACATGTCGCTTTAAGTTAGACATTTTATCCAGCATCATTGTGTTACGATTGTGGTTGTGTTGTCCTGTGAAAGCATACATGTGTTAATCGTAGAAAACGATCCGATCTTTATTTGAGCTATCATGGTTACGATTCACGTACCTTTTTAGTAAGTATTTCTTTCGTTCGCGCGTAGAGTGGAATTCGCTTTGTTATGATACGCTAAGTTTAACCGGAAGCTTCTAGAAAAGTCGCACGGAGAATAGCGGTCGATCTTTGTTTTACGTAGATTTGCGGAGTATAGATTAGAATTTTCGAGCAGGTCGCGCTGTTTTGTGACCGCGTACGTGTGTCGTCAGAAGAGTAAGAAACATTTCGCTACTTTGTATTATAGACGAGTCATAGTTGTTTACTGTTCGCGTGAAGTTGGCAGCCAGTCAGTACGGTTTTTGAAAGATCGTGAAAGTTCTGGAAGATTCCGACTACGTCGTGAACTGCCTACCATACTTTTATGAGACGTCATTTTACATCGGGATTTGGCCCTGAAATGAGCAGTCAAATGTTTGAAGCCTATTGTAGTTATTCCAGAAAAATTCTTTCTTTATTAATATTTATGAGTTTCAGTTACGTGTTTCGTTCGGATTGGTTGCGTTGTATGAGTTTCTTAGATTATTCTGGAAATTAGTTGTACTATAAAAGATTGGTGCTGGGAAGCACGTATATACATTGTCTTGCATTGTCAGTTGTAGAGACACACAGTTTATCGTAGGTACGTGGCCCGTATAGGGTGTACATTGTGAGAGACACAGCGTAACAGTCGTGTACGTCGTGTGAGGAACTTTGTGTCGCCAGTGTGGACATTTGCAAAAGAGACTTTGTATCAGTGTTGGTGCATTTGGAAATGCATTGTTTGGAGATCGCATCGCTGAATTAAAATATTGTTGGAACTGTTACTCCAGTATTGTCTACATCCTTAAGCCACGTGTGACGGGTTGCAGCTGAATGAAGTTTATTTAAAAAACCTTACGTGCGTGCGTCTGGTGTATTTATCATACTACGACAACGAATCCACCACGTAACACATTGTAAGGCACATTAATCCCTTATCTGCCACTGGACGTATATTTTGTTTCAGAAAATGTTGTTCATTCACGAACCAAAAGTCACAATCGCCCAATGAGCATGGATACACACACATTGGTCTCAGCAAGAGGCATCATCATCATCAGTCCCTTGCCCGTTCTGGACTTTGGGGGGACTGGAAGGCAGCAGCAACAGACAGTGCTCTCCACTGAGTTCTATTTTGGGCGGTGGCAAGCAAGTCTGGCATCTCGAGTTCGGTCCATTCTTTTATGTTTGCGACCCAACTCTTTCTCTGACGACCTCGCCGGCGGCTTCCTTCAAGAGTGCCTTGGAGGATAGTCTTGGACAGGGTGTTGTGTCGGGTCACATGGCCAAACCAAGCAAACTTGCGCCGTTTCACGGTTGCCAGAAGGGGTTCATGTGGGCCCACCAGGGAAGTGACGATGCTCCGTACATATTCGTTGGTCTTGTGCTCGCGGTACGAGATGCGGAGCAACTTCCTCAGGCACTTGTTCTCAAATGCCTGGATTTTCCTTTCTGAGTCTACAAGCAGTGTCCAAGTCTCACAGCCGTAGAGTAGAATAGACACTACGAGGGACTTGTAAAGCCTGTACTTGATGGTGAAGCTGATGGAGTTACTTCGCCAGATCCTGTCCAGCCTGGCCATTGCGGATGTTGCTGAACCTATCCTGATACGGATCTCTGCTATGCAACTACCGTCTTTGGACAAGGTGGCTCGCAAGTACTTGAAGCTATTGACCTCTTCTAGCTTCTGGCCGTTCATGTGGATGTTGCTGCTGCTGTCGCTTGTGGTGTTGATCATCACTTTCCTTTTATCTGTACTGATCTCCATGCCATAAGACCCTGCGCTACTTGAAAGTTTGTCTGTCAGGTTTTGAAGCTCACTATTGCTGCCTGCCATGAGGTCAATGTCGTCTGCGAATCGAAGATTGCACGGGGATCTGCCACCAATAGAGATTGATATATGGTGGTCGTGGAGGGTTTCCTGCATGGTCTTCTCCAGGAATACGTTAAAAAGGACAGGAGAGAGCAGGCATCCTTGACGGACACCTATCGTCGTCCTAAAGATCAAGAAGAACTCGCCTGACTGATTGTTAAGTAGAACCGCGCTGCAGGCGTTCTTGTAAAGCGCTTCCATCATTTAGATCAATCCCTCCTCTATGTTGAACAATCTCATGACTTGCCAGAGTCCGTCGTGCCAGACGCGATCAAATGCTTTCCTGAAATCAATGAAGTTGTGGTAGAGTTCGCGCTGATGCTGCAGATGTTTCTCGATCAGAACGCGGCAGTTGAAAATCTGCTCTACAGTACTTCTTCCAACTCTGAAGCCAGCCTGTTCTTCTGCCAGCAGTTCCTTGGCGAAAGAGGCATAGATCCTCATAAACCTCCCCAACTGCAGGTGCTCATAGGGATCTATGTCTCTTGCAGATGGGTCGGGCTTGTTTTTTTCTCGGCAGTCAAGGGGTTAAGAACATTCATAAAAGAAGTATTGCGAACAGCAGGCCCAATTTATGTCAACACAATCACTGTTACGACTGGCACCACAGCGGTAGATGGATTTACCTTGATGTTTGAAGGGTAGTGCCGCATTATATCAGAACCAGAATGAATGGAAACCATTCAATTCACTGCCAGAGATCGCAAATTGTCTTTCTGATGTCTTCGTGAACTCCACGCGAAAGAACCCCATTCGGACAAAAAACATGGAAGCGCAGTGGAGTCAGCGAGAGGCATATATCCTCATGGGCCCCCGCAATTGCGGGGGCTCATGAGCATCTATGCCTCTTGCAGCTGACGAACATTTTCTCGGCAGTTAATAGGTTAATTAAAATACAGTATTCACAAAAAACAACAACAAAAATCACCTAGAAAATCGTGGGACCCATGACAGCACAATCATTATAACAGCATGCTAACACTTTTCTATCTTCTCAAAGAATAGCACCTGCGTTCCCCTAGTCTTATTATTTGTTTTAGTTCTATTATTATTTTATGATCCTCCTCCTCCTCATCATCATTGTCATCATCATCACTTCATCATCATCATCATCGTCATGATCACTCAGTGCGCAAAACGTCATATTATGTGGGTCCAACTGCTGCTGGCGCCGGCCATAGGACGTTTTATGCACTAGGGTTAGTTTTCTCATGCAGCCCTGCCTCTCCACCGTAGGACGCTACAATTCCTTATCAACCAGAACAACAACAAGCACACAACAACACAACAGAAGCAACTAGTGACAAATTAGCTTGGTCACTAGAACAACTTTGCATGGTCCATCCGTCTTCCTGAACTGAAAAGCTTACCTCTGACTGGTCGCTGGACAGGGTTTTGGGGATTTGGAGGCGCTGGAATGGTTTCGCTTAGTTTTACGAGGCCAGCTGGACCTGGTACAGATATTTAAAAAAATACAAAAAAAAAAACCTAAAAAAAAAAAAAACCTTAAAAAAAAAACCAAAAAAAAAACCCGATACACTCTACTGGTAAACATTTCCCCACAGTTGATGCTCAAGTTTACACAACGCTTCGTGCAAACAGAAACAGACAGATTGACCGTAAATGCTGGATAGTGCCTGATTAGATTGTCGCCTTTCTAGGCGCAAAGCTAATCTGGCACTATTCTTCAGCTATGTCTTTCGATCCAACTCGAGAAGTTAGCTAGCTTTAAAACAGGGGCAAACGATAATAATAATAATAATAATAATAATAATAATAATGATAATGATAATAATAATAATAAAGCAAATTTGTTAAGCGCTTATTCTAAAAGTAGCTCTAAGCGCTGATACAATGAAAAGAGCTTTACATCTTGAAAACATGTGCAACTATTCTATATGTGAAAAATAATTAATTTGTAAGTTTGTCGCAAAAAAAGGAACTGTCTTTCGAAACTTAAAAACGATTATTTATATAAAATGTCTTTATTGAACAGTAAAACAACTCAGGCAAGCACGCACACATGCACACACACAATAGAATTGAAAATGATGGCCGAAGGCCGCGACCAGATGGGGTGAAGAGTTAATTAACGTTTTGTATCATTTGAAGCACCGCAATGACTTTCTTACCTGCACAGGGTATATCTAGGCAAGCTGAAAAAGTAAAATAAATAAATAAATAAAAAATAAATAATAAATAAATAAATAAATAAATAAATAATAAATAAATACATTTAAAAAAAAAATGGTCTCAGCTACCCCGTTGACTGCCACAACTAAATGTCTTCCATTCTACTCCATGGAAGTCATTTACTTATGATTCAAAGAGCTAAATTTACCAGTGACATAAATGAATTAATATATGTTTGGCCCATATATTGCTGTAAAATACAATGATGTAAAGCAGTCATACTCGATCTAAAGACCTTTGTGCTCAATGTGTTAATGATATACACACACACGAACGTCGACATTGTGAACTTTCTATGTGAAATTTCATCATTGAAAAGTGAAACTCAGGCGCTAGGTGCACGCACGCACGCACGCACGCACACACACACACACACACACACACACACACACACACACACACACACACACACACACACACACACACACACACACACACACACACACACACACACACACACACACACACACACACACACACACACAGACAGACATACACACAGTAGAATAGCAAATGACGCTCGAGGGTACCAGATGGGATGAAGTTTTAGTTAAATATTGTAATAATTTGACAACACCACTCCGGCTTCATTACCATCGTAGGTTACCAAGGAGAAAGCTGAAAAATATATAAAGTAATTTGACTCAGAAGGACTTCCATTCCATAGAATGGAATTCATTTAGTTCTGGGAGTTAGAGGGCTAAATTCACAAGTCATATAACAGCAACAGCAACATCAACAACAACAACATCAACACTTACGTGTACATTCATATTCGTCGTCATCATAACGAAAGTCGGAAAGGAGCCCCTCTGCTGTGATCGTTCCACACTGGTTTTTATCGTAATCTTTCAGCCGGTACGCGTGGAACATGTCATAAAAAGATTTGTATTCAACCGTAGGAGCCATGCCGCCGTTGTACCCTGGCCAGATTTCACCAGCAACTGAAACATAATTACGTGGCACACAACCGATAAATTACACATCAACATCACCGGTTTAATCCATTTACCTCCTACGCCAATAGCAGGAGATGAATTGTCCATAATAATTCAGAACTAGTGCCAGGGTAGCGTGGCGCCTGAAGGCACCATACTAATCTGGCATTACCCTCGATTTATCAAGGTCGATCCGATCTTCTGCAACTGGCACATAGTGAGCCTGCTTTCGGTTGTAACTTTGTCATTTTATTCTTCTGTAAATGTTTTAGTGCAGAAAGATCCGGATACAACAAATCGCCAGTGGACCCAAATTTCTGTATGTTATTTCTCATGTT
>BTPG01000003.1:56408790-56479991 GCA_036245525.1 Semisulcospira habei
TTTTTTTTTTTTAATTTATTAATTAATCAAAGTAGCCAATACAATGAAGTGTTTGTGTTCGAATCTAAATGGACATAAGTTACAAGATGGACAATGATTTAGCTGTCTTACAGTTACTGCTAAGTGGAAAAGTGTGTGTGTGTGTGTGTGTGTGTGTGTGTGTGTGTGTGTGTGTGTGTGTGTGTGTGTGTGTGCTCTTGCTTGTCTGCTTGATTGCCGCGGGTATCTGTTCTGATCTTTTAGTGCATGTTTGTGTTTAGGTTCATACATTAAAATAGTCAGAAATGACATTCAATATTCCATTAAAATCAAATTAGGGAGAGCAACTAAACATAGTACGAGTGAAGCCTTACAGATTACATTTTGTTACATGCTCTACTCATTGTATTAAGCATGTAATTTTCCGGACGAGCAAATCCTGCTCCAACATGCAAACTATATCTAGCTTCTTTCCGCATCTATATTTACCAACACACATTTTGGCGACAAGTATAATAGTTAATAACTTTCACGTCACTATTCTGCATGTTGTCAACTTCAAAGCCAAATAACACATCTTTTGCAGTTACTAACTGAAGAGCGATAGAGGTTAGTCTTTGAATATGTTTTGTTGCGCCGCTTTCCCAGAGTTTACGAATTTTATTACAGGACCAAAAGAAATGTTCTATGTAATCTTTGTCATCACAAAAGTCGCATTTTTCAGAAGTCTTAATGCCCATTTTATGCAGAAGAATATTTTTAGGATATATATTATTAAGTATTTTCCAATGTAATAATCGCAGCCTTGTTTCTTTTACACATTTTTCCGCTACAGACCAGTGTGCATTTGACAGAGTAACACCACACTTTCTCTGCCAGAAGGACAATGCTCTAGGCACCGCCGTACTTGCCGTTACCAGAGATAAGCGGATAGCACGGGGTGCATACCGCAACTGAAGCCTCCATATAGTTGCGTGGTACAAAAAATACGCCAGGCTCCACGCGAGCCATACGTGCCCTAAGGGCCGTACACAAAGCGTTATATTCAAACAGCCGGCAAGGCTTGTTGCCGACCATTTGACATATTTGAGGAAAAGATATGATATCACCATCAGACAAGACATCGTCTACAAAGCAAACACCAGCACGCACCCAATCTCTAAAAAACAAACTCTTATGCTTATACATAATTTCAGAATTGTTCCACAAACATTGGTTTTTAAGCTGAAGGGGGAAATCATCTTTTGGTAAAATAGTATTCTTATTATCACACCATGTTGTCAATACGTCCCTCCAAAAAACACTTTTAATCAACCGCAGGCCCGCAAAATGCTTGGCTGCTACATTAGAATGAAAACATGCATACTCTTTGCCCAATGCAGCGGACATGTAACGCGGAATAATTTTCCATTTTTCATAGCCGTTATGTTGAATTCTTAGTGACCATGACAACAAAAATGAAGCCTGCATATCATGGACATTAATCATCTTCATACCAGCATTCTCTGTACCGTTACACATAATACTTCTTTTAACCTTTTCAAAGGCCCGAGTATTGGCATTTCTCTTTTTCCAGATAAATCTGAACAACAGTGTATTAAGCTTATTTAGCATGTCTCTCGGGGCAGACAGTGATTGTAATACAAATGTAAACTGCGACAATAAAAGTGATTTAACAATACATATTTTCCCTGTGATACTAAGATTTCTTTTGGACCATGCTGATATAGTTCTTCGTACTTTATCCAGTCTGTATAGCCAGTTATCCTCAATACTCGAGGCAGGCATGTCACTGCCGAAAACAATTCCCAAAATGTTTAGACGTTTTTTCCAAGTGATTCCGTATGGTTTTTCATGACAGTCTTTCAAAGAGCCAAGCCACATGGCCTCAGTTTTCTTTCTGTTCATTTGCAAACCTGAAAACTTTGAAAACTGCTGAATTAACTCCAGGACCCTTTCGAGATCTGTTTTGTTTTTCAGAAATAAGCTTATATCGTCTGCATACATTGCTAATTTAAGTAAACTAATATCCTCTGAAGTGTGTGTAATAGTTGGGAGACACAGACCCTGCACAGACGGGTCTGCGCGGATTTTAATGGCTAATAACTCTATGGCTAGAACGAAGGCCATCGGAGAAAAAGGACACCCCTGCCTTATTCCTGATCTGACTTTAAAACACTGAGTCATCCATCCCATGTAGTTTAAACAGCTTTCTGTATTACTGGTCAAAACATTCACCCATCTGACAAAGTTTTCTCCAAAACCAAACCTTTGAAATGCCCAAATCATATATTCTTTTGAGACAGAGTCAAATGCTTGCTTGTAGTCTAGCGCAAGTAATATTCCTGGTTTATTTTCTATATTTAGATTGTCTATAGTGTCATCAATAAGTCTGATAACATCACTGATTTTCCTGCCCTTGATGAAACCAACTTGATCCTCATGAACTAAACTACTTATGACTGTAGATAACCGGAGTGCTAGACATTTAGCGAGTATTTTGTAGTCAGTATTTGTCAAAGAGATCGGGCGCCAGTTATTTAAATCTTCTCTAGGCAGCCCTTTCCCTTTGTGTAGTAATGTAATTACAGCACGCCTTTGAAGCACAGACATCTCCCCACGCTCAAAAGCTGCATTGAACGAGTCTAGAACAATGTTTTTAACTTTTATCCAAAAGAATTTGTAAAAAGATGTCGTGAGACCATCAAGTCCGGGAGCAGAGCCATTTTTCATTTTTTTCAATGTGTATGTGAGTTCATCCACAGCAATGTGGTCCTCTAACCCTGTCTTCTGGTCCTCTGTTAACTGAGGAACTTCTACATTAATAAAAGCATTTGCTTCATTTTCTTTTAATTGAGCGATCTTGTCATACTTGTTACTAAAATAGTTAAATTGCCCCAACAGGATTTCTTCCTGTGAGTACACAATACGCCCATCTAGCAAACTTAACTTGTCCATTACCTTAGCATTTGCCTGTGTTCTTTCCAGTCCGAGAAAGTACCGAGTACTCTTTTCGCCTTCTTCAATAAATTTAGCACGTGCTCTGGTCCGGCTGGGCGCCTCGCGCTGTGTACATAGTGTGTATATCTAATTCGTGCTTGATGTGCTCTCTCTGCTTACATAGAACAACATTATTAGGATCAAGCGAGAGACGCTTTTCAATACTGTTAAGCCGTTCTTCCAATACCAATTGTGTATTCCGTTGAGAAGTTCTTTTTCCTTTATGACATAATTAATTCTTTTAATTGGACTTTACAAAAATCCCACCTTGTCTGTGCATCAATGTTAGTATACTTAGTTGTAAAATCATCCAAAAAAGTATTCACCAACTCCACCAGGTTTTTATCATATAGCAGACCGTCGTTAAATTTCCAATAGGAAGGGCCACGTTGCACGTGTGTTATCTTATAGTTCAGAACCACCGACCTGTGGTCTGACTGAGGAACAGACACAATGTCACATGTGAAAATACAGTTCAATGCACTGTCTGAGCATAACATATAGTCCAATCTTCTGGCTAAATAGGGATTGTGTTTACACCACGTATACTCACAGATTAGACCATTAAAAACTCTCCATACATCTGTAAGATCAAAGTCTGACAAAAGATTATTAAAACGTTCCACATCTGTCACCGGGTGTTTCTCACCACTGATGATGTCTAATTTGTTATCAAGAACACAATTAAAGTCACCACACACAATCAGCTGATCCGTGTCGGCACGGTTCAGTAAATTATATAAACAATCAAAAAACAGTTGCTTTTCAGATGAGATGGTAGGAGCGTATACATTCACAACTAACAGTGTTTTATCTTCCCAAACAATATCTACAGCTAGAATTCTATCTGAACAGTAGACACATTTAATTTCACAGGAAACCTTTTTGTTAATTAAAAATCTGCCCCATGCTGTGACAAAAGCCGGGTGCACAAAACAGCTTACCTCCCCATTCCCTTTCCCAGTTTTCTTGTTCCCCATTAATCACATACGATTCCTGGATACATATCACGTCATACGAATTTCGTTTTAATCTATTGAAAAAAGCTTTTCTTTTATTATCATTTCTCAAGCCATGGGCGTTTATAGTAACGATATTGAGTTTATCCATTCACTAAAGCAATATTTTCATATTTACATGTATTAGTATAGGTAGAGACGCTGTTCATTCTCATAGTCCGGAGGCATGGCCGGATCGTCAACACAAGCCACTAACTGAGCACAACCTGACACGAGACAGCAAGTCCATCTCCGTGGAAAGCGAGACCCACATTATAGTACAATGAAAATCTCGTCCTCCACAAACATGCACCCGCTGTCTGTTGCCAAACTAGAGCAGGACAGCAGAGCAGCTTACGTCGCGGCTGCGTCACCAAGTAGGTCAACGGGATTCCCTGCTATATCAGACACAGAATCCTCACCAACTGGTGACGTCACAGTTGCATTTTCCCTGTCGGTGCGTACCGTTCGCTTTCTCTGCGAATCCTCAGACATAGGGCTGCTACGCTGACGTTTGGACACAGAGCACGAGCGCGATCTCCCTGTACCCCGGAAATCCAGGGTGGTTTGTATGGAGGGTCGCCCTCTCGTTATAAAGGGCGTATTGTGGGGATCTATGGATGACACTGGTGTAGATGTGGCCGTGGTGATGGCACTAGTTGTCATTGTTGAGGAGGTGGTTGCCGCGGTCGCCCTTGTAGTCGTCTGATTGCCCGACCCCACGGGCTGGCTGGGGCCTGACGCTGAAGGTCCCAGGGTCGAAGGCCGGGGTGGAGGTCGATGGTTTGAGGTAGGGGCGTGCTGGGCGGCGGAGGGGGTTCCAGCGACAACAGAAGCCCACGAGGAGGGTGGAGGGGGGAAGGGCTGGGGGCAGGTGGGGTCTCCGGCTTTGTGCCCGGGGGTACGGCACGTTCTACAGACGATGTCCATCTCGCAAGTGACCGCCCGGTGGCCCGGTCGTAGACACCTGGAACAGGAGACCGTGGCTGCATTCTGACGCTGTTCCCGGTGGTAGAGACTGGCTGTGCACGCGCCGATCTTCACCTGGTTGGGCAGAGGTTCCCGAGGAATTTCAATGTAGACAAATCTCCTGCCTGTTAGCCACCGCGTCAGGCCTCCACTCTCATCCCTGTCCCTCTCCATCATTAAGTTGGATCGTGGTTTGCAGCCCAGCTTGGTGATTATGGCTTCAATTTCTTGATTACTGTATTACAACGGAACATTCCCGATCATAAGTTTAGTCGTATAGACTTCCCTCCCGTCGTCTGCCGATCGCACTATAAATGGATTTTTATCAAACAGCGTCACTAATTGGCCCCTGACAGTCATGCCCTGCAGCAACAATTTCACCCTAGCCTCGGAAGTCTTAGGATAGAGCCTCCACAGGCCCCCTATTCTCTGAGCACCAATGACCGTGTTGTAGCCGCTGGTACTCTCTGCCGCGGCACACATCTCGCGCACGGAGTAAGGTGGGGAGTTCTCGGCCAAGTGTAGATTTCTGCACGGGATGAACGTGGCCGGGACACCCCTGTCGCCGGTCGTCTTTGCACCGTTGTATGTGTCAGTCATTTTGCAAAGGAACACGTCTAAGAGTACATAGAGTCACAAGTTTTATGCAAAATAAATTAATGATGTCTCACCGACCACTGTACGATTCCTGAGGGTGGGCACGTCCTGTAACTACAGTAAATCGCCAGTGAAAACACAGCACCAAAAAGCGTGGCGAACGACACCATTCGCCTACCGGAAGTCAAAGACAGAGTTACCTATGATATGCTGGCTTGAAATCAAGACTGAATTGGGAATGTCAAACTTGTTTAAATCCTTCAAGTGGTCGTGGGTACTAAACCAATCAATTAGTAAACAAACTCGCCTCCGGCATAGTTTCTGTAGTTAGAAGATCAGTCACATGTCAGAGTTAAAGATCGTTTGTTGTAGATGAGACTTGCGAAATAAAATTAAAGAAGAGATATAATCCATGAAGAAATGTTCATCACAAAAGCTTTGCATCTCCTGAGTCAACTCTGACAGCTGAGCGGTTTGCACGTGATCTGAAGCACATCGGTTCTTGACACATCACTCAGAATATGTCTCAAAAACTGTTTGCCTGCGTGCTGCAGATCAGTGCCACAAAGTTGTTGGCAACGCAAATCAAGTTGAGTGAGTCAGTTTTAGACTTGTGGACGTGAAGTACCATTAAATGGTTCAATCGAGCCTCGTCTCATGCGTGGATCTGTTTTGGTTTTTTTGTTTGTTTCTTTGTTTGTTTTTTTGTAAAAAGGTGTCTGTACATCGCACACCACTATGTGATGACTTGATGTGACCAGTTATGACATGCAATTTATAAATGATTAGTCACGTTTTATGTTAGCGGGGCTGTCGAGTGTATCATCTCCTGGCCGGCCGGGCCGCTTCGACAAAATCCGTCCACTTTGCTAGGGAAGTGATGCTTATTCTTGTTATTTACCACTGAGTCAGTGTTGTGCTATCAAGTTCAGCGGGAACGGCAGTGATGTACTATTTCGACAACTTTATTTGATGGTTGTTGTGTATCAACTAAAACATCGTCTTCATCTTGTAACTGAGTCGGAATTTGGAATATTTTCGTGCCAACCTATGTTTCCAAAGAAGAGCGTGCATAGGAACTCGGGATCAACCAAAAACAGATGTGCTATTCCGGGTTCCATCCTACATTATTCACAGACTAACACATTGCCAGATGTTTATTTGCTGGCTCCACATTGAAAAGCTTGGAAGCATACAGAGAAGTATTTACCAGCGAGCTTCACGACTGACGTTCTTCAACTACTACGTTCCCTTACTGCATTTCATCGCGGCGGCCGTGTTCAGTATGTCGCACGGCGACTAACTCGTGCCACTGGCCGGCCCGCGCGACCTTAGTGCCGACGGAAGTTTCCCATCAAGCCAGTGAACACTGACGACTGTTGTCAGTGTGCGTTTTATTTCATCATAATCACTCACGGCGGCTGTTACCACAATGTGTTAATCATAATAGTGTTGATGGACTTTGTCGGAGCGGTGCCCTCTAGACACTGGCGTTCATTTTTGTTTTTATGTTGCCTAGATCGGAGATCATCTCCGTATCGACGCGGGTATTTCAGTGTTTCTGTTGTTAACTTGTTTTTTTTTATGTACTAGCTTTAGTCAAGTAGGAACTTAATAAATAACATTATAATAGTGTGTTCAGGAGACATAGGGCTGTCTTAGTATTCTGTTTTTGTCAGGGAGGTTCGGCCGGGTCGGGATGAGGCCACTGGCGCCGGCCATTAGATGCCTTGACGACGGGCTTAACCCGTCCCGAGTCATTGTCCATTGTGTAGCGCTGTTATTGTAATTTGTGGAATGAGCGAGTGAGTGAATGTAAGCAGCACCTGTGGTGGCAAATAATGTGAATTTCCCCATGAGGGATTAATAAAGTATTATTGTATTGTATTGTCATTTCTACCACGTTGACTATCTATTCACGTTTTATCTAGAACCTTTCTTGGACATCTGGACGTATACTGATACTTCAACTAACCGATTTCCCTCATAACATTCTGCTTACTCATCCCTTTTGTGCCCCTTATCTCCCTCGGTCCAACCTTGGTCACTATCATAATTCCGTCTCGGTCAAAATATCTATCCGTGTTGACCAACTCGCCCGCCAACATCTTAACACTGACCATCTTTTAACTATACCTAATAGTCACTCTGTGACAATACGAAATGCACAGATACATGGCATAGTGAAAAGGCTTAGACCGTGAAGGTTGACGGGAAAGCGGCAGAGTGAAGCGGCCATGTACGACTGACAGAGGTGGAGTAACGATGATATTTTCTCTCCCGTCCGTCGTATATCGCTAGACATCTCTCATTTTGGCGTCGTGTTTGTCGTCAAGAAGCGTGTCGTAATAACATTTCCCGTAAAAAAAATAAACCTATTACCTCATCGGCGAATGTGTTTCACTGTACACGTCAGAAAAACAGAAAGGAAAATAAAATACTCCCTCAGCCACCTACCGATTTCTTTGTATGGGTGGCGGTTTCAGAACGTATATATGTATTGTCGCCTAGTGTTGGTCTCTGTAGGGGAGGAGACCCATGTATGAAACCCTTAAGCAAAAACGTCTCGCGCGACCGTCCAAAAAAAAAGTAGAATCAATCCCAAACCAGGGTTTGATAGAGATTATATTGGTGCATCTTAGGACAAAGCCAAATTTCAAAATTCGAATCGATGCAGAAGCAGTTCCAGTTTGAAAAAAGTGACACATTGTTTCATATTAGGCACCATTTGCCTAATATGAAACAATAGGGCTCCTATTGTGAAACAGTGTGATTATGCCCTTTTTACAAGTTTCACTTACATTTAGTTGGAAAATTAAGGCATGAGGGATAATTAGCAGACATTATAGGTTCATTTAATATTAAAAGTGTGTTAAATATAATGAGTCATCCGCCACTGGTCCACTATTGGTCCATCCATCCATCATCCTGTGTATATCCAATGGTGACAGATGTTATCATTTTGAATTTCTGAGAGACCATCAGAGCCACAGACTTCTAATTTGGCACAGTGATCATATTTGACAATAGCTTTGATTTTCACTTGCGCGGTGACCTCCATGAAAGGTCAAGGTTACAAAGTTCAATAAACGAGCAATTTTTAAAGAAAATAGTTTAATCTTATTTTATAACTTGCCAAAGAGAAAACTGATGATACAACTTTTGTTTGCAGCTCTACTAAGTTAACCTCTCGTTAAGGTCAAAGGTCACGAGAAGTAAGAAGGTTTTCATTTTAAGTTGTTGTTATTACAGGTAGTTCGTATGTGAACTTTGCAATAAGACCCCAATGGAAATGTATTGCTAGGGCTTAAACTGTCTATGCATATTAATTTGATTGGCTCCTTCCAAAGGTCAAATGGCAGGCATTTCACCAAGTGTGTTGTAAATGTTCTATGTATGGGGGAATAAAAGCTACTGTATTTAGTTTTTCCACCTCAGAAGTAAAACTTGATACAAGCTAGCATTATCGACACAGATTTAGGTAACGGCGTATTCAGAATCAAATTCAGGGGGGAGAGGGGGGGGGGAGTGGTGTTCAAAGGTGCACGGCTCCCAGGATATTTTTTAATGTGTAATTTTCCATTTTGGGGAGTTTGGAACCCCCCCCCCACCCCCCCACCGCCCCTCCCCCACCCCCCAAACACACACACACACACCTTCCAGCGCCTCTTCCTGGAAATTGTAAACGGCCCGTTGTGTGATTTTTCGCCCATTGGTGAAAAGTTCTCCAGACCTTTCTCACCCTTCCCGCGACCTCCCAACCGCACTAACACCAGCACCACCCGCCCCTCGTTTGATAGTCAACAAGTGGCGCATTTGTAGGTCCTCACCCTCTTCACATTCTCAGCAACTGTGACTCCACCGACAGGAAGAGTTCCCATGAAAAGGTCTACGGAATTTCCCGCACGTTTTTTTTTTTTTTTTTTTTTTTTAAACTGCCCTATACCTTAAAGAGGGGTCAGTCACAATAGTATTTGTGACATAACATGCTTACTTAGATACTTTCAAACTTTTGCTCCCAATGTTAACTTTTTTAAAATGTGTGTTCGAAAAATGACTAATCTTTACAAACACATCGACCTGGGGTGACCTTGACCTTTTCTACAGGTGAAATATGTAGTGTAAAGTTGTTCTTGTAAACTAGAGTTGTGTCGAGTTTAAAGTCTGTGAATGTTATAGTCCCAAGAAATTGCCTTATGCAAACCGCACGCATACACACACGACGGCTGAAGAGCGGCTGCATGGACGTTTGGTGACTACATTTATACTGTTTCACATTTGCCGTCACACCTAAGGTTCTTAAAAAGCTGTACCTGGTGCATCCGAATCTGGCACAACCAGCACTGCTAAAAAAAAACCGCAGCAGACAGAACTAAACCAACTCAGCATGCGATACTTTCTGCAACAACTGAACATAGCGGTAACTGGAGATCCTTGCGCGCATATCCCCCCCCCCCCCCCCCCCCGCCCCCAATCCCTTCCTGCCCCCACATCAGTTTCACACCCCTCCCCCCTCTCCCCCGCCCCGGCTCCTGCTCCGCCCATCTCCTCCTCCCTTGAAGTTGACTATTGAAGAAGCAAAAAAGAAAGGGAGGGAATTAGACAAGAGGAGACGGACAATTGGTGGCGGAGTCAACTCTCAAAGAACAATAATAGCGCACGGGCCACACAGGGCAATTAGATTATACCCCCTTTTCACACACTGTTCTCTATTAGCCTCTTGCAGCATAAAGATATGAACGAAGAACCTCTCTGCCAAAACAAAAACAAAAAAAATCCACCTGGAGCATATCACGAGAGAAATATTTGTAGCAATCTTTAAGCAAATTGTCTGTTAGCGTTTCAACTTTCGCAACACTCTAATGCATTAAGTACCCCATGACAAAACTGTCATCTGCAAGCCTGCGTCCAATCGTACTAAAACATGCCCCACAATGATACAGGCACCCATGAACACATTAGGTCAACTCAAATTACCCAAATTCTCAGCTTTTTCACACCACCTGTCATGCCTCTTGCCGCTCAAAATGTCCAAACAGGCGAAAATGGGAACTTTAACGCCCTGAAAAATTGGCAGAAAGACAGGACATTTTTAGAACTATGTCTCACGGAATTGTTACTTCATTAACCGGACGCAATAATTTATTGCCCTGTGTGGCCACAGGACAGGAAACCCATGCACACGTCTTCCCGGCAGCGTTTTTACGCCTCTTAAACAGAGGCTCGCGGTTGATGTCCCGGGACATAGCTAGGCTAGGCTTCCTTACACTGTGGACAGCGAAAAAGGGCCGCGTGCTGCATCGGGAACAAAGAGAAGAATGTTTTTCACATTCATAGGCTGAACACCCACCTCCGCTTTCCGAGGAACTCAACCCTGGTGTGTTGGCCTGTGATTTTGAACCTTTGCGGCTGAAAAACGTAAGGTCCAAATCATGATCACATACCAACACACAAATGACCGCCAGCAAAGAGTGTCACAGATCCTCTTCAGAGCCGTCAGCTGGGTGACTGACGAGCGCGGGATTTTATAAGCGGACATGGAATAACGGGTTATTAATAGTTCAAAGTTGGCTGCGTTCCGTAGAACCGTTCTTAGTGTACACTACACATTAAAAAAAAAAATTAAAACTTTACAAAGTTTTGGTTGGTTGGTTGGTTGGTTAGTTCGGGTTTAACGTCCACAGCACCGAGGTGATCATGTAGGCCGATAGCTGTTCGCCGTTTATACGAGAGCGTGCTTGAGGCGTATAGGCGTATTGAGCGTGCTTGAGGCGTATTAAGGCTAGCCGACCATGAGCTCATCTGCTGGTCGTCAACATATTGAAATGACAGAGGTAGGTGAGGAAGGTTTTTTTTTTTTAATCTTCTGCTTTCTTTGGCATTTTGTACAGAGGCAGTATGCTGGAATTTGCTTAAAATATCTTGATAGATGAGAAGAGACATGTTTGGTGCTTTGAATCATACCAGCCTCGGCTTAACCAGCGGACTCTTTTGGCCTAGTTTGAGTTGCCAAGCGGATGGGGATTTGAGATGTGTACCAGTTTCGGCTGCGCTTGGATATAGGGTTGGTACAAAATCATGTTGATAACCAGGGAATGAGCCTGGCTATGTCTTTTTTTGTGTGCATGGCAAATGTGCATCAAGTCGGCGGTAGTGTTGTTTAAGGGATTTAAAAATTAGAGGATGACTGGGACAGACTAAGGCTAAGGCGTTTTACTAATGGGAATGAAGGGGAGGCCGCCCACTGTGTGCTTTGACCTGCTGCTGCTGCATGTACAACTACTGTTAGATGGCGCTGCAGTGCGAGTGGAGTCCGAAATAGCTCAGGCGTTTACGCGTCGGAGCAGGAGAGCGAAGGGAATCGCCGGATCATCAGTCATGGGTTCGAATCTCCGTCCCGGCCCGGTAGCTAGACTCGCAATCCAGTGGGAAAAGACGGGCTTGTTCAATAGCATGTCCGTTGAAAGGTCCTGGTAAATCAAAGTGGCACAGTTGGAGTGCGTCTGAGTTGATCAGTGTCAGGTCGCCGTACTCCATAGATCATAGATTTCTCTGTCCCCCGGCATAATCCGCCCTTCACGGCCGTCCATTATCACTTCGGTGCGCGTGGACGTTAAACCCGAACTAATCCGCCAACCATGCAGTGCGAGACTGATGTGACTAGTGAGATGTCGTTTGCCGCAAACGAGAACGAACTCATGGCGGATAAACTAGTTTCTACCACCGATAAACATCTCCAAACATCTCCAAGATGCATAGACCCTCTTGAGCCCGGACAAACATCTACAAGAAGCATAGATCCTCATGTGCCCGAAGGGCACATGAGGATCTATGTTTCTTGGAGATGTTTGGAGTGCTGTCTGTGCCTATGGAACAAGGAGGTTGATGATCCGCCGCAACTTCGCTCTTGTTCCTTGTTGGGAGTCGTTTGTCGCAATAGATACCTCACTCTAATAAGGAGAGAAAGATCGGTTCTGCCTGTCTCGGGTGCATATGCTTCATGATCAATTGCTTTCCAAAAAAAAAAAAAAAAAACAACAACAAAAAAAAACTTTCTTTTAAAAAAAATTAAAACAAAATGTTAAAAAACAGCACGATGTAGGAATATGGTTCTTTGATCCTTCAGCTGCTAAACTTGAAGAGAAACTTCTCTCGTCGAAGAAATGCAGAGTAGGAGAAAAGTCGTGTGTTGCAAGGGACTAAACTCGGGAAGCTTGGAAATTCCGGCTTTAGCAGACTAGCTCCCTTTGCACAAGCGAACGCCTCCTTACATGCAGACGATCCACTGTCCATTATTTTGTTTCTTTTTCTCTTTTGTTAGTTCGTGTGAGGCATCGCGATCTTTTTAACGCCTTAACCTTCGGGGCAAGGCGAACTCTTTCATCTGTAAGAGACATAAATCCGCAGGAGCCCCCGCTTTTGCAGAGGCTCCTGAGGAATTATGTCTCTTGTTTATTACATAAAACTTGCGGCTTTTGTACAGATTAGATCCCTTCGCACATGTAGACAACTGCTTGTATGCTAGTGATCAACTGGCCATGACTTTTTTTTTCTTTCTTTCTTTTTTCTTTTTTTTTTTTTTTTTTTTTTGGGGGGGGGGGGGGGCGGGGGGGAGGAGGAGAGGGGGGGGGGGTTGTGTGTGTGTGGGGGGGGGGGGAGGGGGGAGGGCGATTAGCACGCTCGTGTGAGGCGTCTACGGACGTTTTCAAATCAGTGATCAGACTGAGTGTTTGAAATCTTTGTATACAAAATTATCCAATCCGCCTCAGCATGGAACATGGATACAAATTCTGGTCAGCAAGAGGCGTAGGTCCCCGCACGTCTGGGGGCTCATGAGGATCCATGTGCCTTGCAGATGGATTGAATTCACCGGCAGTGAAGAGGTCAAGTGTTGCTTTAACCCATTCAGCCCTGACGCACAACAGCAGGAGATCGGTCGACCATGATAATTCAAGGGTAGTGCCAGATTGGCTTGGCGCCGATCGGCGCCAAGCTAATCTGGCACTACCCTTGAATTATTATGGTCGATCCATCTCCTGCAACAGATACCCAATCGTTAGATGACGACTCCAAAATTTGGGAAATACGTGCGTCGGGCTGAATGAGTTCAATGTCAAACGGGTGGGGGGGGGGGGGAGGGAAGGGGGATGGGGGAGATGGTTTTCTTCTATGAAAACCTTTTCGTATAATTACACTACACCGCATTTAAAGCGACCTGTTCCAGACAACAACAACAACAACAACAAAAAGCCTTAATAGGTGGCAAGATCTTCGTTATAACTGTACGTCGCGTAATCATGCTGACAAACTTAACTTCTCGATCTTCATAGTGAACCCCGCAGCTGCTGGCGTCAATTTGTATCCAGGTTCCTTGGGCGTCGAACAAGCAAAGACTTCAGAAACAAAATCTGCGATCACTGACAGTGAAGGGGTTAAAGTCTGTTGCTGGGTTAATGGCTGTGTAAAGCTTTGCCACTGGCTGTAAAATACTTTAAAAGGTCACTCAGGGCAGACGTCATTTCGGCCCCCCTTGCTTTTCACACGCCGGGAAACTAACATGAAGAGGAAACAGAGAGACGAGTTATCCGCAAAAGGCACGTGATAGTAAGACCATTTTGTGAAAGGCGAGATTTTCATTGTAATACAATTGAAATTTCGCTTTTCACAAACGAAGGACTTGCTGTCTTTTAGTTTTCACACAGCGGTTATGCCTGAACTCGACTAGTAGTTCAGGCTTCTGGAGAGCCCTTTTTATTATGATGTGTGTTCTGGTGTCAGTGTGGTTTATTCTCTTCCCTGCCACCGGACGCACCTTTCGTTTCTCAGTGAAACTGTTGCTCATTCCCAACGACCGAAAGACACATATGGAGACAAAATGGACTGAGCAAGAGGCATAGATCCTCATGAGCCCCCGCGACTGCGGGGGCTCATGAGGATCTTTGCCTTTTGCAGTTGGACTTCAGTTCGTTCACTTTTCTCTCAGTGAGTGTGGTTTTGAAGAACACGTCGTCGGTGTCAAGCTTTATGCCCTCAGGGCCTGGCAGCTTTCTGACAAACGCGCGATATGTTCTTCTTCTTGATGTTTATTGTTGAGAGTCAGCATGAAAATTAACCCAGTAAGCATGCATACACATAATCTGGCCGACATCAGCCAGAGGACCATCAGCTTGTAATAGTGAAGTTAGTAAATCAGTATAGATCTAGGACAAAGCAGAAAATAGAAACCCACATAGATCCGGTTCCACAGAGCAAACGAAACTCAACTTTCTTAATGGGGCCAAAGAAAAACAAAACACAATAATATATGTATGAGACCGATTGACTGATTGATGGATGGATTGAATGTTGATTGATTGATGGATGAATGGATGGATGGACAGACAGACGGACGGACGATGGATGAATTGATTGATTGATTGATTGATTGATTGATTGATTGATTGATTGATTGATTGATTGATTGATTCATTGATTGATTGATTACTGTGCTGGTGTAATACGCCAAAATGGCAAAGGTCCGACTGCTCCACTAAGTCAGTTTGGCGAACGCCGTATCCACTGACCTAGGATCACACTGGTATTTTTGCTTGAGGAAGTTGACACGCTAGGATGTCCCTCACATCAGACCAACCGCGGGTTACTGTTCCTTGCGCCAACATTACTTCGGGTCCATCTGGCGTGTTACATCGGCTGAGTGAGGGGATAGAGAAAACATGTCTCTTTGTTTTTCACTGACAAGACGTATGCTCGCGCATCATAATTTTAATTACAAGTATTTTGTATGCACGCTCTGCCAGTGACAGCAACTCTTTCGCGTTTGGTCCGAACAGCACGAAAACCAAACCAAGGGTGCTCGAGTCGGTGTTGGTGGTCGATGTTTTCCCTGTCCACTGACAACGTCAGTGGACAGGGAAAACATTGACCGCCAACACCGACTCGAGCCCGGTGAGCTGTCTCGCTGTTGGAAGGGCAATTAGCTGTGTGTGCAGTCCATTCTGCACAGTTTGTTAGCGGGTCCCTGCGCGCGGCTTATACCACGGTGGAGGCGCAGAACCTTGGAACGAATGTACACACAACACGCCCAACATACAAGAGGCAGAGATCTTCATGCGCCCGCGCAGGGTGCTGGTGCACGGGCGCATGAGAATCTATGTCTCTTGCTGGCCCGAGTGACGGTCAATATTGTGATGCAGGGTTAGTTTTCTCCGGTTTGTTGCGGGGTCTCCGCACGCGGCTTACCGGCCTTAAACCATCGCAGTGCCCGGAGAAGGCGAAAATAAAAACTGAATTGAAGTGAACGCGATCCCCAAGACTAGGACACATAGCTTCTCGTGAGCCTGAAATTTCTTTGGTCCTGGCAGTCTTGCTACTGGACGCAAGTTTCTTTTTGTTGTATCTGAAATCTTTAGTTCATTCAGCGACACTAAAAGACACAGTCGTTTGAGAACCATGGGTACTGATTGCTCTCAGAAAGAGTCATGGATCCTCATCAATGAGCCCCCGCAGATGCGGGTGCTCATGAGGATCTATGTCTCTTGCAGCTGGGTCGTGTTAGTCTTGTCTCGGCAGTGAATAGATTTAACTCTTTCGAGACATGTCGCATCCGGATTCGCGGCCTAAGGCCGCGAATCCGGATGCGACTCGTCTCGAAAGTGTTAAAGGGTTACGCTAAGGGTTTGCGGACGAATCTTTTATTCTCGGAAAAAAACAGTCAGTGGGTCAAGGCAGATGTTTCTGTCACGATGGAGGAGATGAAAGCGACTGGTAGGCCCTATAGCATCAAAGAGATCCGCCGCTCCTCGGCGGGATTGGTACGTACGGTTCGCCAATAGAACGGGATCTCACTGTTGATTCACCTCAGATACAGATTATTTACCCTTCTTTTTCCAATGCACGAGAAAAGACACACTGACAGTGAAGGGGTTAAAGTCTGTTGCTGGGTTAATGGCTGTGTAAAGCTTTGCCACTGGCTGTAAAACACTTTAAAAGGTCACTCAGGGCAGACGTCATTTCGGGTCCCCCTTGTTTTTCACACGCCGGGAAACTAACATGAAGGGGGAACTGAGAGACGAGTTATCGGCAAAAGGCACGTGATAGTAAGACCATATTTGTAAAAAGCGAGATTTTCATTGTGATACAATGGAAATTTCGCTTTTCACAAACGAAGGACTTGCTGTCTTTTAGTTTTCACACAGCGGTTATGCCTGAACTCGACTAGTAGTTCAGGCTTCTGGAGAGACCCTTTTATTATGGTGTCAGTGTGGTTTATTCTCTTCCCTGCCACCGGACGCACCTTTCGTTTCTCAGTGAAACTGTTGCTCATTCCCAACGACCGAAAGACATATGGAGACAAATTGGACTGAGCAAGAGGCATAGATCCTCATGAGCCCCCGCGACTGCGGGGGCTCATGAGGATTTTTGCCTTTTGCAGTTGGACTTCAGTTCGTTTACTTTTCTCTCAGTGAGTGTCGCTTTGAAGAACATGTGTCAAGTGTTGACTTTATGCCCTCACGGCCTGGCAGCTTTCTGACAAACGCGCCATATGTTCTTCTTCTTGATGTTTATTGTTGAGAGTCAGCATGAATATTAACCCAGTAAGCATGCATACACATAATCTAGCCGACATTCGCCAGAGGACCATCAGCTTGTAATACTTAGTGAATTTAGTAAATCAGAATAGATCTAGGACAAAGCAGAAAATAGAAACTCATCTGGGGCCAAAGAAAAGCAAAACACAATAATATATCTATGAGACCGATTGAATGGTTGGTTGGTTTGAATGGTTGGGTTTGAATGGTTTGAATGGTTTGAATGGTTGGGTTTGAATGGTTTGAATGGTTGGGTTTGAATGGTTTGAATGGTTGGGTTTGAATGGTTGGGTTTGAATGGTTTGAATGGTTTGAATGGTTGGGTTTGAGTGGTTTGAATGGTTGGGTTTGAATGGTTTGAATGGTTTGAATGGTTGGGTTTGAATGGTTTGAATGGTTTGAATGGTTGGGTTTGAATGGTTTGAATGGTTGGGTTTGAATGGTTTGAATGGTTGGGTTTGAATGGTTTGAATGGTTGGGTTTGAATGGTTTGAATGGTTGGGTTTGAATGGTTTGAATGGTTTGAATGGTTGGGTTTGAATGGTTTGAATGGTTGGGTTTGAATGGTTTGAATGGTTTGAATGGTTGGGTTTGAATGGTTTGAATGGTTTGAATGGTTGGGTTTGAATGGTTTGAATGGTTGGGTTTGAATGGTTTGAATGGTTGGGTTTGAATGGTTTGAATGGTTGGGTTTGAATGGTTTGAATGGTTTGAATGGTTGGGTTTGAATGGTTTGAATGGTTGGGTTTGAATGGTTTGAATGGTTTGAATGGTTGGGTTTGAATGGTTTGAATGGTTGGGTTTGAATGGTTTGAATGGTTGGGTTTGAATGGTTTGAATGGTTGGGTTTGAATGGTTTGAATGGTTTGAATGGTTGGATTTGAATGGTTTGAATGGTTGGGTTTGAATGGTTTGAATGGTTGGGTTTGAATGGTTTGAATGGTTGGGTTTGAATGGTTTGAATGGTTGGGTTTGAATGGTTTGAATGGTTGGGTTTGAATGGTTTGAATGGTTTGAATGGTTGGGTTTGAATGGTTTGAATGGTTGGGTTTGAATGGTTTGAATGGTTTGAATGGTTGGGTTTGAATGGTTTGAATGGTTTGAATGGTTGGGTTTGAATGGTTGGGTTTGAATGGTTTGAATGGTTGGGTTTGAATGGTTTGAATGGTTGGGTTTGAATGGTTTGAATGGTTGGGTTTGAATGGTTTGAATGGTTTGAATGGTTGGGTTTGAATGGTTTGAATGGTTGGGTTTGAATGGTTTGAATGGTTGGGTTTGAATGGTTTGAATGGTTGGGTTTGAATGGTTTGAATGGTTTGAATGGTTGGGTTTGAATGGTTTGAATGGTTGGGTTTGAATGGTTTGAATGGTTTGAATGGTTGGGTTTGAATGGTTTGAATGGTTGGGTTTGAATGGTTTGAATGGTTTGAATGGTTGGGTTTGAATGGTTTGAATGGTTGGGTTTGACTGGTCTGACTGGACTGGTCTGACTGGACTGGTCTGACTGGACTGGACTGGTCTGACTGGACTGGACTGGTCTGACTGGACTGGACTGGTCTGACTGGACTGGTCTGGTCTGACTGGACTGGTCTGGTCTGACTGGACTGGTCTGGTCTGACTGGACTGGTCTGGTCTGACTGGACTGGACTGGTCTGACTGGACTGGACTGGTCTGACTGGACTGGACTGGTCTGACTGGACTGGACTGGTCTGACTGGACTGGACTGGTCTGGACTGGACTGGACTGGACTGGACTGGTCTGGACTGGACTGGACTGGTCTGGACTGGACTGGACTGGACTGGACTGGACTGGTCTGGACTGGACTGGACTGGACTGGACTGGTCTGGACTGGACTGGTCTGGACTGGACTGGTCTGGACTGGTCTGACTGGTCTGGTCTGACTGGTCTGGTCTGACTGGTCTGGTCTGACTGGTCTGGTCTGACTGGTCTGGTCTGACTGGTCTGGTCTGACTGGTCTGGTCTGACTGGTCTGGTCTGGACTGGTCTGGTCTGGTCTGGTCTGGTCTGGTCTGGTCTGGTCTGGTCTGGTCTGGTCTGGACTGGACTGGACTGGACTGGACTGGACTGGACTGGACTGGACTGGACTGACTGACTGACTGACTGACTGACTGACTGACTGACTGACTGACTGACTGACTGACTGACTGACTGACTCACTGACTGACTGACTGACTGACTGACTGACTGACTGACTGACTGACTGACTGACTCACTGACTCACTGACTCACTGACTCACTGACTCACTGACTGACTGACTGACTGACTGACTGACTGACTGACTGACTGACTGACTGAGATTTTTTCAGATTAGTAAGTTGACTTATGAAGGTTTAATTTCAGTTCCGGCGATAGACTCACTATGCCATTTCAAGGGTGGTGCCAGGACAGCTTGGCGCCCCTGGGCGCCAAGGCTGTCCTGGCATCACCCTTGAACTATCATGGCCAACTTTATCTCATATGACAGCGTATCGGGATTCAAAGGGTTAACAGAGGTTTTCTACGATGGAACTCCTCTGCGTAAAAGGGAGAGTGAGAGCAGACAAGTCTTTATTTTACGACATTCAATCTGCACGCTACGTTTGCCCGTGTCAGCATTAGAGTGTTTACTGAAGTAACGAGCGCAAATCGTACTAGTACCGTAGGGCGCGACTGCATGTGTACTACTGCATCTATCACTTAGCGATAACGATACCAGTAAGGTACTCCGAACGGTGTACTACTGCATCTACCACTTAGCGATAACGATACCAGTATTACTCCGAACGGCCGATGCGCAAGCGGTTAAGAGAAGGGATAGAATTTATGAGAAGGAAGGCAATTCATCCAAACAACACTTTAAACTTCTTCGAACTTGAGTGCCAGAAGAGCGAGATTGGTGACATCCATGTCTTTGTCCCAGACCAGACCAAATCGGATCAAGTAGCATTTCAGCTTCCAAGATGATGAGAAACCAAATAAAATGCATTAACACAGAGTGGCATGTGCGACGAATCATTTATTGCAGTACGAGACGAACAGAAACAAACGAAGCCCGTGCCGCCATTGACTGATTTTAGTAGCTTCAATAGCATGCTTGTTCACTGCTCGAAAACTTAAAATAAATCACACCCAAAACTGGTGGTATGCAGCTGTAATATACTGAGCCACTTTAGAAACTCACCACACAGAGAAACACGCAACATCATAGAAAACCCATAAGAAAAAACTTAAGACTGGATTTTAATGATTTTGCAAATGCATTGACTGATAACGTGAACACAAAAATAAAGACAGTTTTTGAAAGGAATCATGAGCAGAGTTCTTCGAAGTGCACATAGGTCAAAATTACAGTTCCACAGTTTTTTTAAATAAAGGGGTTTGGTCTTTAATACCGTGTATGGCCACCTCCAGCAGCAATGCAGGCTGTGCAGCGCCGCCGCATCGAAGCCACGAGATGCTGGAAGAATGGCTGACGCAGCTGGTTCCACTCCGCTTCCACCAGGACCTGCATCGGTTCTGGTGCGGTTTGAGGAACATGGATGTGCTGCATTGCTCTGCGTCCCAGTGCATCCCATGCGTGCTCAATAGGCGCCATAACCGGGGAAAGTGAAGATCATTTGAGTAGAGTACTCCTCCTCAATGATGCTGGGTCCATTTAAACTGCACCTGAGCCCAGCGAAGGCGCCACTGTCGGTGTCGAGGCGTCACAATCGGCCCCACAACAGGCCGTCTGGCGTGCAGTCCTGCCGCTCAAAGACGGCACCGCGCAGTTTCAGCGGATACTGGACCACGCGTGCCAAGAAGTGTTTGTGCTGTATGCGTAGCTGGCCTGAACGTGTCTCGAAGATGAAGCTGTCTTATGTAGGTGTCTTGCCAACGGGTGGTGACCCTGGGTTGCCCTGGACGAGGTCGATCTGCAGTGTCGCCAGTGTTTCTAAACGGCCTTTCTGCTAGATGCATAATGGTGGTGTGGTGACAATGTCACCGATGGGCAATCTCTCTACGGGATAAACCCGCGGCCAGCATTCCAACTGCTGTCTTGCGCATTAAGTGCGGCATGTCTCTCTCTTACGGACAGGACGAGAACACCAGCACTGAATGCTTTTCTGAATAGTCTTATTACGCACTCTTTATTGACGGTAATAAAAACAAAGTGTGAGCAACCGTTCACCTTTGGTCGAAAAAAACATTCATGCTGCACGTTGCACGTGCCATTGACAGCGCGGCGATCGTGACCTAATTTTGTCGTCAGTTGTCTAATAACTTTGTATGACTTAGTCACTGCAGTATCAAAGCAAACTAGTGGCGAACAACAAAATGGCGGACACAAATAGAAGTGGTGAGTTTCTAATGTGGCTCAGTATAAATGGGTAGGTATCAATCTAGACATATAACATAATTATGGCGTGAAAAAGCTAGCTTTTTGTTAAATTGGCTTACCATTCACTGTTCGTAATTTTCCTTTTACCACAAGCCGTACGCAAAACTTAGGCAAATCTCATAAACTCCAACCTCTGACCTGTGAACTGCAAAACAACACTGACATCACCACGCAAAATAGTTACGACTACCACTAAGGCGTTCCGCTTAATCTTTCTATTATTGTAAGACATTCTAAGAGCATTTATTAAAGGAGAACTATTAATCCTAAATTGCCTGGCGCGGGTCGCTTTAACTTTTGGAAATTTAGTTTTTCTTAACCCATTTATGCCTGAATTTTTATTTTTTGTCAAAGTATCAAAATTACATTCTTTTGACGCTAACATTAGCAGAACTAAGTGTAGTTTTGGAATCTCTATTGTTGTTATTGATTTTTAAAAGATGAAATATAGGACGCCAGGACTGAGAGGGTCGGTTGTTTTTTGTTTTGTTTTTTTACATTATTGTTTTAACGCTATTGAAGTGCTGTTTGAAACCAAATTTATTTGAGCAATGCAGATTGTTTCGTAGTTACATCAGTTCAGTTCAGCTCATTTCGGTCAAGATGAGATTTCTGCGCTCAGAAAGGCCCATAAGCACTCCACTCCACGAGTCAGAAGTGTTCTCAGAGCTTCTTTCGATGTCGTGTCCGTATTGGTCTGATTTACTATGGATCTTTTACGTCCTTTCAAGTGTGCCGAATGCGGGCTGCGTTTCTGCACACCTCTGCTACGGAGGCGATCGATTATGTGGTGCCTTTTGACGCTGTTCCATCAGTTTTGTAGTCCAAAAGGTCAGATTGGTTTGCAGCAGGTTGCTGTCCACGACCACAGTTTTGTGGGCAGTTTATTTGGTATGGAAAGCCACCATACAGCGGTCGTGTACACCAACTTTACATGTCATGCATCAGTGTTCGTCTTCATACCGCATCCTGCATACCGCACACCGTATCTGCTTGGGCCACGGCTCAATCCGATGATCCATGCGGTCAAATCGCACAGCAAAAGGGAAACGTTTGTCCAGTGCAGGAGAACGGCCACCAGGGTGTCAGGCACCTTTATGTTTTGGAGAATGCGACAGGCAGGCAGAAGCCAGAGACTGGCGGATGACAAGGAGGTCCAGGGGCTGATCCTTGCTGGCTGGAGTGGTCCTGTATAGACGTCAGTAGGCAGTAGGCAAATATGGGCCACCACCGCTTTTTGTAAAGGATGGCAGTGTGATATCTGTCCACATATTGGTCCATCCGATCAGTGCCCCTCATTGTCTCATTGTAGTGCTGGATGACTAAGCAACTGTGTAATCCGTTGACTCTCGGCTCTTAAACAACGCATGGCTGATTGGGATGGAGCCCTACATTGAGACATCGTTGATAATGTTACCACGAACGACAACCAGCCCGGTGTTGCTGTCTGCGGCGTATTCATGTTTGGTCATCTCCGTGTCTTTGAAAGTCTTCAGGAGACAGTCTGCAAAGCGGTTTGGGCCCGTGCAAGCTATGCCATTTTTGTTGCCTCAAAAAGTTGACGTGGGTCTTCAGGCAGCTTTGAAGTATTAAGTGGCTCCGAGGTCCGTTTGAATCGGTCTTTCTGCCTTGACGAGAGATACAAAATTTTCCACAGTCTAGTGGAAGCTACTTTGAAATTCAAATTAGTTGCTATCCTGGCCTTTTGGGGATTCCCTCACACTTTTGCAAGAGGCTGTTTTTTCTTCCCGTCACTTGTACTTGGGGCAGCTGGATCCGGCTGTGTACTCTTGTTCTCCAGACAATCATGTATGACGTAACATGAATTATGACCTTGTGAGACAACTGCTCAATCTGAAATGATTGACTGACCGACTAAATAAGAGACACAACAAAGTAGCCCCACCCCCTTCCCCCTTACCCCTCCTACCCCCTCCCCCCTCCCCCCCAGTTTTCCAGATCAATTTACTATGGCAGTTGCCTGAAAGATGTTGTTTTCCTGTAAAATGCCGTTCATATCATGCACGCTTAGAATCCTGAAAAATAATAGATTTGTATACTTGTGAAAGCTCCTACTCTCTCAGTCCTAGCGTCCTATATAATTATATAGGTCGCAACTTTCATGACGGGCTGCAACCACAGAAAGCAGTGCGGAGACACATTGCAAAATGTGTTTGTTTATTTCATCATAGCCTACAACTTTCCTTGAAAGACATTATCAGAAAATTAAATAGATAAAGTTGTATGGACATACGTTTGTGAGCTCGTTCTCAGTCTGTCACTGTTGCATTGCGTCAAGCCCGGATAAGGTTAAAACCATTCAAGCATTCGATAAACGATACGTTTGCAGCCATTGATGCGGGGCCCCTGGAATGAGCAGACTGTCGCTGGATGTCCCCACCACCCCCACCCCCCACCCCCACCACCCAAGAAAACAACTGACTGCCATTTGGACTTAACACTTTTCCTGCCAAAGAACGAAGGCCTACATTTGTTTCTGAATCTATCTGTGTTCACTGAACAACCAAAAGCCGCGACTGCCCAAAAGAACATGGACATAGAGCAGTCGCGGGTCGCATGAGGATCTCTGCCCCTTGCAGTTAACACTCGTTCACTGTTTCTCGGCAGTGAAGGGGTTAAACAGGGTAGAGTCTCTGGTTGCAAATGTAGAGGTGTATTTGGTGAGTGCCTGGCTGATGGACGAAAACTGTTAGCGAGTCCCCTCTAAAAAAAAAAAAAAAAAAAAAGCAGGAGTCCCAGTAGCAAAACGTCTACGGGCCCACGACGACCGCAGTGGGCCCGCGCACAGCCGTGCGCGGGCCCACTGCGGCCGTCGTGGGCCCGATGACTTTTGACTACTGGGAGTTGAATGTATGAATGGACCATCCCTCGTTTGTCTCTTTGCCAGTCAGGCAGGCTTTACCCTTCGCCAGCATTGTTTCTGAGACTGTCAGAATTTCAATGGCACATTACTCGAACCACAAGCGTGGGATGAACGTTGTGTAAATTATCACATCGATAACAATGATAGTAGGAAAAAGCACAGTGTACCGTTTCCTATTGCCATTGTTACTGAGGAAATCGATTACGCAGCAGTCATCCTTGGCCTGTGACTCGGACTTGTCTAAACGTTTGCTTGTGGTGAGAAACGGAGAGCGAGAGGGATGAATTTGGGGGATGGGGGGGGGGGGGGGGGCGGCGTATGTGTGTGTGCGTGTGTGTGTGAGGTAGGGTGATGGTAAAGTGGTGGTGGTGGTGGTGGTGGTCGCAGAAGGTCAACACACATGAACGCGACACGAGCAAACAAGGCGAGGGTGTGAGGGTGAGTGAGAGGAGTACCACACTGTGTGGCCAATGTGACAAAAATGAAAGGTCATGTTGACAGTTTCCATTCGAGAGTTTGTGAGTTTTTGTTTAAAGCAAGTGGAAGGAGTGTTGATGGTGAGTGTGTGGTGGTGGCGGAAGTAGCTGGTGATGGTTGTTGTGGAACTATTGTTGGTGGTGGTGATTTGTTTATGTGTATTGTGTGTGTGTGTGTGTGCGTGCGTGCGTGAGTGCGTGCGTGCGTGCGTCAGTGTGCGTGCCTGCGTGCGTGTGTACCAGTGAAAAAGAGGGTAAATAAACTTGTGAAAAACTGGAATCCTAGCTATGCTGAGGAGCAAAAGAAATGCGACATTCTCGACGCACTTATTACCCAAATTTTGGAGGCGTCATCTAACGACTATGTACCTGTCGCAGGAGATGGATCGACCATGATAATTCAAGGGTAGTACCAGATTAGCTTGGCGCCTACAGGCGCCAAGCTAATCTGGCACTACCCTTGAATTATCACGGTCGACCCATCTCCTGCTGTAGTGAGTCAGGGCTGAATGGGTTAAATAAAATTGACCTGGCCCCGCTCCTCATTGCAGAGAGTCAGAAATAGCTCAGGCGGTTAAGCGTCGGAGCAAGAGAGCGAAGGAATTCGCAGGGTCGTGGGTTCGAGTCTCCGTCCCGGCCCCGGTAGCTGGACTAGCAATCCAGAGGGGGAAAAAGACTGGCTTTTTCCATAGCATGTCCGTTGAAAGGTCCTGGTAAATCAAAGTGGCACAGTTGCAGTACGCCTGAATTTATCAGTGTTCAGGTCGTACTCCAAAGGTAATAGATTTCCTTGACCCCCCTCCCCACCCGGGTCTGCCCTGGGGGACTTGGGTGGGGTTAGGTATTTTTTAGTTCCCAGGGTCACCCTGGTCAGCCCCACAGGGTGGGTTTTTCTCTCTATTCTGGGGCATGTGTTTCTGTCTACCCTTTGTCCATTCACCTGTATTTGCCTTTTTAAAACTCTCCCTACTGTCTGCACTGCCTGTAGCTCTTGATATTGGATGTGTGTTGCTAAATGGTCTTGGCTTTATTTAGGCCCCATGTGTTAGGTTTATTTAATGTATTTGACCGGCTGGCGACATACATTCAATGTTCTGTTTATTTATTTTTTTCACAAGCAGTGCAGGCACGTCCTGAGAAAGCCTTGTTGCTGTCGGGACGTTAAGCAATGTACAATCAATCCTTGACCCCCATAACCCGCCCGTCACGGCCGTCTATTATCACTTCGGTGCCGTGGACGTTAAACCCCGAACTAACCAACCATCCTCATTGCAGCAAAACGTCAGACCATAATACACTATGGCTATGTCAACATTGAACTTCTATTTTTCTAATATTCATTTCACTGAGAAGGCACATGACAGACTTGAAGACAATATTGTGGCATGTGTTTGGTCAGTGATTATCTCGCAACACGTCGTCTAACCGCGCATTCATGTTCTGTCCGCGCAGCCGCTGTGGTTTAGGCCTGATCCGACCGCGCATGATGTACTATGCCAAGAAACTGTCCTTGTTCCTCAGTGTTGAACAGTGACGACAGTCAAACACAACATACAGCCAGACATTCGCTCGTTTTACACATGAACAAACGTAAATGTGAAAAGGCGGTTTCCTGTGATGACAACTTTGCAGGCTATGTGAGACTGGAACAAACTGGCGTTAAAGCTGAGGTGCAATGAGAAAAACCCGCCCAGCGCGTGTTTTAAAAAGACTCTACAGGACCCAGCTTGGGCCCTGCCCCTAAGTGGGTCAAATCGGTTCGTAACACAGTTGACGGAGTTGGCAACTGCGTATCCCGAGCGTGCAAAACTCTCGGAAAACGACAGACCACTTCCTGTTGCACGGAAAACATCGCGATTAGCAGATCGGACAACAGCAGACGATTCTGTGACACTTTGAAACTGACCAACAGCCACGGATTTTACGCGTTGGAGACTATGATGGCAGAATGTACGGCTGTACATGCTGTAAGTATGACTCCTGACACTTTGTAGTTGTGAACGAATTTTTTCAACACGTACCTCCAGTCCAATATAGGCAAAAACGAATTAAAGAAGCATTGTGATGTACAACCAACACAGTAAATTGGATGAGAGAGAGAGAGAGAGAGAGAGAGAGAGAGAGAGAGAGAGAGAGAGAGAGAGAGAGAGAATCGACTGTTTACATAGATGCCAAAAGATACAAGGTCGCCATGGGTCGAGCTGAATTTTAGTAGCTGCCCTTCGTATGGAGAATTTTTTCGCTGTAGGCCACTCCAGATGAAAAGATATAACAACAAACACAAAACGACAAATAACCCCTCCTTCCTCACCCTTCCGATATCGAATAAAGCTTCAGGCTGTGCTGTGTAACTTACGGATAGCTCGGCCTGGTCCATATCCAGTGTGCGTCCAGGCAAGACACAAATGGCCTGCTCCGTCCGTCGGGTGGTCGAGTGTCGTCTGCTACTGTTGCTGTCAGTAGAAATCTCGCTGGTTTAGATCAGTGATCGCGGTGCGCTGCATACAGGAAGTGGCCTGTCTTTTTCACGGGAGTTTTGCCAGCACGACAAACGCAGTTGAAAACTGAGTCAACTGAGTTCCAAACCGGTTTGCCGAAGTTAGCCGAACGTTCACGACAGGGCCCTCGCTGGGTCCTGCAAAGTTTTTTTTAAAACACGTGCGGGGCGGAGTTTTTTGACTGTTTCTCAGCTTTAAGACTCAGTGGGACTGCTGAACAAACTGTGTTGTAAGGTAAGGGTGCAACTGCACCTGAGAGGACACGAGTATGTGCCGTGAATGACATGCGACGAAATAGAGTTGACCTTTACTGACCCAAAAACCTTCTTCACGTGCTTTAAACAGCAGCAGGTAGACAGTACTTTTGTAGAATGGAAAGAAAAGGATTCACATGGCCGTATTGCACGCACAGAGACTGTTGATAGCAGATTCTCAACCACACATCTTCCTAATCTCCATCTTAGCGACAGTTTGGTCAAGTTCGTTACGAAAGCCAGGTTGCAGTCAGCAGAATGCAATAGACTGCTAAACACCTACAACCCAGCGGCGCACGCAGTATCTTGCACACGCTGTGGGTTTAATTAATTCTGACGCGATAAGTCACATTCTGAATGGATGCAGTAAAAAACAAAAATTCGATTCAGAAGAGACATAACCGGTTTGTTCACATTTGGCAAATGTGGTATCTGGCACGCACCCAGAAGCTGTCAGTCTTAAAGATCAAAATGTAACACCGACACACTTTGACCAGCATAGTGCCGATCAGTCTTTTGTTCACATCTGTAATACTAGGCCTGATTTATGTGTTATCGATCATAAAGAGAGGTCTTGTTTATTGGTAGAACTTGCTGTTCTCTATGACAGTTTCATAAAGGACAGTTACCAGCATAAATTTGACAAATACTTCCCCCTGTACCAAAGAATCGGCGATATGAGCTATCAGTGTACAATCATAGTACTTGTTGTTGGGTCACTTGGCAGTGTACACAGTAAGTTTGTCAGTGGGCTGAAGCCCGATCGCTGGTGTTCATACTTCATGCCAGTAAAACTAATGCCACAGCTAAATACTGTTCCATAAGTGCCATGATCGGGTCAGAGATCATCGGAAACAGATGCAAAAACATTTCCATAGACTGACCAGTCAAACATCTAGAGAGTGAGTGATGTGCATGCGACAGTGTGGCAGGGCTGTTTAAGCAACTTCCTGTTGTCGCATGCGCAATGCGCACACTCTGATTGTTCTGGAGTGTGCGATTAATCAGGTCTTTGTGCACGTGTGTATATGAAGGAATGAGTGAATTCTCTCTCTCTCTCTCTCTCTCTCTCTCTCTCTCTCTCTCTCTCTCTCTCTCTCTCTCTCTCTCTCTCTCTGTGTGTGTGTGTGTGTGTGTGTGTGTGTGTGTGTGTGTGTGTGTGTGTGTGTGTGTGTCATTAGTGTAGCTGTCTCAGCATTACCAGGTCTTCGACAATGCAGATAGTCGCTTGTTGGATTGTATAAGAGCGGCGGAGGTGATTTCCTGTGAGCGCAAGAGATGACCACATTGTGAAATTCTCTGTAGCACACCTTTGTGCTTCTATTACGAGAATAAAGTCCTGTTGATATGTATGTATGTATGTATGTATGTATGTATGTATGTATGCTGTCTCAGCACAAAGACCATATCGGTGGTGCTCCTGTTTGCTCTGAAGCCACACTGGCCCTCTGGGAGTTGGTCTTCAGCGATGGCAGGTACCAGCCGATTCAGGAGCAGCCTTGCAAGGATTTTCCCAGCAATGGACAGCAGGGTAATTCCCCGATAGTTGGAACAGTCAGACTTCTCGCCTTTGTTCTTGTACAGGGTGATAACGACTGCATCACGGAGATCTTTTGGTAGTGTTCCTTCCTCCCAGCAGCAGAGAAAGAGGTCGTGGAGCTTGTTGTGCAGTGCTGTGCCTCCATGTTTCCAGATCTCTGGCGGTATTCCATTAATGCCTGCTGCTTTGCCACTCTTGAGCTGGTGGATGGCTGTGAGGGTCTCCTCAGCGGTGGGCGGTTCGCCCAATTCAACCTTTACTGGGAGGTGTGGGATTTGTAGGACGACTGCTTCTTGAACAGTGCGCTCAGCGCTGAAGAGGCTCTGAAAGTATTCCGACCAGCGGTTCAAGATGGAGGTATTATCTGTGAGGAGTGCCTGGCCATTCGCGCTTCGCAGGGGACTTTGTACCAGGTGCCTGGGCCAGCTACAGGAGAAGTGCCGCGAGCAGAACAAAGGGCTGTACGTAACATTTGTCGACCTAACAAAAGCGTTCGACACTGTGAGCAGGCAAGGCATGTGGCAGATCCTGGAGCGACTTGGCTGTCCCCCAAAGTTCCTCAACATTGTCCAGCTACACGAGGACCAGCAAGGCCAGGTCAGACTCAACAATGACCTCTCAGAACCATTCCCTATTCTCAACGGCGTAAAGCAGGGCTGCGTGCTGGCACCGACCCTCTTCACCATCTTTTTTAGCATGATGTTGAAGCAGGCCACAGTGGACCTTGATGATGACGATGCAGTGTACATCAGGTATCGTCTCGATGGCAGCCTGTTCAACCTCAGACGACTGCAGGCCCACACGAAAACCCTAGACCAACTGATTCGTGAGCTGCTTTTTGCTGATGATGCTGCCCTCGTTGCACACACAGAGAGAGCCCTGCAGCGCATCACGTCTTGCTTCGCAGATGCTGCCCAGCTCTTTGGACTCGAGGTCAGTCTGAAAAAGACAGAGGTCCTCCATCAGCCGGCACCCAAGACAGTGTATCGCCCTCCTCACATCACCATTGGCGAGTCTGATCTAAAGTCAGTGCACCAGTTTACTTACCTTGGCTGCATTATCACGTCGGACGCCAAGCTGGACAAGGAGCTTGACAGCAGGCTGGCAAAAGCGAACAGCGCTTTCGGGCGACTTTTCAAGCGGGTGTGGCACAATCAACAGCTGAAAACAGGCACCAAGATCAGCGTGTACAGAGCTGTGGTCCTCACCACCCTGCTGTATGGTTCCGAGTCCTGGGCCCTCTACCGCAGCCAACTACGACTCCTCGAACGCTTCCACCAGCGCTGCCTGCGTACCATCCTGGGCATTCACTGGAGTGACTATGTCACCAACGTCGAGGTCCTTGAACAGGCTGAAACTGTGAGCATCGAGGCTTTGCTGCTGCGGACACAGCTCCGCTGGGCGGGGCATGTCTCCAGGATGGAGGATCATCGCTTACCAAAGATCACCCTGTTCGGCGAGCTTGCTACTGGACACCGTGACAGAGGGGCACCAAAGAAGAGATACAAAGACTGTCTCAAGAAGTCACTTAGTGCCTGCCAAATCGACCACCACCAGTGGTCTTCGCTTGCTGCGGACCGTGACACCTGGCGCTCCACCATTTACAAGGCAGCTGTCTCCTTTGAGGACTCTCACAGAGCTAGCCTTAAGGACAAGCGGCTCAGGAGAAAAAACAGAGATGCCGCAGCTCAGAACCCCGGCCATACCTTCCCCTGCAGCCACTGCGGTCGAACCTGCCTGTCTCGGATTGGCCTCCGCAGCCACGAACAAGCCTGCAGACGTCGTGGGCAACTCCTATAAAATCTTCGTTCGCGAAGTCAAGCCAAGAGAGAGAGAGATAGATGTATGTATGTATGTATGCATGCATGTATGTATGCCTGTGTGTACGGACGTATGTATGTATGTATGTACGTACGTACGTACGTACGTATGTATGTATGTATGTATGTCTGTATGTATGTATGTATGCATGCATGTATTTATGTATGTATATACCCACTCCATAAAATTTCCCCTTCTTTGACACATGTACTGATATATTGTAATAACAAGCAAATTAATATTCACAAACTTGCTTGATATAATAATAGTAATATTAATTATAATAATAATAATAATAATAATAATAATAATAAATTAACAACAATAATAACAAGAAAGGCAAAGCCATTATGGCTCACATGTATGACCGATTTACATATGTGTGAACTTTGTGACAAGGGCTGGCTTCTGCAGCAGCAAAATCCATGTTTTCTGAAAATGTAAGCATTTTGCACACATTTGTCAACCCCCCGTGACCCTTGACCTTTGTGATGAGTCGACTAAATTAGTATGCATAGGAAGGTCTATCTTTGTACCAAATTTGGTTGCAAAAATTTTCACAAATTTTGGGGATACCTACAATTTTATCAAAAATCAGCATTTTACACACATTTACCAGCCTCTTGTGACCCTTGACCTTTCCAAGGGGTCATCCAAATTAGTAAGCCTAGATAGGTCTTACCATCAGGTATCTCTATATATCAAATTTGGGTTTTAAGTTGTGAATAGTATTTGAGAAAAAAACATCGTTTAGATCCGCTTTGGATACAACAACCAGGTTGGACGTCATTTCAACGAACCTCCTCATAGCCTCACACATTTCAGCATACGCATCCTTTGGCAAAATACATCCCACTTCATCCGCCGCAAAATGACAGAATCCTTTTTCGCGGACAGCGGCTTGGCACTTGCCATCCGCGCGGCTTGAACATTCGCCCCTAGGGATGTATGCTCGGCCTGATGGGTAGTTGGTGCCAGACTTACCCTCACTATTGATACTGGATGCTACCGTTGAGTGTATGTGTGTGTGTGTGTGTGTGTGTGTGTGTGTGTGTGTGTGTGTGTGTGTGTGTGTGTGTGTGTGTGTGTGTGTGTGCATGTACGTGAGCGGCAGCAGGCACGAGTGTATGTATGCAGACGTACGTTTTGTGCTAGGTGTTTTGTGCGTGTGTATTTGCGTCATTGTGTGTGTGTGTGTGTGTGTGTGTGTGTGTGTGTGTGTGTGTGTGTGTGTGTGTGTGTGTGTTTATGTGTGTGTGTGTGTGTGTGTGTATGTATGTGTGTGTGAGTGTGTGTGTGTGTGTGTGTGTTTTTTGTTTTGTTACGTCATTCTAAAATCTCTTTATACAGGATGACGTCTTTTCTTTCTATCGTGTTCTTTTCTGTTCTCGTTTGTTTCCATGTCACCTGAAGAAGGATCTTTGATCCGAAACGTCGTTCCTTGTTCTATTTTAAAGGGTTTTCTACCACTATCTTCTGTTGTTGTTGTTTTTTTGTTGTTGTTGTTGTTGTTTTTAGACTTATTTCCTGAGTTCTCGTGACCCTTGACCTTTCCGAGGGATCAACCAAATTAGTGTGCATAGAAAGATCTTCCCATCAGGTGTCTGTAGGAAGTTTGGGTTTAAAGTTGTAAATAGTATTTGAGAAAAAACATATTTTGTCAAAATATGGCTATTTCGAACCTATTTCCTGAGCCCTTATGACCCTTGACCTTTCTCAGGGGTAATACAAATTAGTATGCATAGATAGGTCTTACCATCAGGTATCTCTGTACCAAGTTTGGGTTTGAAGTTGTGAATAGTATTTGAAAAAAAAATCTTTTGTCAAAATATGGCTATATTTTCACCTATTTCCTGGGCTCATGTGACCCTTGACCTTTCCGAGGGATCAACCAAGTTAGTACGTATAGAAAGGTCTTACCATCAGGGATCTTTGTACCAAGTTTGGATTTGAAGTTGTGAATAGTATTTGAGAAAAAATAAACTATGTCAAACTATAACTATTTCTGACCTATTTCCTGATCCCCTGTGACCTTGACCTTTGTGATTGATTGATTGTACATTGCTTAACGTCCCGACAGCAACAAGGCTTTCTCAGGACGTGCCTGCACTGCTTGTGAAAAAAAAAAAAACTAAACAGAACATTGAATGTATGTCGCCAGCCGGTCAAACACATTAAATAAACCTAACACATGGGGCCTAAATAAAGCCAAGACCATTTAGCAACACACATCCAATATCAAGATCTACAGGCAGTGCAGACAGTAGGGAGAGTTTTAAAAAGGCAAATACAGGTGAATGGACAAAGGGTAGACAGAAACACATGCCCCAGAATAGAGAGAAAAACCCACCCTGTGGGGCTGACCAGGGTGACCCTGGGAACTAAAAAAAGACCTTTGTGAGAGGTTACTCAAATTGGTATGTTTAGAAAGGTCTTACCACAAAGTATCCTTGGGCCTAGTTTGAAGAATGTGGCTTGAATAGTCTCCAAGAAAATGCCAACGTTAAAGTTTACCACGGACGACGGACGGACGACCACTGGCCCAAAACACAGACTCACTTTTGCTTCGCACGTGAGCCAAAAAGAATAACTGAATCAACAACACAACGCATAATAATAATATCAAATAATAATACAAATAATAATAACGTATGATAACCTATCGTATTAGTAATAATACTTTTACTTCTACTGCTGTTACTACTGTTTCTACTAGGTACTACATGTACTGCTACTAGGTACTACTACTACTACTACTACTACTGAGTCTGAAATAGTCGTCGGATAAAAACCTAGAAATCGAAGGGAACAGCTGGGTCGTGGGTTTTAAACCTCGTCTACGACAATGGTAGCTGGGTTCCAAGGAATAAAGACGGGCTTGTTCAGCAGTATGTCCGTAGAAAGGTCGTGACAGATAAATCAAAGAGGCATGGTGACAGTGCGCCTGAATTGATCGGTGTTCAGGTTTTACTCCATAGGCAATATATAGCTGTCCCTGTCCCCAATAATCCGCCTCTTAATCCTTTCCCTGCCACCATATGTGTATTGTATTTCTGAAACTGTTTTTTTCATTCAACGACCAAAAGCAAGGAACATGGATACAAATTGGTCGCAGCAAGAGACATAGATCCTCATGAGCCCCCGCACCTGCGGGGGCTCATGAAGATCTATGTCTCTTGCAGTTGGATAGTGCTCACTTTTGTATGCAGTCAAGGGGTTAGGCCTTCCATTATCACTCAAGTACCTTGGACGTTAAACCAGTTAAAATGCGCAATTCGAGATCACTGGGGTAATCATGAACGGGGTTAATTATGAACTCTGCATGTTTGAAAGACTGTTCTGCTCTTCTTCTCTATTGTATGTGGGAGAGTTCCACGATCTGCGGTCCAAGTGGCAGTGGGAAAGATTTGTTGTGTGTGCCTGCTCACACATGGATTGCAAAAAGAAAAGTGGAAAAGTCAAGGACAACATGTGACACCGCTGCCTAATTCGTATTATTCTCGTGTCCTTGTTATCGAAGAAATTTAGGATGATCCGTTTGCAACACACAAAATTGACTCATGCAGTACGTAGGACCCTCCCAAAGTATTCATTGCGACATTGCATCATGCAGACCAATAAAATGAGTCACCATGATGACGAAACTAGATAACGGACAGTGACGGAAACAGCCGAATGTGCGCAGTAATTTGATGATCGCTTCATGTCAGTCGTGGGACATACGATCTGACCGTACAATGACGGAAACAGCCGAACATAAACACTGACGCATAATTTCCGACGCTGACTATCGATTTTCAAGTCTAGACTCATCTTCTCATCATCATTATTATGTGCCTATGCAGATAAAAACCCTTCCACCTGTAAGAGGAGTAGATATTCACGAGCCCCCGCAACTGCTGGGGCTCGTGAGGATCTATACCTCTTGCCCGCTTGACTATACTGCAATGATTATTGGGAGTTCCTCGCAGAGAGGAGGTCATTTAAGTTTGCTGGGGTGTCTACAGATTGGCCTGGAGATAACATTGCGGTTTCACAAATGCGTTTTATACGCGGAACAAACGACGCCCAGTGTGACAGATGTGGGAGCTTGTGAGGATCTCTGCCTCATGCTGGTCTAGTTTTCGGTTTTAATCTCTTCGCTGCCAATGGAAGCCAACTGTAGTTCTAAACTTCTAAATTGCAACGCCAAACAGCCTCAGCCGTCCTGAAAGTGGGAACATGGATACAATGAAAGTCAGCAAGAAACGTCAATGATATTTACATACCAGTGTAGCAACAACTATGTTTAAATTAATGTTAGACTCCTATAGGTACACATATAATTAAGTATACGCATATATGGTTTATATTAACCAGTTTCAAGTGTCAAGATTTTTTTGTCGAAAATCACCAAGACTGATGTGAAAAGGCAATAAATAAAATTCATTCATTCAGCAAGAGGCATAGATCCTCATGAGCCCCCGCAACTGCGGGGGCTCATGAGGATCTATGTCTCTTGCAGCAGGATCATGGTCAGTTTCTTTAGTTACTCGGCAGTGACAAATTTCACAGGATCGACGACACTCTGGTCGTCTACACAGCGAATACGTCGGGGGAGACGACCGGGGTGGGTCGACTGACCAAGGAGTCTTGTCAATGCGTGTCAAGCGACACTTCACCAGTCATAATTATGTCAACCCATATTACGACTGTCGTAAACTGATTTTCCTGTGTGGAGCTTTGTTTGAGTAAAGGGTTGTGCGTGTTTCGGGACATGTGTGCAGGCAGTTTGACATCGCAGCGCGCAACTTTCTTTCCCCCAAAAAATATCTCCACAAAGAAACACTTTTCTATACCATTTCGAGAATAAATATCATTTAGTGCCAGTTTACCTAATGTGAGCTATATTTACTCAACTGCTATGATTTGCTGATTTTGCTGTACATCCGTAACAATTAGGTAGGTCAAGGAAAGACAATAACTTAGCGCTATTTTCAATGCCATAACAGAGCACCGGCCGGAAACGGGAACGTTAAACATTCAGTGCTTAACGTCTTTTGTACACCACGAAGGTGCTCGGCGGAGGGTCTGAAACGGGGGATTTGTGGGGGAGGGGGGGGGGGCTGAGGTGTGGGGGAGTTGGGAGGGGGTGGGTGAAGATGAGGCTTCCAAAGTCAGTAGAATTTACGTTATACGTGGCAGCACACTTTTCACGTTTCACGAAATAACAGGACGTTTTTTCACGGATTACAAAGATAGTAAGTTTTACGAGGAATTTGTTTTTCCACGGATCACGAGGGTGGGAAACTGAAAGTCACGAATCACAAATCAGTAGTACCAAAAACCGCCAATCACGCATTTAACGATTTTAGGACTTGCCCTCCCCCCTTCTCCTCCTACTCCCTTGATTGCCACTACCGCCGCGCATAGAGAGAGACAACCAGTGTGGATGCATGAGTGATTACACAAAACAGAATGATTTCTTAGCCCGGATTTAACCCTTATCATTCGGAACAAATCAGTGTGCGAAATAAGTTTGACTAAAATAGTTCAAGGGTAGTGCCAGAATAGCTTGGCGCCTCTAGGCGCCAAGCTATTCTGGCACCACCCTTGAACCAAAGCCATTGGTCTATATCCTAATCTGTAAGTACTGTTATGCAGCTTGCATAATTATGGCAGTGTCAGATTTGAAGCTTTTAGCCTCAGTATCATACGGGTTAAACAAAAACGAATTTGCCTCTCCGGCCGCTTTCTCGTTCGCGTATCTTACACCGTATTAAGCGCAGTATCGCTCATTCAACCCTTTGGCTGTAGGTAGCGGTTTTTTGTCGCGATGATTCCTGTAGGAATCATCGTCGCGACAAAAACAGCTACCGACAGCCAAAGGGTTAACAACGTGTGCTGGTCTCTGTGTATTTTTACGGCCGTATGGCTCGGGGCCGTTTGGCTTAAATCACAGACTAACACAATAATAAATATCATGTCAGTGCACGCGTGCCACGTCACTCACAGGCATCGAATGATCGTTGATAATTGGTCGCCTATTACTGCTACCCGTGTCAGGAAGGGACCAACTGCACATAGATCATCCCACGCCTGTGACGTCAGCCTCCGGTGACTGAGGTTTGTTCCCGGGCGCCTGGGTCATTCTAGTCTCCCTACTGATAGACTTGCCTATCTACGTCTGTTAAACGTTGATTCGCGTGACTTCAATGATGCCAGAATGCTAGAGGGTTTTCACGTGCCATTTTTAACAATAAACAAAATACGTCACGTTCCCTAGAGTTGTGCGAGAACGAAGAATATTTACAGGCAAAGTTTGATATACACCGCGATGCACGATTTCTTTTTAATGAAAACTGTCAAGCGAGGAAAGCAGATTGCCGACTAAAAATAGTCCCTCAAACTGCTCGGGATAAACCAATGACTGTGACTGACGGGAATTCCATCAGGTCAATGTTTACCGTCAATGATTACAAACTGTTTATTTTTGCATGTGATGATGTTTATTTTTATTTAGATTAAATTTCACACGTTCACAATAAATAACTGCAGAGACAAGTCATGTTAAAAATAAAATGCTGCGCATTGACTTTCGGGGTCATAAAATAGATCAACTTCCCTCGGCGTCATTTGTCGTCGAGTAAGCTGAGAAATGGCACGTTTATTTCGAAGCGAGCAAAGTAGACTACGGTTACGTTAGAGTGACGACCGAAAGTAAACAGTGGGAAAAAGACCACGTTGTTGGAAAGCCCAGGTTTACCGTAATTTGATATTTCAAGAAATAAGGAAATTTCGGGGAGGGGGCGGGTGGTGGTGGTCATGGTTAAGTGTTGGTGGTTATAGGGGTGTGGTGGTGGGGAGGGGTTGGGGGGGCCGGGGCGGGGGGGGGACGGAGGGGGGGGAGTGGGTGTAGTGGGTGGCAGAGTGGGGTGAGGGAAGTGAGATTGGGAGGCGGGGATCATTAACCCCTTCACTGCCGAGAAAACGTAAACACTCCACGATCCAGCTGCAAGAGACATAGATCCTCATGAGCCCCCGCGACAGCGGGGCTTATGAGGATCTATGCCTCTTGCTGAGACCAATTATAATCCACGCTGTTCGGACGGTTTTGGGCTTTTTGGTCGTTGAATGAGCAAAGATTTCAAAACAAAAATGTTCGTACTGTGTCAGGGAAGGGGTTAATGATTGATTGTACATTGCTTTACGTCCCGACAGCAACAAGGCTTTCTCAGGACGTGCCTGCACTGCTTGTGAAAAAAAAAACTAAACAGAAAATTGAATGTATGTCGCCAGCCGGCCAAATACGTTAAATAAACCTACAACATGGGGCCTAAATAAAGCTAAGACCATTTAGCAACAAACATCCAATATCAAGAGCTACAGGCAGTGCAGACAGTAGGGAGAGTCAAAAAGGCAAATACAGGTGAATGGACAAAGGGTAGACAGAAACGCATGCCCCAGAATAGAGAGAAAAACCCACCCTGTGGGGCTGACCAGGGTGACCCTGGGAACTAAAAAATACCTAACCCCACCCAAGTCCCCCAGGGCAGACCCGGGTGGGGGAGGGAAGGGGTTAAGGGTATTCTGCGCCATTCACAACTGAGGTTTCGTTTGCAACGAACGACTCCCAACAGCGAACGACAGCGAAGTCGTGGCGGATAACCAGCTAGCTTCTACCAAAAGCATAGACAACACTCCAAACATGCCCAAGAGGTTTAAATCCTCAATGCCTCTTGGAGATGTTTGGAGTGGTGTTTTGCTTATGATGTAAGCTGGTTATCTGCCCTAACTTGACTTCGCTCCCGTTTGTTGTTGGGAGTGGTTCGACCTAAACGTAACCTCTCTAAAGTGGCCTCTGGTACTGACGATGGCGAGGTCATAACAATGAAATCTGAAGCCGGGCCCACTACCTCCGTAACTGTTCATAGCCGGATACACTTCTGTAAACGATTTTACGAAACGCTATACACAGAACATTTAGACACAGGACAATCCAGTTTAGCACAAGTCGTCTTTATATGAAGTAACCTGACAATGACTCCACTCCGTTCTAAAAATACAACGCTTTCAGTACAGAAACAGGCGGCACACATATAAAACTGCCGCGCTAACGGCTGCGCAGAATAAATAAGTGCGACTAAGCGTGAGTTTTTGCTGCGTGTACAAAGTGCTGTTCAGGTTAGTTAGTTAGTTAGTTAGTTAGTAAGTTCAGTAATTAGTTTAGTAGTGGGGTTTAACGCCGAGCAGGCGACTAAAGCCATTTTACGGCGAAAAGTTCATTAGGTGTGTCGACAAGGCGTAACAAGCACAAATGTTGCTGAAATGTGTCTTCAGATTTATGCGTAATAGTAAAGCAGCTAAATGTTTTCGCGACTGGCATTGTGGTTCGTGAAAAACTCAGTCACAGTGTCACGACACTATATGGTCTGTCAGTCACGAACCCGGAATTAAAAAAAAAATGTAGCAAGCACTATGACTATGAAATATAGCAAGCACGTGTCACAAATTTAACACGTATCCCTCTTGTCCCTCTTAAAACGGACCGAAAATGTCATAAATTATCAGTGGCAATGAATCCATTCCTCGCGCTGGGACCACATGGCGTTGAGGCGAGAGGGGTGCACCGAATGAAATAAGGTGCCGTGAACCAACATGGTCTAAGGGAAGAGACCCCGACAGAAAACCCCTGGTCCTCCTAGTAAGGGGGTTGGGCGTGGGGGTAGCTTCCCCACCCTGCAAATAAAGAAATAGCTACAAAAACGCCGACGAACAGACGACAATCAGCAATTACTTTCCTGGAGGAGGAAGGTTCTTCTACCAGAAGATTTATGACGTCGTGTTGTGAAAGCCGGAAGTCTTCGGAATCCACAGGACCGAGCCGCCTCTCTCTATCCAGGGACAATCATGGGCACATGAAATGTCAAGACCATGTACCTGAGCGGCAAGGCCGCCCAGATAGCAGCGGAAATGCAAAAGTACAGCCTTTCCCTGCTAGGTATCAGTGAAGCCAGATGGACGCAGTCTAGCCAGAAAAGGCTGTTAAGTGGGGAGATGATTCTGTATTCAGGTCATGAAGAGGAGAATGCCCCGCATACAGAAGGTGTAGCATTCATGCTGTCACCAGTAGCACAGAGAGCGCTGATGGGCTGGGAACCTCTTGGACCAAGAATCATCACAGCAGCCTTTAGAACCAGGGAAAAGATCAAGCTGAACGTCATCCAGTGTTATGCGCCCACTAATGACAGTGACGAGGAAGAGAAACAAGAGTTCTACGACCGACTCCAGAGTGCTGTGGACAAATGTGCGGAGCGAGCATCAACATCATCATGGGCGATTTGAATGCCAAAATAAGGGAGGACAACACCGGATACGAAGAGGTGATGGGGAGACAGGGACCAGGGGAGATGAGTGAAAACGGGGAGAGGTTCGTTGACTTTTGTGCTCTAAACAGACTTATCATTGGAGGCAGCATCTTCCCACACAGAAGAATACACAAAGCAACTTGGGTCTCACCTGACCATACTACAGAGAACCAAATAGACCATATCTGCATTAGCAAAAAATTTAGAAGATCCCTTCAAGATGTTCGAGTGAGGAGGGGAGCAGATGTCGCCTCAGACCATCATCTGCTTACCTTAAGAATAAAGCTCAAGTTAAAGAAAAGCAGCACAGGGACAACAAGAAGACCGCGCTATAATGTAGGCCTCCTGAGAGAGACTGGAGTGAGAGAAGAGTTCAAACTGGTGCTGTCCAACCGGTTTCAAGCGCTACAGGAGCTAGTAAATGAAGAGGAGGTGCCGTGGTCACCACAGAGCATCAGTGGAAGGCAGTTAGAGAGGCGCTGAACTCAACCTGCAAAGACACTGTGGGGTTCAAGAAACACCATCACAAGGACTGGCTGTCGGCACAGACCTTGAAGAAGATAGAAGTGAGGAAGCAGAAGAAAGCAGTTGTTAACAACTGTCGCACGAGAGCAGCCAAAGCAAGGGCACATGAGGAATACTCGGAAGCCAACCGCGAGGTGAAGAGGAGTATCAGGGCAGACAAGAAAGCCTACACAGACGGCCTAGCAGCAGAGGCAGAAAAGGCAGCAGGCAACGGCAACATAAAACAGCTCTACGACATTACCAGAAGATTGTCTGGCAAGTATAGCCACACAGAAAGACCAGTAAAAGACAAAGAGGGCAAGCCTATTGCAGACAGAGCAGACCAACTCGACAGATGGGCCGAGTAATTTGAAGAGTTACTGAACAGGCCCACCCCACCCGACCCACCAGACATCCAGCCAGCAGAGACTGACCTACCCATCAGCTGTGACAGACCCAGCCGGGAAGAGATCAGGAGAGCAGTGGCATTTTTGAAGAACGGCAAAGCAGCAGGGCCAGATGGCATCCCAGCGGAGGCTCTGAAAGCAGACCTAGAAACAACAGTAGAGATGCTGTACCCACTGTTTGGAAAGATCTGGGAAGAGGAGGTGATGCCGGCTGAGTGGATTGATTGATTGATTGTACATTGCTTAACGTCCCGACAGCAACAAGGCTTTCTCAGGACGTGCCTGCACTGCTTGTGAAAAAAAAACAACCAACTAAACAGAACATTGAATGTATGTCGCCAGCCGGTCAAACACATTAAATAAACCTAACACATGGGGCCTAAATAAAGCTAAGACCATTTAGCAACACACATCCAATATCAAGAGCTACAGGCAGTGCAGACAGTAGGGAGAGTTTAAAAAAGGCAAATACAGGTGAATGGACCAAGGTTAGACAGAAACATGCCCCAGAATAGAGGAGAAAACCCACCCTGTGGGGCTGACCAGGGTGACCCTGGGAACTAAAAAATACCTAACCCCACCCAAGTCCCCCAGGGCAGACCCGGGTGGGGTACCGGCTGAGTGGAAGGAGGGGTTACCTAATCAAGCTTCCCAAGAAAGGCGACCTCAGCAAGTGTTCCAACTACAGAGGAATCACCTTGCTGTCAGTACCAGGAAAGGTCTTCAACAGGATCATCCTGGAGAGAATGAAGAGCTCCGTCGACCCCCAGCTGAGAGACCAACAAGCAGGATTCAGGAAAAACCGATCATGTACAGACCAGATTGCCACTCTCCGCATCATCGTGGAGCAGTCTCTGGAGTGGAGCTATCCGCTATACGTCAACTTTGTGGATTACGAGAAAGCATTTGACAGCATGGACCGAGAGACTTTGTGGAAACTCCTACGACACTACGGTGTACCCAAAAAAACTCGTCTGCCTGATCAAGAGCAGCTACGATGGCATGACATGTCGCGTGATCCATGAAGGGCAGTTCACCAGGGAGATCCAGGTCAGAACCGGCGTCAGGCAGGGGTGTTTGCTGTCTCCGTTTCTCTTCCTACTGGCCATAGACTGGGTCATGAAAAGGACCACAGAGCAGAGAAGAAGCGGACAGTGGACACTGTGGACCAGCTTGTCGACCTCGATTTTGCAGACGACTTGGCCACACTCATCAACAAATGCAGGACAAGACCACGAGGCTTGCTGACATCTCGTCCCAAGTGGGCCTCACCATCCACAAACAGAAAACAAAGACAATGAGGCTGAACGCAACCAGGGAAAACCAGTCTTGCTTGCTGGCACCCCGTTGGAGGAGGTGGAGTTCTTCACCTATCTCGGGAGCATCAACGACAAAAAAAGGTGGCACTGATGCAGATGTCAGAGCACGAATCGGTAAAGCCAGAGCAGCCTTTCTCCAGCTGAAAAAAGTGTGGAGTTCCAGAGAGCTGTCTCAACACACCAAAGTCCGGATTTTCAACTCAAACGTAAAAGCAGTTCTCCTATATGGAGCAGAGACTTGGAGGTTGACAAAAACCACAGTCAACAGAGTACAAATCTTCATAAACAGTTGCCTTAGAAGAATCTTGAAAATCCACTGGCCAGAGAAGATCAGCAACGTCAGACTCTGGGAGAGAACAGAGCAGATAACAGCAGAGAATGAAATTGGACGAAGAAGATGGGGATGGATTGGTCACAGTCTGAGAAAGCCAGTTAGGCATTGTCATGGAACCCCCAGGGAAAGAGGAAAAGAGGCAGGCCGAGAAACACCTGGCGTCGAGACCTCCAAGCAGACATCAAGAGACTGGAAACCACCTGGAGTAAAATCGAAGGAGAAGCACAGGACAGGAGTCGCTGGAGGTCTCTCGTCGATGGCCTATACCCTGGGAGGGTGACTGGCGTAAGTAAGTAATGAATCAGCCGTTCAACTTCCTATTTGAAGAATTTCAATGGGGAATTTTGTATGACGAAAAAAAACAGTTACTGGCTCAGGTTCTGAAATGCCGATGCGTCAGTTTTGGTCAGCTGATACCGCAGGTATGGGGACGACCACGTCGTTGGGTAATCGATAGCCCCACGACTGACTGGCAGGTGGCGGCGCGCAAGCAGTAATTAACCATTATGGCATATGGGCGAGTCAACTCGCATTGATAATGGGGATCGTCTATTTCCCCCTTCGTCAGTGGGTTATATGGAGTTGCCATAATTGGTGCTGGTCCACTCGCCCATATGCCATCTAGCTCAATCAACTCGCTCAAGGTAGCAATCTCCCCCAAAGTAGAAGTCAACTTGCAAAAGGTCCGAGTCAACTCGCCTAAGGTTTGAGTTAACTCGCCCGAACCCCCCCCCCCCCCCCCCTTCCTTTTATTTTCGTTTTTATTTTTATTATTATTTATTTAAATTGTATTTTATTTATTTATTATTTTTTTTTTTTTTGGGGGGGGGGGTGGGGAGGGGGAGGGGGTGGGGGAGGGAGGGGATTTGCAGTAATTATATCTTTGATCTATTTAGTGCAAAATGCTTTATTTCAGATTATGTGAAAATGTCCAATTTTGCAAAATCACATTTTGGGGGTTTGCAGTAATTAGACGTTTTGTTCATTTACCACAAAATCATTTAATTTGAGTTTTCAGTAATTTTATATTATATTATATTGAGCAGCATTTTGCTTGATATAGTGCCAATAACAGGCAGATGTGTGGGTCAAATGGTTGTTGTGATGCGTCTAGTGTGGTAGTGTAGCGTCTGTGCTTGTCGCTCTCGCTTTCAGCTCCCACCGCTGGCTAGCAGTTTTCAGTTGCGAAAAGGGGAGCAGAGTATGTCAGTCTCTCCCTGCCAGTACACAGCCTCTCCAACAACAAGCCTCATGTAGTGTCTCTTCGTAGCGACTCACGGTAACCGAGCACCTAACGGACTCGGGCTGAACTACAGGCCCATCGATGTGTGGACAAGCCCTGATGTCCATGAACCAGATCCCCAGCTATGGGTAAATAGCCCCACTGCCTTGTGGGTGCCTTGGGAGAGGCAAAGGCTAGGGAAGTAAACCCTATACAAATCCGGGCAGGGATGCTCGATAGTCTTGGTTGGCAGATCTCCTTCGAGAAGGAAAACTCCGAGGAAAAACCTGAGTAGATGGGACCCATAAGCCTTGGTCGGCAATCCTTCTAGGTGAAGGATACTCCAAAACTAAACCATCCTGTGCTCCCAGGAAAGGCCTTTTGACCAGGAGCTAAGGGTGAGGTAACCCCGACAGAAACCCCGAGTGCTGAAGACGGAGGTACTGGGCTGCACAGCGCACTCTAATAAACCACAGTACCATGCATATACAGCCATATGACACTTTGAGATGGATTCAGAAATGGTGCTCGCCCTGTGGAGTCTCACAGGCAGATGTCTTTAACGAGATCCGAATCAAAATGTCAGAGTCGTAAGACGAGGACATTTGATTCAAGTCAAATAATCACATCTGTCTGTTTATCGGCACTATATCAAACAAATTTGTTGCTCAGTATAATTTATGTACCCAAATCAAAACTATGCCTGCGTCATTCATTTTGCCGCTGATTGCGGTGTTCAGACAAAACACATGAATGGCAGACGGCTGCATATCGCTGTCGACTCAGCGCGTAGATTTCGTCTGACTATGAAGACATCAGTGCATTGTATAAACCGTGCGTGTTGCTGAGTAAACTCTACTTGTAACTAAATCTCGCATAATTGCGGAAAATGTCAGCAGGTTTGTTTATTTAGTTCTTTTCTCAGGCTGTCGATATCGTCAGCTGACATCTTGTCAATCTCTTGTTAGTGTCAGTCCAGGACTCGCACGTTTCCTGGCGTCTTTTCTCCGTTCGTGTGTGTGTATAGGATATACATTTCGAGCATTCATACACACTAAGAAGTATTTCATTACTACTACACACAAGGAGCGCGTTAAAGTTGCAGAGTGAGCATATTTCGCGTTTCCGTTTTGAAAATCCAAGTATCATCAAGATCGAGACTTGCGCAATGGAATTTGGGAAGGAAAGTATATCTAGCAAGCTCATATTAATTTGCTTGTTACTCAATGTATCAATACATGTGTCAAAAAAGGGAAAACTTTATGGAGTGGGTATATATATATATATATATATATATATATATATATATATATATATATATATATATATATATATATATATATATTATATATATATATATATATATATATATATATATAAAACACTCACACACATATTTTACTTATCCCTTATTTGGGGTTTTGTGGGAAATAGACATTTGTGGTAAGTAGATGTTTTGTCTAGTTAGTGCAAAATCCCTTATTTTGTGTTTGAAATAATTATATATTTGGTCTATTTACAGCAAAAGCCCTTATTCTTGTTTTGTGGTTAGTAGACATTTTGTGTATTTACAGCAAAATCCCTTTTCTTGTTTTTTTTTTATAAGCATACATTTTGTTTACATACTGCAAAATACCTTATTTTAGGTTTGCAATAATTATATGTTTGGTCTATTTACCACAAAATCTCATTGATTCTCTGGTAAGTAGACACTTTGTTTGTTAACCACAAAATCCCTTATTTGGGTTTTGCCGTAATTAGATGTTTGGTCTATTTATCACAAAATCTCATATTTGGGGTTTTTGGTAATTAGATATTTGATTTATTTACCGCCAAATTCCTTATTTTGGGGTTTGCAGTAATTTTAAATTTTGTCTATTTACTGAAAAATCTCTAATTGTGGATTTGTGGTAATTAGATGCTTGGTTTATTTACTTCAAAATCCTTTACTTTGGGTTTCTGGTAAGTATACATATGGTCTATTAACCACAAAATCCCTTACTTAGGGTTTTGCACTAATTAGATGTTAGTCTATTTACTGCAAAATCCATTATTTTGTGGTTTGCACTAATTAGATATTTAGCACATTTACCGCAAAATCTCTTTTATTGCGTAAGGCTGGTAAATTGATTTGCAAATTGTACTGCAAAATCCCTACTAAACCGCAGAAGCCAATTACTGGAATTGTTGCAATTAGTCTCATTAACTACTTGAATGTGGTATTTTGAGATTTTGCAGTAAATTCAAAATTTGTCTTTGTACTGCAAATCGCATGCCTAATTCGCACTAACTGAATTGACCACAGTCCCTTATCGAAAAACTACAAACCTTGAACCGATGTCTCTATCTGTGCTCAATGGAACGGTCAGTTGACAGGCAACTGTGTTTGCATGTGTGTGTAAATTTAACAAGCCAATGACATCCGTTTGTTGTAGGTGCAAAATGTGTGCACTTATACTGAACTGAAATAGCAGCAGCAACCACAAAAGGTCGTTACATCACTTTCATCGGGTGAAATACACATTAAAACAAGATGAGGATTTCATCCCAAAGTCTACCGTGTTGTTTTATGCTTACGTGCGTTTCTCTTTTAGACATTCACAGTTGTTCCTGTTTTTAAGCTTCAATTCATCCCTCTCCATCGATCCAGACACCCCCCCCCCCCCCCGCTCCAACCCCCCCCCTCCCACCCACCCCCCTCCCACCCACCCCTCTGCCCCCCCCCCCCCCCCCCCCCGATCCGGACGGCCGGCAATGGCACACACAAACACTGACATACACACGGCGCTTCCCACCAGTTCTGTGGACTGGCGTAGCCAGCCCGCACTTAGTCATTCTGAAGAAGAACAAGATGGGATGACCCATGCCCACAAAGGCCCTTCTATATGAGCTTGCATGCATCCACAGTTTCAATAATACGTTCGGAGACATCATAGCAAAAATGTTATATAGTCCATAAGCTAGCCAGGTCTACCGTGCACACCCCCCCCCCCCCCCCCCAGTACTCAATAAGATGATTTCAAAGTGTACCTTAGTATGTCCTGAGATGTTTAAGCCATGTTCCCCGAAAATCCTTAGAAACACACCAAAGATATAGCCGATGGCGCAAGGGTACCCGGCCCCATTCACGCTCTTCGCAGATGCTAAAATGAGGTTGAGAAACATTTTCTTCTAAATAAATCAGAATTCATCCTAGACGCCCAAATCAGGCAATACTATGTTAAGTCACACCTTCTGCGGCATCCTCTGCAAAAAAAAAAAAAAAAAAAAAAAAAAAAAAAACCAGAATGAAAAAATATTGAATCTCTGGCTCACAGTGAAGGTATTTGTGCACCCAGTAAACGGCCATTTCCGCGAAATTGCACAAATAAAAATACAAAAAAAAAAAATGTGTCATATGCCTTCAGACATTTTCTATAGCACTGACAGTCCATTTTCAGGCTTACATCATTAAACAGGATGTCACAATTATTATAAACTTGTCTAGAATGGAACGGAAGGCAGGAAAAATCGTTCGCGATCTGTCACACCCAGCCAATCATCTCTTCGAGCCTCTGCCCTCTGGCCGGCGGTTTCGTGCTTTGAAAGCCAGAACCTCTCGATTCAGATGCAGTTTCTTTCCAGAAGCTGTACTCAGTTCATCACCATCCATGGAACAACGTGATTCCATGATTGTGACATAGGACTGATGTGTGTAATATTGTGTTTATCTATCTTAGTGCTGTATACAGGACGACTGAGTGTATGTCATGATGAATGCATGTGTAGTAAGTGAGGATGTATTTTACTGTCGCCATGTCACACAAAAATCCTTGTAACGTTTTACTTGGTGAATAAATGTCTTATATGTCTTATGTCTTATGTCTAGGTGATGCTGTGATCACTGCGAGTGCCACAATGGTTGATTTTGTATTCCTACCCCCAAGTTGTAAAAATACACAAAATTAATTTTTAAAAAATACTAAAGTTATTCCATTTCATTTTGACCTCTCTTTACCTATTAAGCTTTAATAATGTGAGCATAAAGCCCATTTTAGCATCTTCGAAGAGCGTGAATGGGGGCACCCTTGCGCCATCTGCTATATCTCTGGTGTGTTCCTAAGGATTTTCGGCCGGAACATGGCTTAAACATCTCAGGACATACTAAGGTACATTTTGAAACCCATCTCTTATTGAGTACTGGGGGTGGGAGGGGGGGGGGAGGAGGGGTGGTGCGCGGTAGACCTGGCTAGCTTATGGTTTAATAGAGACATTGTCCCCTTGAATCACATCAGAGATTGATTGATTGATTGTATATTGCTTAACGTCCCGACAGCAACAAGGCTTTTTCAGGACGTGCCTGCACTGCTTGTAAAAAAATAAAAAATAAACAGAACATTGAATGTATGTCGCCAGCCGGTCAAATACGTTAAATAAACCTAACACATGGGGCCTAAATAAAGCTAAGACCATTTAGCAACACACATCCAACATCAAGAGCTACAGGCAGTGCAGACAGTAGGGAGAGTTTTAAAAAGGCAAATACAGGGGAATGGACAAAGGGTAGACAGAAACACATGCCCCAGAATAGAGAGAAAAACCCACCCTGTGGGGCTGACCAGGGTGACCCTGGGAACTAAAAAATACCTAACCCCACCCAAGTCCCCCAGGCAGACCCGGGTGGGGGCACATCAGAGAGAAAGAGAATTGCGTCAGCTCATAAAAGCTAAAAACACTGACGTGCGGGTGCCGGCTTTGCCGGCGTCAATTTGGAACATTGTATAACACAGGCGCGTTTCGTGCTTTTACGTCACCGTCACTGTCTGATTCTTCTCCTGAAGTCGAGAATTTTTACTTTAGTCAGTTTTTGTTGTTGTTGTTGTTATTGTTCTGCAGCGGTCAATTTAACAAACAAAACAAAAAAATCAGTTTTCGAAAAACCTGAAGAGGTGCAAAGCTGGCTAACGAACTCATCCAATGTCTTTCTGCAAGCTAGCTATATACACAATTTCAAGTGCATATGATTAAAATTGCTGACTCTCATGCGGCTCAACCGCCGTCTTTCTATAAATGAGACAATGAGACATCTAATTTCAATATGCTCGAAAACGCTCCTAGACACCCCTTGAATGAAGCATTTCCTTTATTTTCAAGCTTGTACGTACGCAAAGGTCGGATTAAGATTTTCGTGTTTACATAGTATACGCGCACGCACGCACGCACGCACGCACACACACACACACACACACACACACACACACACACACACACACACACACACACACACACACACACACACACACACACCGGAGTGACACACTCGGCGCTCCGCTCCAAAACTCAGTACGTTCGACAGCAAGCGGTTAGAGTCGGTAGCTAGAGGTGACATCATTTCCGTGTATCTTGTTACTTCTTTGCCAGACTGTGATAGTCTAGCGAGCTGTCCGGCTTCATAGACGATCAGCCGTTTACGAGATAGTGATTTTCTAGAGAGTAACAAAGGTTTGGGTATATCAAAATGAAGTCTAGTCTGAATAAAAGCAGTGCGCACTCGTTTCAAACCGCCGGAGAATGGAGACATTTTTCTGTAGCACATTTTGTTTCTAGTTCGGCTCATGCAGACGAAACTAGGACTGTCGCCATGGCAGCCATGTTCACAGGGGATCAGTAGTTTACACGGGTCTCATTGTTCCTGTATCGTTCAGTGGTAGTATGCACTATATGTCACTTAAAAGGATTTCATTTATTTTTCAAGTAAAATTTTTACACTTTGGTATATTAAGAGAAGAAACAATTACGAAAAGGCTTGCCTTGAACTCAAACATCGTTACTCAACAATAAGGTATCCCAAATCACGTGATCAAAACATGATACAACATACACGCGGCCGTGAATTTTGGTGTGCCGACAAATTCTTTTTATTTGTTCTACAGAAGCTTTTTTGTTTCCCAAAATGGCGAACATGCAACGTTGCTTTGTGCATTTTTACGTCTTGATAAAGGTTTGTTACGTTTATTTTCATTCACTTTACCATCGCTTTGCCCGTTTCATTTCGACACCACAGTACCAAAACAAAACGCTATCTTCAAAACCTATGTCCGAAGTGCGCAACATGCTGCATGCTGTAAAAGAGTGCCACACCACTTTGTTTTAACTGTCATGGCTGAACAAAGTTTCAGAACTTGATTAATTATTCTTATACTGTAACACTTAATTCAATCAGTTGCACTGGCAAGCTATGTTGTGATGTGCGATCACTGCCAGTGCCAATACAGTCTCAGTGATCACTGATGGTACAGTACACTTTACACATAAAAAATACACAGCACAATGTGAACATGCTTGGAAGTTCATGCAACGCTTTGATTAAAAATTAAACCCTATCTTGCTAGCAGTAACCTACTGCACAAAAGAGGAACTATTTTGCTGCTGCATGATTTGCAGTTTGTCTGCATATAGACATTTGCAGTTTGCTGCAAGGATTCTTAGCAGCTGGCATTAGCACTGACACTCATATAAATTATATTGGGATTAAAACGAGAGGAAAAAAAAACGGAGAAAGGAAACACAGATGATTTAATAAATCAGTCAAATGATCAAATGAATATGTTTTATGATGAACAGCTATAGTTAAAGGGATTGATTGATTGATTGTACATTGCTTAACGTCCCGACAGCAACAAGGCTTTCTCAGGACGTGCCTGCACTGCTTGTGAAAAAAAACAACCAACTAAACAGAACATTGAATGTATGTCGCCAGCCGGTCAAACACATTAAATAAACCTAACACATGGGGCCTAAATAAAGCTAAGACCATTTAGCAACACACATCCAATATCAAGAGCTACAGGCAGTGCAGACAGTAGGGAGAGTTTAAAAAAGGCAAATACAGGTGAATGGACCTCGGGTAGACAGAAACACATGCCCCAGAATAGAGAGAAAACCCCACCCTGTGGGGCTGACCAGGGTGACCCTGGGAACTAAAAAATACCTAACCCCACCCAAGTCCCCCAGGGCAGACCCGGGTGGGGTTATAGTTAAAGGGAGGGGGGGGGGGGGGGGGGAGCCACATATTTTATAATGTACACGTACTGTTTCTTTCAGTGTTTCCATCATCCACTCATAACACCATTGGGCTCGATGCGTTCTCATGTTTTATTTGAGTGATTTACAAAATACATGTACTTGCTGCTGTTATATTATTTTCTTACTGGCTTTGACATTTCGCTGTAAGATTTACAGTCCCATACTTTAAGCCTGTCCCGACTAACGCACATGGAGGTTGACTGTATCATTGATATGTGTGTGTAGGTAGCGTTTTGTTTGAGGTGGCAGTTGTGGCCTAACCTGTTTGGTGCCTATGTGCATGTGGCCACCAGTACTATTTACAGAACTAATGGCTGCATATGCAGGCTAGTTCACGGTATCACATATCAATGTGAACTGGGCAGCCTATTGTTTGAAGTGATCAGTGGTGGCATCATCCATGATGTATGTGTGCATTTGGCCACTGGTACTGTTTACAAAGGTGCTGTTTACAGAACTAGTGGCTGAGTATGCATATTATTAGTACTGTTATTGTTATCAGGTGTGGCCTTATCTCTAAGTTTTGGTGTCCCTGTGCATGAGGCCAACAGTACTTTTCACAGAACTGATGGCTGCATGTTTAGTGTGGTTAACTGTACACATGAGATTTGTAGGTGGAAAGCTAAAATGCAGGCAGTCAATACAAGCCACTTTCTTAACCTCAAGTCTCTATATATATAGGTTTTACAGTCCACTAATCCATCAGTATACATTTGTGCATGTCTTTTGTGGGTGTTCTGCAGTTTTGTGTGTGTATGTGGGGTGGGGTTGAAAGTGGGGCGGTATGGCACCTATTACCATGTATGTGCATGTACAAAACCTACATTACAAACAAACATAAATTAATAATTTAAATAAATAGTTATTTGGGTTTAACGCCGCGCAGGCAACTATGGCCATCTCACGGCAGTTAAATAAGATAAAGTAAGTCAAAGATACCTGGGACATATGAATGCTACGTAAAGTATAGATTATGAACATGCGCAGATGTACATTCTTTTGGTGGGTGTTCTGCAGCTTTGTGTGTGTAACTGGATTGGGGTTGGAAGCAAGCGGTACGGCACCTATTACCATGTACGTGTATAAGACATAAGACATTTATTCACCAACTAAAACGTTAAAGGATTTTTGTGTGACATGGCGACAGTAAAATACATCCTCACTTGTAGGGCATTCACCATGTCATACACTCAGTTGGCAATCATCCTGTATTGTAAGATAGATAAACACAATATTATACACAAATCAGTCATATGTCACAAATCACGTTGTTCCATGGATGGTGATGTACTGGGGACAGCTTCTGGAAAGAAACTGCATCTGAATCGAGAGGTTCTGGCTTTCAAAGCACGGAACCGCCGGCCAGAGGGCAGAAGCTCGAAGAGATGATTGGCTGGGTGTGACAGATCTGACAGAATAGTACTGGTGGCCACCTGCACAGGGGCACCATTGTGTATGTTCTTATGGTGTATGCTGATGTGTATATACAAAACCTACATTACCAAGAAACAAACAAAATAAATAAATAAATAAATAAATAATTTAAATAAATAAGATAAAGTAAGTCTAAGGTACCTGGGACATATGCATGCTAGGTAAAGGACATATGAGTGATTTACATGAACATACACAGATGTGCATGTCTTTTGGTAGGTGTTCTGCGGTTTTGTGTGTGTATGTGGGTAGGGGTTGGGAGCGGGCGATATGCCACCTATTACCATCTATATAATATGTGTATATTTTCTTCTTGTATGCTGATGTGTATGTACAAAACATGCATTACAAACAAACAAAAGTAAATAAATAAATAATTTAAATAAATAGTTATTTGGGTTTAATGCCGAGCAGGCGACTAATGTCATCTCATGGTGGTTAAATAAATAAGATAAAGTAAATCAAGATACCTGGGCCATATGAATGCTAAGTAAAGGGTAGATTATGAACATGCACAGATGTACCTGTCTTTTGGTGGGTGTTCTGTGGTTGTGGAGTGGGTTTGGGAGTGGGCAGTATTACCATGTATGCGTATGAGAACTAGCATATGTACAAAACCTACTTTACAAACAAATAAATAATAAATTTTAATAAATAAAATAAAGTAAATCAAAGATACCTGGGACATATGAATACAAAGTAAAGGATATATTATGAACATGCACAGAGGTGCATGTCTTTTAATGGGTGTTCCGTGGTTTTGTATGTGGGGTGGGGAGCGGGTGGTATGCACCTATTACCATATATTGTGTACATGTATGTTCTCATGTAAATATAATTATGGTAATACATACATCACAAACAAACAAATAAGTAAATAAATAAATAAATAAATAATAAATTAATAAATAAAATAAGTCGGAGATACCTGGGACCTATGAATATGCATGCTAAGTAAACAATAGATTATGAACATGCACAGATGTATGCATATTGAAAACAAATTTTCTCTCCCTGGTGGCCACCACCATAACACTAGTGATCATGTGCATCAAGGAATTCCTTCCATCCATAATTAAAAGGATAAATAATAAATAAATATTTAAGTAAATAAATCAATAATAAATAAATAAATAAAACATGTAATATAATGGAGTGGGCTACTATCTGTATTGTGTCTCATGTAGTCCCGATAAAGCTTGATCATAAGATTTCTTGTGAGTACTTGAGTGCGGATTGGTTGAATGGGTTGCAAAAACTAAAATTTTTATATTTAGGTGTTTAGCTAAACATGGTGATTTTGATGGAAACGGTTCGGAGATGGATTTCACTCTGCCTGGCTTGTGCTTATACAGTCGGATAAGAGTGTGCTTGACCAGTTACAAATCCCATCTCCACTAATAACAAAAGAGCAGACCTACACTTTGAGCCGTTAGGCTGGAAAACTGACGAACAACATGCATGATTTATCCGGACATAAAGTCGGCAGAATGTTGAAGATGGTCGGCAGACACAATGCACAACATGCACGAAGGGAGTTCAGTACTTTCGATATGCTTACCTCCCACAAATGAGACCGAGTTCTATGGGAAAGGCTGTTTTCAAGACCAGGCAAAATAACGTATATTACCTTGATAAGATGTACTTCAAAGTTCAAATCCTAAATAATCTGTTTCACTTCAGGAGCAAAGTAAAGCTGCATCAACCGTGCGCATCTGGCGGATTGACTTCTTTCGAAGGCATCTCGCTGACCGCCATTTTGAAACTAGCGACGCGAGTATGTTTACGGCATTAAAAATATTACTTTTAAAATTATTTTATCGCGGTAAATATGTATGCATGTTTACTTGCTCATGATATTAATTTACTCACTGAAATAAACGTGTAACTTGTATGCTTGAAAATGTTCAATGTCATGCACAAAAAATGTCTTGCACTGACTTTTGCCGGGCCCCGGCGGGTCATGTACGAGGATTGGTTCCCTCACATCGAAAAACTCTTTCGAAAAACACTGTCACCTACAAAAATGTCTCCATCCAATGGAGCAATATTGTTGCTATCCATAACCATATGGCATTAGTACTTTCGTTTCGTACCTTCACACCATTGTTACTTTTTAGACGAACTACTGACTTATCTCTGCAGAAATTGCGTAAGCTGCTAGACCAGACTATGAGGCCCGCCCGCCTGTTATGTCATGATTTGCATGCTACTCGAACGGGCTCTGTCCAGCCCCATCCGGCTGAAAGTCTACCGTATTTTCAATACGGTAGACAAACCTGAAAACTTACCTCTACTCAGTGCTGCAGACCATGTCAGACGCTGGCCTTGAATAAATGAAATGAGCAAGTACAAATATCATTGACATCAACTGACTATGAAAATAACGGTATGATTGTCAGTGACGGCAAAGTTCGGCGAAGGACTATGAGTCAATGGAAACACTGAAAGGACGTTTTTCTTTTCAAGTTGTGACCTTTTTGCGCACCCGTTCTAGCCCGGCATTACTCTACAGGTGTGGAATCTAAGTCAGTGAAGTTATCCACATTATTTATGCTTTGACAAAGAATATATTTTTTTCATGCAAGAGGACCTCAGTGTCCCCTTCTCGGGTCCGGTCAGGGGTGTCACTGAATCAGTGTCGTAGGTAACTTGACTGGCGAGAGTCGGGCTAGAGCCCCTCGACCGTCTCAGTTCCCTCTGGCTGACATTGACCCCCCTGAATGGAACCTCGAGGCGACAAGAACCACTGGCAACGCCTAAATCGTAATACAACTAATATTGTTTTCATCCCTACGTCACACGACCAGTCTTTTTTGCGCATACCGTATCATGTGACCGTCAAAAACCCTTGTAGCGAAAAATGGGGGACTTCTGACAGCCCTTTTTGTGACGCATCTTGAATGCGAGTTTTGTTCTATAAAAGATCTCCAAAACGTTCTAAAGTAAAAAGTTACTTAGTGTTGTTCGAAACCAACAAGCACACTCAGTACTTGAGACGGCAACGTCATGACTGAAATATGTTAAATTACGTCATCAGTCTATTATGTATAGTACAAATGCCTATTCCTTTGACGTCAGTCCGCATGTCTGGCGTGATCCAGGTGGGAAGATGTCTTCTTTATTTCTTTTACTAAAATAGTGGAGGAATGAAAACAAATACGTCATTGGTAGCAGGGGCCTTCCGGGTACAATGGTTCCTTTGACCTCCCTCAGGCCTAATGAGGGTCCGTGACGTGTAGCAAACCCCTGCGACCAATAACTTATCATATTATTGATGGTAGTATAAAATTATATCATAGACTACGTGACATGTATCAGTATTTCTGTCAATAATATTTAAAATACCGATCTCAGTGGAGTAGCGGGAGTCACCGAAAACTACTGAGGCCGCGGTCACATCAAAATGTGCGGCCGGTTAGTCTTCTTGTGCTAATCAGATCATGGCAATAGTCCAGTCCTACGGCCTTGCATTGTCGGATGTACAAAACGTTTTAATGAATCCTGAATGATTTAGGAGTTCTGAATACGTATCCGTTGTACGCCACGCTGTCAGTATTGAACATTGTTCTGTATAAAGCAAAATCCAAGATGGCCGCCAGGAAAAAAATCAGTGACTATTTTTTTTTAAATTCCGGTACATATAATTGCAATTCAGACACGAACATTCTTTTGAAATGGTGCATTTTGTTAGATTATGTCCAAAGAAATTTAGCAAATATATAATTTTCTACATCGAATCAAGGGCGGATCGCGGGGAGGGGGTGGGGTGGGGGGTTGGGCAGAGGTTCTGAACTCCGGGACCTCCCACCTGTTTGGCTCTTTAAAAAAAAAAAAGACTATGAAGAAAAAGTAGTCAAACTCCGATGTAAGAGAATTTGCCTCTTGTCTTGCTAGTGTGGACACTGATCTCCCCCTTGAGATACTGCCCCCTCCCCACCCCTCTCCCTCCGCACGTTTTTGATTTTTCGGTCCGTATTTAATTTTTTGTTGTTGAGATTTTTAGTGCTCGGAAACTTTTATTTCTTCTATGGGCTTTGTCTACTGATATAAAGTCAAAAACAAAATAAAACAAAACAAAAAGACAACGTTGCCTCCCTCCCCACCCCCTCGGCTTCCAATGAGGAAACGTATCCGCCCCTGCAAGCGTACAAATGGCATTGTTTGGTTGTTTTTTTTTTCTTTTCTTTTTTCTCGTGCATGTTTACAGCCTCTTCTGTTTTGAATGGTGACTTTTACTGTGTATTAATTCACATGTACTTCAATCTGATCACGTTCATTCACATCTAGTCAGGATTACGACTGTCGAAGGGTCATTGCATTCTTTGCACGTGCAGAAATTCAGTGGTGCAGATCTGCAAATCCTCCCCTTCTTCCTCAAGTTCCTCCCATCATTTTCGACCGCCCTGTCGGTGCGGCAACTCAGTCGCACACCCGGCCCTCCCCCTCCCCGGCTGGGGCTCGGCAGTTAAACCCAAATAACTAACTCACTAACCCCTCCTCCCCGGCAACCCTACCCACTGGTTCTCCTCACGCTGCGCCCTCATCAAAAAGGTGACCATCCCTGCAGCCGATGTTTGCATTTGGGCTGGGTCGCAGCCTGTTTTGCCACTATCTACATAACACGGACCCAAGTGCATCTTATCGGACGAGACTCATTTGCCGTGACGACTGACACACTGAGACAAGCCGGCGTGTCAGTTAACAACTGAAAGCACCCTTCCGGCTGTTCAGCCGGAGTGAAGGGTGGTTTGTTGCTAACTGAAATTGTGATATAACCTGTGATTCGGGGTCTTACAGCTCCGGTCGGAGCTTCGAGCGGCCGTAAGGCCCAAATGACGTACCCATGCACTTATGTTAACGGCCCGGCGGCTCCAGACCAGCATACCTTTCGAGTACTGGTCGTTACTTGATTTCAGTATCTTTAGTATCTCCATCAGTATCCGGCCCTGGCCGACAAAACCTTCTCCGCCTGCCTCTCAGTCCCAGTCAAACAGACCGACTTCCTATGTAAATAAGATTTTTTGGAGAGGTCACTATGTATCCGTCCTCTTGGTGTACAACCGCCCGTTTACTATTAACCACAGGCAACTGATCAGAATGTTTACTCATAGGCGTTATTCCAGGGCCGGAAGTTTTACTAGACTTGAAACGCTTAGATGATACGCGGAAGTGTGTGGACTGAACTTACAAATGAGAAACATATAAATGCTGTGGTTAAAGTAAGCGGATTCATAAGCTGGTCTGTTGATTTTTATCAGCAGGTGCTTCTGCTGTCCTCGCCGATTAATTGTTCTCGCGCACCTGTGGAAATAGGGCACGCGTGTGCAAGGCACGATGGGAAAAAGCTGCGTGAGTCATGGCGGCCAGTGTGTACTAAGCCAAGCTTCCCGTTTGCTTCGTTTTGACTTCATTTGTGTACAAGTCCCTAGCATTAACACCGGCCTTTCGGCCACAAAATATCAACAAAATGGGGCTCGGATCATTAGGCGTGTGTGTTATATTGATCGTATGCGCAGGTGAGTGGAATTTGTGGTATCTCACTATCTGTTTTGAATTTTCACCTGTGCGAAGTCGTCTGCCACCTTGTCGGTTCGCGTCGGCGTTTTTTCTCACGGCTAGCCGCCATGAAGCCATGCAGGCTATGCCCATCCCTAACACGTCTCTTGCCTAACACGACTCGCTTTTCGTCCATTTTCTCTCAATCCACATGCTGTTGTGTTTCATTATTTCAAATCAAAATTCGTTTTACTGTATTTTACGAATTTGAGAGTCGCTTCCGCGTTTGGCTACCATTACCATGGTCTATTTCGTTGGTTGTAGCGTGTCTCTTTCAAACCAAGGTCACGCCTTTTGTTCCTTCACTATAACGTACATATTCGAGCTTCCCGGAGCACAGCCACTGCATTTATAGAAGTTTGCACGGGCGTGCTACTTGTTTGATACTGATTTACTGCAAGGACTGCCTGCGTACCATCCTGAGCATTCACTGGAGTGACTATGTCACCAACGCCGAGGTCCTTGAACGGGCTGAAACTGTGAGCATCGAGGCTTTGCTGCTGCGGACACAGCTCCGCTGGGCGGGGCATGTCTCCAGGATGGAGGATCATCGCCTACCAAAGATCACCCTGTTCGGCGAGCTTGCTACTGGACACCGTGACAGAGGGGCACCAAAGAAGAGATACAAAGACTGTCTCAAGAAGTCACTTAGTGCCTGCCAAATCGACCACCACCAGTGGTCTTCGCTTGCTGCGGACCGTGACACCTGGCGCTCCACCATTTACAAGGCAGCTGTCTCCTTTGAGGACTCTCACAGAGCTAGCCTTAAGGACAAGCGGCTCAGGAGAAAAAACAGAGATGCCGCAGCTCAGAACCCTGGCCATACCTTCCCCTGCAGCCACTGCGGTCGAACCTGCCTGTCTCGGATTGGCCTCCGCAGCCACGAACAAGCCTGCAGACGTCGTGGGCAACTCCTATAAAATCTTCGTTCGCGAAGTCAAGCCAAGAGAGAGAGACTGCAAGGACGACTTGACAGTTGACTAAATGCGATCTTGATTGAGTGTGATGGGACAGAGGATTGCACGCAGATAAGGTTACGTCGTTTTGTGTGCTGTTGTACCTGTGGAGCACAATCATGATAGGCAATACCTTCACCGTCAGCAGCCCCTCTTAAAAGTCTAGAAGCACAGCGGCTTTTCAGCAAGAGGCATAAATTCCTACGAGCCCTTGCAGATGCTGGGGTGCAAGAAAATTTATGTCTCTTGCAGACGGAAGGGGCTGACTGAGGTATTTAAAGGTTGTGTTGTGGAACTTTGGAAGAGTATTTGATTTGGCCTGGCCTGGCCTGTGATCAGTGTATTGTACTGGCCGGGTCACTGTCTTTGCCAAGACATGCACCTCCACTGTCTTAAGCTGCCAAGTATCAGACTGCCATTCCAGATTTCTTTGGCAGAGTGGTACAAATATATTCAGATTTCATGCTGCAATAACAAGACTTGTTGACATGGTTAGTGTGCACAAGTTGATTGCATAATGATAATAAAATTAACAACAAACCCATGGCATGTAATGAAAACATAATTCTGGCAATATTGTAATACTATTTGGTCAAGAGTACAACTGGATTCTAGTGGTAAAATCTTTACCCACGCTCTCAAAACCTGCTACAAAATTATCAGAAGTGGTCAGTTCAAACTAAGGCATACATCATGTTGTAGGGAAGGATCAGGTTTCCAGTGATACATGATTTATGGGTGACCACAGAAGAATTTGGGACATTATCACAGTTTTTTTTACCAAATCCAAATTATAACTTAAGAACAGAACGTGTCAAATTTTACACATGGTCCATGGAACTCAGATTTTCAGAGGCATGCAGCACTATGAAAAATCACTGTCACAAGATGTTGGCCTAAAGGCTAAATCACAATTGAGTTGATGATAATTTTATAGTGTAAGTTGCTTTTGCATAATTCACCGTAATGAGAGCCTGTTTGAACATAACATGTGTTGTAAATTTTGTCAGAAGAAATCATACTACTATTAACACATTTTAAAAAGTGATCAATTATTCAAACTTATTTGTTATTTTGTAAAGTAGAGTATACTTTGTTTTTATAATGAAAGGTTTGTGGTTTTTACATGATGGAAAATCAAATGATCCAGTTTTGAAGATTTATACTCAGATTTATACTCTTGAAGGAAGCCGCTGGTGAGGTCGTCAGAGAAAGAGTTGGGTCGCAAACATAAAAGAATGGACCAAACTCGAGATGCCAGACTTGCTGGCCACTGCCCAAAATAGAACTCGGTGGAGAGCACTGTCTGTTGCTGCTGCCTTTCAGTCCCCCCAATGCCCAGATCGGGCAAGGGACTGATGATGATGATGACTCAGAATAAATGTGGAGTTATGTTCAGTCTAGGCACTCATTTATCTCTACTATTGTACTAATCTGCTGTTTTTGCTGAAGACAACTGGTGTACATGTCATAGTGAGGTTTTGAAGAGGATTTATGGGTGATAGATGAAAGAAACCCTTTACAAGGTTTACAGTATGCGTCCAAATTTGGGGTGTAAATTGTTATGTTCAAGCAGTCCAGCAAACTTTATAGATATATTATTTTATTTTCACTTATTCTGCAATAAAACTATAGTAGGACTAGGAGTAGGACTATACTTATTTAGACAAAACCTTGATATGCCCCAAAATATGAATCTAATTTTGTTCAGTTTAAAATACTTTTATTGTATTTTCTTCTGCATGTGTTATGTTCAAACCGGTATGCACATGTATTATTTTTGTTGAAGGGTATATTTTGTTGCACATCATATCTATAGCAGATGATGCCATAACATAAAAAAATAGTTACACAACACATTTGACACTAACAATTATTCCTCATAAACATAACTTGACACAACTTTGTGGGATATATTATAATTTATAAAGTTACGTTCAAACATTTATCCCCAAAAATCACAAGAATCACTTTATATAAAAACTACCAGTACCAATAGCTGAAAAGGTGATGTTTATTTTTTTTAAAATAATAATAAAGCATACAATGTGAATTGTGACATTCTAGGATACGCATTTCTTTGTTTTTTGTTTGTACATAACTTTACACCATCACATGCAGATGATACACTGTGTAAAGTTGTGAACAAACACCAATTTCATTTTTTGGGTCATCCTGCAATACAGTTCCAACTCAGACTCAAAAAAGTCTAATTATTTTGATTCGCTGGAATGTGTGCTCGCGCTATTCTGTTTCTGTCCCCTTTTTCCAGCAGAGTGGTTTGTTTATAATTGCTGTCAACGCGTCTAATACACTATGAAGGCAGTCAGTGAATCAGCTCGCGCAGCTTCTTCTATGTAAGGACCCACATAATCATAGAGGCAGGCAAGAGCCAGGATTCTCATTAACTTTCGCATCTGCGGGCGCTATGAGGATCTTTGTTTATTCCAGACAGAAGGTGCCTATCAGTGAGTGTATCTAGTTCAGTGTGATAGTGACCCCTTCTACTGATGAGAAAAGGCATAGATCCTCAGGAGTACATCATGCAAGTTACAACTTACAGGACTGTCACCCATGAGAATCTGTGCCCAAGTTTTGCTTTTTCAGTTCACACAATTTTAATTTCCAGGCTGAGTGGGGGAGGGGAGGGGGGAGATGTGCTATTGTGGTTTGCAGTGAGTTTCAGCCTGGTTTTTTTGCCCCCTCTTTCGTTCTGGTAAAGACAGAGTCGGGTTCACCACGGAATATACTTGGATTTGCTGAGGCACATCATCATCATCATCATCAGTCCCTTGCCCGAACTGGGCGTTGGGGGGACTGAAAGACAGCAGCAACAGACAGTGCTCTCCACTGAGTTCTATTTTGGGCGGTGGCAAGCAAGTCTGGCATCTCGAGTTCGGTCCATTCTTTTATGTTTGCGACCCAACTCTTTCTCTGACGACCTCGCCGACGACTTCCTTCGAGAGTGCCCTGGAGGATAGTCTTGGACAAGGTGTTGTGTCGGGTCACGTGGCCAAACCAAGCAAGCTTGCGCCGTTTCACGGTTGCCAGAAGGGGTTCATGTGGGCCCACCAGGGAAGTGACGGTGCTCCGTACATATTCGTTGGTCTTGTGCTCGAGGTACGAGATGCGGAGCAACTTCCTCAGGCACTTGTTCTCAAAGGCCTGGATTTTCTTTTCTGAGTCTGCAAGCAGTGTCCAAGTCTCACAGCCGTAGAGTAGAATAGACACTACGAGGGACTTGTAAAGCCTGTACTTGATGGTGAAGCTGATGGAGTTACTTCGCCATATCCTGTCCAGCCTGGCCATTGCGGATGTTGCTGTACCTATCCTGATACGGATCTCTGCTATGCAACTACCGTCTTTGGACAGGGTGGCTCCCAAGTACTTGAACCCCACCCGGGTCTGCCCTGGGGGACTTGGGTGGGGTTAGGTATTTTTTAGTTCCCAGGGTCACCCTGGTCAGCCCCACAGGGTGGGTTTTTTTCTCTATTCTGGGGCATTTGTTTCTGTCTACCCTTTGTCCATTCACCTGTATTTGCCTTTTTAAAACTCTCCCTACTGTCTGCACTGCCTGTAGCTCTTGATATTGGATGTGTGTTGCTAAATGGTCTTAGCTTTATTTAGGCCCCATGTGTTAGGTTTATTTAATGTATTTGACCGGCTGGCGACATACATTCAATGTTCTGTTTATTTTTTTTCACAAGCAGTGCAGGCACGTCCTGAGAAAGCCTTGTTGCTGTCGGGACGTTAAGCAATGTACAATCAATCAATCAATCAATCCCAAGTACTTGAACCTATTGACCTCTTCTAGCTTCTGGCCGTTCATGTGAATGTTGCTGCTGCTGTCGCTTGTGGTGTTGATCATCACTTTGCTTTTATCCGTACTGATCTCCATGCCATAAGACCCTGCGCTAGTTGAAAGTTTGTCTGTCAGGTTTTGGAGCTCACTATTGCTGCCTGCCATGAGGTCAATGTCGTCTGCGAATCGAAGATTGCACAGGGATCTGCCACCAATAGAGATTGAAGTATGGTGGTCGTGGAAGGTTTCCTGCATGATCTTCTCCAGGAATATGTTGAAAAGGACAGGAGAGAGCAGACATCCTTGACGGACACCGATCGTCGTCCTGAAGAACTCGCCTGACTGATTGTTAAGTAGAACCGCGCTGCAGGCGTTCTTGTAAAGCGCTTCTATCATTTGGATCAGTCCCTCCTCTATGTTGAACGATCTCATGACTTGCCAGAGTCCGTCGTGCCAGACGCGATCAAATGCTTTCCTGAAATCAATGAAGTTGTGGTAGAGTTCGCGCTGATGCTGCAGATGTTTCTCGATCAGGACGCGGCAGTTGAAAATCTGCTTTACAGTGCTTCTTCCAACTCTGAAGCCAGCCTGTTCTTCTGCCAGCAGTTCCTCGGCGAAAGTTTTGAGGCGGTTGAGAATGATTCTAAGCATTACTTTGCTAGGGTGACTTATCAGACTGATAGTTCTGTAGTTCTGGCACTGTTTCAGGTTTCCTTTCTTGGGGAGCGGGATCACTAGAGACTGTGTCCATTCTACTGGCCATTTCTTTTGCTCCCAGATCTTTTGACAGAGTGTAGTGAGGACCTTCGTTGTTACTTCTCCTCCATGTTTCAACAGTTCAGCAGGTACGTTGTCTACACCTGGAGACTTTCCTCCCTTCAGGCCGCGTACGGCTGTTTCCACCTCTTCAGCTAACACTGGCAGGTCTTCAGCCTTCCTGGCCCCAGCCTGGTTGTTTTGGAGGATGCTGGTGTCTGGCTCAGCCTTGTAGTTATACAAGTCTCGGCAGTACTCAGTCCATCTGTTTAGTACAGCAGTGTTTTCCGTAAGGAGTTGGCCGCTGCTGTCTTCGATGACTGTTGCTGTTCGCTGTTGAGTCTTGGTGAGGGTCCTTAGCGTTTCATAAGCCTTCTTGCTGTTGCCGTTTGCCATGCCCTCTTCCACGCTACAACACTGGTCTTCAATCCAATCTTCTTTGGCTTCTTTCATCCTCTTCCTGATCTTCTTGTTGACAAGTCTGTACTTGTTTGCTGATGTGAGGTCTTGGCCTCTCTTTTTCTTCCAGGCTCTCCTCTCATCACAGAGATCGAGGATGTCATCGGTGACCCAGGGCTGTTTGCGCTTCCTCTGCTTCCCCAGCACTTCTTCTGCTGTAGAAAGTAACACCTCTTTTATATTTCCAGCAAGGGTGTCTACGTCGCAGTCCAAAGTAGCCAAGGCTGCAAATCTGCCTCCCACCTGGGCTTGGAAGAGCTCTTCTACTTCCGGGTCTTTTAGCTTCTGGAGGTCGAATCTGATGCGAGGGCTCTTGCTATCTCGTTTCAATGCCAGCTTCAACTTGAGGCTAGTAAGGACGAGGTTGTGGTCGCTGCCAATATCAGCGCCAGGAAAGGACCTCGTTTGTGCTTTGTTAACGCTGGATTTGAATCGTCGAGGCAGCAAGATGAAGTCAATCTGGTTATGGACCAGGCCTCCTGGCGATTGCCATGTCACTGTTCTCGACTTCTTGTGTGGATGGAGGGTATTAGCAACGGTGAGACGGTGACTCTGTGCGAACTCTAAAAGTCGCAGGCCTCTGTCGTTTGTTTCTCCAAGGCCAAACTTGCCAGCTGTTCCTGCCCATTGTTGGTAGGCGTCAGGGCCGATCTTTGCATTCCAGTCACCGAGGACAGTCAGAATGTCTTTCTTAGGTGTTTTCTTGATGATGTTGTCCAGCTGTTCGTAAAATTCTTCTAATTCTTCATCATCATGATCTGCTGTTGGAGCGTATACTTGAATGATAGTGATGTTGTGCGGTCGGGCGGAGATGCGGATGGAGATTAGTCTGCTTGACACGGGGGTGCAGCTGATGACAGTTCCAGCCACCTCTTTCCTTACGATAAAAGCTACGCCATGTTCGTGCTTGGTTTCTTTTCCGCTGAACCAGATTTTATGGCCTTCATCTGTTGTTGTTTCTCCGAAGCCTGTCCATCGAACTTCTGCAAGTCCTACAATGTCCCAGCGATAGCGCTTCAACTCGTGGGTGAGTTCCTTCACTTTGCCGCACTGGTAGAGTGTGCGAACGTTCCAAGTTCCGATAGTTATTCCTTGCGTGGGCAGCTTGATGGTGGGTTTGGTTCCAGTAACACACTTGTCGCCCCCACCCTGGAGACCTCCAATGGGGTGCGCGGTCGTTGCTGAGGCACATATAGGGGCAGAAATTTAAAAGCCAAGTTACAAATTAAAAATATACTGAAATGGGCTTGGATAGGGCTGTTATTTGGTTGAGGGCTGGAGACAGTACAACGCTAGAGCCAGCCTTGAAGGCCGCTTTCAGCGGAACTGCTGTCAGATGACGGTACGGCAGAAGGTTCTCTGTTCCGTCTGATGTGCACAGAGGCAAATTAACCTATCAAGAAACATTTATTCCACCGTTACCGCATACTTTCATGGGGATAAATATATTCTTGTTTTTGAGTCATTCCACACTGATGATGAACTTTTAGGGGGTTCTCACTTAACAGCATTTCTCATCCAAAAGAAACGACCAACTGCACTCAGAACCATTGCTGGGATTATACAGATGTTGATTTAGCAGGTCAAGCAAAGAAACTGTTAAAAGTTAAGTCTACTATTAACTATAAACGAAAAAAGAGCGAAATTCAACTCAAAATGGCTGTGCAAAACGGGAACGCCGAAAGGAGGCAACTTTGGAGGCTACTTGAGAGGTTTCTGTTAGTAAATTAACCTTTCAACGGCACAGTGTTATACTGTTATGAAACTGTTGTTGTTTTTCTTTGATATTTCTGAAATCTTTTATTTCAGTAAAGGGATTTTGTAAAATTTTTCGTTTTCAAAGAGCGTAACTGCATAACAAGCGGTGTCACACGTCTCCGGACATAAACCTACAAGTCATTCTTGCTGGTCACAGAACAAACAAAGCCACGAAAATCACTAACATATCAGTGATTAGGTTTGAGTTTTGCAGTCAATAAGTCATGACCGGAGGAACATAAAATCAATAGGTCATTTTGAAAATCCATAAGTCAAAAAAATTATTGTTGGTTGTGTGTATAGAAGCCCCAACTCCACAACTGAAAACACAGATTTACTATTACAACTTTTACGATCCGAGGAGATACAAGCATATGACAAAATTTGCATTCTCGGAGATTTTAATTTCCCTTGTGCAGGATGGGATGGCTCCTGGACAGGGGAAAAAAATAATCAAATTGTTGAGTGCATAAGAGACACCTTCCTGATTCAAATGGTGAAAAACCCAACAAGACATAGGCAAGGTCAGAGGTCGACATTAGATGACCTAATCTTAGTAAATGACGAGTTGCTAATGTCAGATATTCAACACTTGGATCCCATTGGCAAGAGTGATCATGATGTTTTACTCTTCCAGCTGTATGTACCTAAGGTTAAGGTGACGCAGAGTATTAAACACTCCCTTAACCTTGGGAAGGGAGACTATGATAGTCTGAGAGCATATATGGCAAATATTGACTTTACAACTACTAAACCTGAAAATTGCGGAGTGGAAAAATTCTGGGCATTAATTAAGTCCTCGATTCTGAAAGGTATGGAGTTGCACATCCCAAAAGTGAAGAGCAAATCACATAAAAGAACCACACCATCTTGGATGAATAAGGGTACTTTAAGAATGATTAAAAAGAAATACAAGTTATACAAAAGATATCTTCAAACTCAAGAAGGTAGAGATTACCAAAGATATTACCCTAAGAAATGACTGTAACAAATTAATAAAGCGTAACAAAAAATTGCATGAAAGAAATATTGCAGATAAATGTAAAATGAACCCCAAAGTGTTTTGGAAGTATGTACAGGAACAAACTAAATATAATTCTGGAATAAATGCACTTAAAAAAGAAGATGGCACACTTGCTGTAGGAGATCATGAAAAGGCAGCAACACTGAATAAATTCTTCTCAAGTGTATTTGTGGAAGAAAATTTGAGTAATGTTCCGTTGCTTGGTAGAGGCTCAAAATCGAATGGGTGCACCATAACAGATATCGTAATAACTCCTGATATTGTCAAGAAAAAACTAAAGGAGTTGAATCCTTCCAAAGCTCAAGGTCCAGACTGCATCCCTCCCAGAGTTTTACAAGAGTTGTGTAATGAGTTGGCAGAGCCACTTTGCACATTGTTTACTTTTTCCCTTGAATCAGGTATTGTACCGCAAGACTGGCGAACCGCAGAGGTAAGTGCGATTTTTAAAAAAGGTTCTAGGTCAGATGCAGGAAACTACAGGCCAGTAAGCTTAACGTGTATAGTACGTATGTAAAGTTTTAGAGTATAGTCCGAGATGAGATCGTTAATCATTTCACGGTGAATAATATGTACACTGAATGCCAACATGGTTTTAGAAGGAAACGATCATGTGTTACTCAGCTACTACAGGTTATGGATGATATAACCTCCTTACTGGACAACAAAAAAACGGTTGACATCATATACTTAGACTTTAGAAAAGCATTTGACACTGTTCCTCATGAACGGCTTCTTCAGAAACTAGAGGCCTATGGTGTATGTGGAAACATTTCCAACTGGATAAGAAGTTTTTTACATGCAAGAGAACAAATGGTAAAGGTTGGAGAAGCAAAATCGGACAAAATAAAGGTACTGAGCGGCATACCTCAAGGTAGCATCTTAGGACCTATATTATTTATGATATTTATAAATGACTTGCCAGATTGTGTTAATAGCATGTGCAAAATTTTTGCAGACGATACTAAAATCTATAATGAATCGAGCAATAAAGACGTGTTGCAGCACAATTTGGATCACTTGCAAGAGTGGTCCGACACATGGGACTTGCATTTTAATGTAGAGAAATGCAAGGTCTTACATGCTGGAAGGAACAATCCTGAACACGATTACTTGATGAAAGTGAACAGTAACATTAAAAAGGTGGTATCTTGTGAGGAGGAAAGAGATTTAGGTGTGGTCTTCGACAAAGTTCTATCTTTTGACCCCCATATTCAGAACTGCATCAATAAGGCCAACAAAATGGTTGGAGTAATTAAGAGAGCTTTTAATTATTTGGACAAGGACATTTTTAGTAAACTGTATAAATCACTAGTCAGACCACATTTAGAGTATGCAAACACTGTATGGTACCCAGGTTTAAAGAGACAATCAGCTGCGCTCGAAAGGGTACAGAGACGAGCAACAAAGCTGGTAAAAAAATATAGAAATATGACTTATTCAGACAGACTCAGATACTTTGGATTACACTCCTTACGCGGACGTAGAATACGGGGAGACTTAATCCAAGTTTTTAAAATTTATAATGGCATCGACGACCTTAAGTGGAACGACTTTTTTGCAACACCATTCTGTGACAGAACCCGAAATTCTGAAGGGAAAATCTTTGTACAGCACTGTAACACTAACCTGCGGAAGTTTTGTTTTACTAACAGAGTTGCCATTGTTTGGAATGACTTACCAGTTTCATTAAAAAAAGCATCTAATATAAATTCTTTTAAAAACCAGCTGGACGAATTACCAAAATTTAAAGAGATTTTTTATTCCTATGATGAATGATTTTATAGGAAAATTGCATGCATAGCACACCCATAAAGGAACTAAAAAAAGAAAGGACATTTATAAAGGCCTCACAAGCAATGTACAATCAATCAATCAATTGTCCTCACAATACTACTACTACTACTACTACTATATATTTTTTCGGCATTTTCGATGTCAAACTTGTCAACACATCTTGGTAACTTGGCCCGCAGACTCTCTCACTGTTTATGTTTTCGCGGTGCTTGCCTGCCTTTTGGTTACAGTCATGGCTGTTTTCAGTTACACTCTATTTGAGAAACATGAGCATGAATGGAACCAGTCAGAGGCGTAGATTTTCATGAACCAGCGGGCAGAGGCGACTCATGAGGATCTGTGCCTCTTGCAGATGTGGATTATAATCGTTACTTAGTCCGCATCTACTTCCTCAGTTTGAGTAACACTGTCAGATAAAATCTCGAGCAATATGCATAGATTCTCATAACGACCCTTAGGTCGTGAGGACTTTTGAACGTCTATGCCTCTTGCAGACTTTAGAAACTCAATCTTGCACTGGTTACATTCATCACTCAGCCAACTATAGGTGTTATACTTGGTGTATAAAATACCAAACGCAAGTATATTTGGCAATTTCGGATTTTTATTTAGTTTTTGCTATTTTGCAATCTAATGTAATCAGGTTTGCGTTTCAATGACTTCCACAGCAGATCAGGATGATGAGGAATTAGAAGAATTTTACGAACAACTGGAAAACATCATCAAGAAAACACCTAAGAAAGACATTCTGACTGTCCTCGGTGACTGGAATGCAAAGATCGGCCCTGACGCTTACCAACAATGGGCAGGAACAGCTGGCAAGTTTGGCCTTGGAGAAACAAACGACAGAGGCCTGCGACTTTTAGAGTTCGCACAGAGTCACCGTCTTACCGTTGCTAATACCCTCCATCCACACAAGAAGTCAAGAACAGTGACATGGCAATCGCCAGGAGGCCTGGTCCATAACCAGATTGACTTCATCTTGCTGCCTCGACGATTCAAATCCAGCGTTAACAAAGCACAAACGAGGTCCTTTCCTGGCGCTGATATTGGCAGCGACCACAACCTCGTCCTTACTAGCCTCAAGTTGAAGCTGGCATTGAAACGAGACAGCAAGAGTCCTCACATCCGATTCGACCTCGAGAAGCTAAAAGACCCGGAAGTAGAAGAGGTCTTCCAAGCCCAGGTGGGAGGCAGATTTGCAGCCTTGGCTACTTTGGACTGGGACGTAGACACCCTTGCTGGAAATATAAAAGAGGTGTTACTTTCTACAGCAGAAGAAGTGCTGGGGAAGCAGAGGAAGCGCAAACAGCCCTGGGTCACCGATGACATCCTTGATCTCTGTGATGAGAGGAGAGCCTGGAAGAAAAAGAGAGGCCAAGACCTCACATCAGCAAACAAGTACAGACTTGTCAACAAGAAGATCAGGAAGAGGATGAAAGAAGCCAAAGAAGATTGGATTGAAGACCAGTGTCGTAGCGTGGAAGAGGGCATGGCAAACGGCAACAGCAAGAAGGCTTATGAAACGCTAAGGACCCTCACCAAGACTCAACAGCGAACAGCCACAGTCATCGAAGACAGCAGCGGCCAACTCCTTACGGAAAACACTGCTGTACTAAACAGATGGACTGAGTACTGCCGAGACTTGTATAACTACAAGGCTGAGCCAGACACCAGCATCCTCCAAAACAACCAGACTGGGGCCAGGAAGGCCGAAGACCTGCCAGTGTTAGCTGAAGAGGTGGAAACAGCTGTACGCGGCCTGAAGGGAGGAAAGTCTCCAGGTGTAGACAACGTACCTGCTGAACTGTTGAAACATGGAGGAGAAGTAACAACGAAGGTACTCACTACACTCTGTCAAAAGATCTGGGAGCAAAAGAAATGGCCAGTAGAATGGACACAGTCTCTAGTGATCCCGCTCCCCAAGAAAGGAAACCTGAAACAGTGCCATAACTACAGAACTATCAGTCTGATAAGTCACCCTAGCAAAGTAATGCTTAGAATCATTCTCAACCGCCTCAAAACTTTCGCCGAGGAACTGCTGGCAGAAGAACAGGCTGGCTTCAGAGTTGGAAGAAGCACTGTAGAGCAGATTTTCAACTGCCGCGTCCTGATCGAGAAACATCTGCAGCATCAGCGCGAACTCTACCACAACTTCATTGATTTCAGGAAAGCATTTGATCGCGTCTGGCACGACGGACTCTGGCAAGTCATGAGATCGTTCAACATAGAGGAGGGGCTGATCCAAATGATAGAAGCGCTTTACAAGAACGCCTGCAGCGCGGTTCTACTTAACAATCAGTCAGGCGAGTTCTTCAGGACGACGATCGGTGTCCGTCAAGGATGCCTGCTCTCTCCTGTCCTTTTCAACATATTCCTGGAGAAGATCATGCAGGAAACCCTCCACGACCACCATACTTCAATCTCTATTGGTGGCAGATCCCTGTGCAATCTTCGATTCGCAGACGACATTGA